>CATQJL010000223.1:43293694-43783694 GCA_958299035.1 Cylicocyclus nassatus | reverse complement strand
TAAAAAGTTGGTTTGTTTCCTCGTTGGGTTTGATCGGAGAGGAATAGAAATTCTGGAAAAGCATGCGCTAGCAAGACATGTCAAAACAAACTTGCTTTTTTTTACCACTATTGCATTCTTACTCCTAACTAAGGTCTTTTGTGCAGCTACGCCTAACATAAAACATTCGCAACACTTACCTGTCGTCCTAATGAAGGTGAATCTATCACCGTATTTTTTGCTTTCAAAGCATAAGGTGAGCACGATCCCCTCCGGGTAAAGGGGGTTTCCGCCCTTGAAAAGTGAAGGGAGAACTGAGTCCCAAGATGAATGCCGACGTAAGCTTACACATCGAGCGGGAATGAAAGTGAAAAGAAGGAGAATAAGTGGTGCAAAGTTATAATTATGGAATTTTTGAATGCTTTGGCTTTGAGAGGCACCGGAAATTCCGTAGAAATTCACTTTATTTAGCCCCAACATCAGCCAATTCATCACTTCGTGTTTTTGAAAGGAAGAGGGAGGTTAGAAAGAAAGACAAGATCTAAGCTTATTAGAAAAGTCTTGAATTGTATTGCAGTTAGAATATAGACATCTTCATTCATTTTTGCGTAGAATTTCATGATGAATACAGGCATGCTTCTAGATTAAAATGTTATATATCTCTGAGTACTGTGAGGGGGGGGGGAAGAGAAGAGAAAAAGAGACGTCTACGTTGAACGTATGGTGAACTTTCTTCGGGGCTTACAGATTGCTGTATAGAAGAGCTTGTAGCTCTCCAAAAATAGTGTGGAGATATTTACCATAAGCTTGCTCTACCCTGCCCCTTTCAATGGAATGGCTTTCATGGGTTGCCAGAGCAAGAATTTTGGAGCGGGAAGGCTTTCCGGACCAACAGTTGATATCATATCTGCGATAGTCAAGAGATGGGGCGTCAAAAGTGAAGGTTGTTTGGAGATCTGCCCTCATAGAAAGTGAAGGCTGTTTACAGAAGATTAGAGAAGAAAAAAAGACAAACAGGTATAAAAAGCAAAAGAAACTGCTGAAAACCGGGTGCAGATCGCCCCAGGACCAGCAATTTGCAACACGGGGGAAAATGAGGAAGAACTAATTTCTTCTTTGTGATAGTTTCAAAACAACCATGTTTCGTAAGTAGTGGTACAAAGAAGAAGATAAACAAGAAGGAAATTACTTATGAAAACGCAAAGTTTCTTTTTTACTGAAATGCACGTCAAAGCCAAATCAGTTTTTGATGCGTCCTTTGAAGTTTTACCTATTGACATTCCCGTTTCCTGGGACGTTGTCTTGATTGTTGCACTTATTGCTATGAGCAACAATAGCCCAAGCTGGAAAAAAATTGCTGCGAAAGCGCTGAAACAACAAGAAGAATAAATAAAAAAACACTTTTTACGATTTTTCACAAAAAAATTCCGCCATAACCGAAGAGATGAGCACGTCGTTGTCAGCATATGAAAGCAAGATTTATAGAAAGCACGAAAAAACCGCGTGGAAAGAGTTGAATTAGGGGGAAAACAAGAGATTTTCGAAAGCAAAGTTTTTGCCGGATTTCCCGTTCAAATCAAAATATATGGCTTTGGGACGTTTTCAACTGAAAGTAGAGATAATATGATACTTCAATATGATATACAATTTGCTAGGATTAAATTGAAAACAACGAAGAAAATGGTACCAGAGCCAAATGCCCCGCGCCCCGCATTTTGGGTAGCGAGATAGCGCGCAGCGTGAGGAGACGCAGACGAGCAGCGGAGACAGACAAGAGCCGACGGGGCATTTGGCTCTGGTCGCAGATCTTGACGGCGTCTCAACGAAACCCTGCAACATTATATATCGTTCTGATTGTCACGACACGACGAGGAGCACTGACGACGTCCCAAGCATTGAAAATCACTCATTAACGAGATAGACAACTTCAACGAAAACCTTCTTTTTAGCGTAAAAAAGGCTATAAAAAACAAATTTTCGGTCTCGCTGAGATAATTCTAGGATATTCTTCTCTACATTTGCTTCATTTGTCTTCGTTCCGATGTAGTCAGGAATATAACAACCGGGACTTCGCCCCGGATAATCTGTTTTTCTTCCAGGTGGAGACTGTGTTCTCTCATGACCTTCAGAGTGAAGGTTACCAGAGTACATGGCTCTATGTATCGAGGGTATAAATTTTATCTAACACATCAGCTAATTTTGTGTATATAATATACGGTGTCCCCTTCAAGCCAAATGTATATTGAAAGCTTCAAAGTAAGAGATTCAACTGCGCTCTTATTTTCCAAATCGTTTTCAATGAGATGGGATTTGGTTCGATATTGTCACTGAATATACATCCATCATTGTCCAGACCAGGCTTCCTACTCTCTATTTTCCCAAACAAAATGCGCGTCAGTGTCCAAGCTCTATTATCGTTGGATCTTGGCATGAGGTAGTTATTGTATGCGTATTTGTACCTATAACCAAGATCGTTAACACTCTTTATTCAGAGAGGCTAATATTTCGGTGCCTTCACCTTCATCGGAGCCTTGGCAATCTTGGAATCAAGATCGAACAACCGACCAAACACAGCCTCTGCACAGTAGTAGAATCACGCTTGATTCGAAGATTGTCGAGGTTTCGACGAAGGCGAAGGCACCGAAACGTTAGCCTGTATGAATAAAGCGTGTTAACGCTCTTGGTTATGGGCTATAAAGTACGTATACAAAAAATGCTCAATTATAGATGCTTTATTCTGCCGTTTGCCGTGATCTCAGTCTCAACCAGGGTCAAGCGTGTGATGCAATTTCAGCAACGGGAAGTCGTAGAGAGCGCACTTAAAGGCAGTGTCCGGGCAAAAAGTCGATTTTGAAATTTTGCGCTTACCCGGGCCTATTCCCTATGCTGAATCCGGATATCCACATTGGAAAGCGCGAAAACGGCGAAAAAGAGTTCTAACGCAGGAGTGAGATCAAAAGTGGGCAGGGTCTTCTCCAGGTTGAATTCACGGTCCCAGCTTTCGGAGCGATCTTTTCAATCCCACTAACCGCCCTAACATCTCAACGGACCAAGTGCGAATGCATGATCTGAAGTCGGAAGCGAAAAGATCGCTCCGGGAGCTGGAACCGTGAATTCACCCTGGGGAAGACCCCGCCCACTTTTGATTTCCCTCCTGCGTTAAAGCCTTTTTTCGCCGTTTGCGCGCTTTCCAGTGTGGATTTTCGGATTCAGCGTAGCGAATAGGCCCGGGTAAGCACAAAATCTCAAAATCGAGTTTTTGCCCGGACACTGCCTTTAAGGAGGGGAGAGGGGGGGGGGTCGTAAGAGGGGGTAGTCAGGCTGAATACCGTAAGCTTGAAAGGGAATCAAAAACCAGATAATTAGTACACGTCTTTTGCAAAAAATTTACAAAAAATTGGAAATCAAAATAATAGGGATAGAAATCAGCAGATAATCTCAAAAAAAAACATTTTCAAGAGCTCAAAAAAAAACACTTTAAAGGGATGTATATTCGATAAAAACGCTGAATAAGCGGTTGTTTTCAAGATTCTGCTTCTTCGAAACCTTCCGAAAGTCCCACATACTCGACCAAAACAAATATTTTTACCAACGATGACTATCAGTAATTTTCAGATCTTTTCGTAATGTTTTTCATGGGCCCATACGATTTACGTGTACTTCGGAGAAGTCCTACCATACTTTGGCAAAATCCGGCTCTATTTTGTAAATTGTGAATTTTCTTATGTTTTAATGTATGGTAACAAAATAGCATCTAAATTTCTCCGGGAGTTACAGCTAGACTTGAAGTCTCCCAGGTAAGCACCAATATTTCCCCTCTGATTCTCGCTGCTGGTTCACACTCCCTTATTGAATATACCCTTGTGCTGAACATACCTATTGAGAAACAACGCAACAACAAAATTTCAATCCTAAGGCTCCGGCGAAGCTGAAAGCGCCATAACGTTGACTAATCAAGTCTCTAACAGTCTTGGTTTCAACCAAAGTAGGCAATCACGAGTTAGAAAGCTATGCCAATATTCATGACATACTTGTGGACGCGAGAGGCAGAAGATATGATGTCGACTATTAAGAGTGCTGGGTAGGGTGGATATATATGATGCGTCGAGCAAGCTCATGAAGTCCTCGGAGGCCTAAAGATAGAAGCAGATCCGAGTAGGCTACAGTGACAAAGTGACATTTCGCGTGTTCAAAGGAGGTAGAGTAGAGCAGCCGGTAAGAACTAAGGCTGGGAGAAACCAAAAAAAGCTTGAAGCTTTAGGAGAGTGCAAAGGCTGTAGGTTACAGGTGGCTGTTGTAAAATCCAGCAAATAGCAGCAGCTGCCGAGGAGGAAGGGAATTTGGATTGCACGGGATTGATTTACGGTCCTTTAATAACGGTAAATAAGAAGGTTTATTTGCTTTTAGCGTGGCATAAAAAAGGTGGATAAGGGGAAGCCACGAGCAGAGAGGCTCACGGGGAGTTCAAACTGGTTGGCAGGAGAAGAGGAAGAACAGGAGAAGACTGGACTACTCTCAAATATTGATCGAGTAGAACCCAAGTGCCGACCGATATTGACCGAGGGCGTTTCTGTGAACTGTCAAATCGGATGCTACCCTGCTACCGTCCCACAGTTGGTGTTTATCTATTATTGGCCCTAAAGCCGTGCTATTGTTTTCGTTATTGGAAATAATGTGTTATTACTTCGCTGTATGCTTATATTCTAATCATAAGTCAAGTCTAATCAAAATCATAACTGTCAAATCGGATGCTACGAGGGTAGCATCCGATTTGACAGTTCACAGAAACAGCCTCGGTCGGTACTTGGGAGCCTTTAACACCACCAGACACTTTCCCTGCATGAATACTTAGGGAGAAAGCATGAAAATGCGTGCAGAAATTATATCGAAGTGGTAATTATTATAGAAAAACAACTGTTTCAAAAATTCTTCACAAAATATGAGTTGATCAATTCGCATCGAATAAATTTTATCGCTGCATATTATGTTCCAGCTTTCCGATACCAATAAAGCGATGCGCTGATGAAATCAAATGAGAACAATACAGTCCATCACGTACAGTTGTTGTTGTACTTCAAATCCCTGGTTCTGCAAATAGATAAATATGGATACTATTGCGTGATCCACGGATCCTGTCTCAATGTATAAGAGTGCAAATGACATGGTCAAATAGAGGGCACTTTTACAGCATTCGATGTTGCTGTGCAAGCGGAGTAGACAAATTGACTTTAGTTATCATAACTTTAGCATAAAGATTTCGCTGACATCGCAGCCTTCGTTAAGCTACTGGCCCGTAGTAAAGCTTGATCAGTTGAGGTGAACTCAACTTATCCCATCAGTTAAGCTTAGACTAGGTGAACTGATGACCGTCCACCTTCCCATGCTATAAGATGGTCAAGTCAACTGATAGTTGGCCATCTGTCCACCTGCTGCAGTCAACTGTTCCACATCCGTTCACGTTGAGTTGAACTGAACGTGAACGGATGTTAGAGGAATGCAAATAGCGTGTAAAAGGGGAGACGCAGACAAGAGTTGACTGCATCTAACATAAGTTGCTCCTGAGTAACTTACGATACACACAGCTTTGCCAAAAAATGCAGAAAAAATCGGCGCGAAACTGCACAACCGCGCCCGAAAAGGAGAGGATCGATGAACAGCTGATTTTGGCGAGGAAAAGAAAAAAACCTCTTTTTTTTGTAGATTTTACTGACTTTTTTCTTTGACAAACTGCTCAAGGCAAGAATTTGTAGATTTATTTCGTTGAATTTATGTTGCAGTTATTTCAATTTTCCATAAAATTTTCGTCAAAAAATGCGTTTTTGTGTCATCCCTGTTTTTTCTAGGCGAAATCCTGATAGCGGTCATCATCGATTTTCCGATAGTGGTCGCTATCAAAGACGCCCTGCAATACAGCAAAAACGTGGCGCTAGCCGGTGTCGAACCATGGCCGCGCGCGTTCAATTTCATTCCCGTACCTGCTCGACCAAACCAGCTCGAGTGGTTCCCTTTTCAAGAAGGCACTTGATTGTGATGCCTCAGAAGCGATCCGCATCCAGATCAATGGCTCGCCGGATGTTAGACTGAGGCGTGATGAGATCAACGCGGGTCCGCGTCGAGAAAGATGCCCTGATGGGGGGTTTACTACGGGCCACTGTTTTACTTTATAGAGAGCGCCTCAGTTTGTATTAAATATTTGTAATAGTCTGTATTTTACCCTTTTTTTGGAACAATGTAAAAACTTGCAAATGATACCGGAAAACACTTTGCTGTAGCAAAGATACAGAAAGTAACAGTTCACTTCTATCATAGCGAATCTCATTTCAGATATGGGATAAAGGATACAAACTTGTATACATTATGGTCGGAAACTATTATTTGGAGGATGAGCACGCTTCCAAGAAAGTAGAGCAAGTTACGAGGGGCTTCAGTAATTTGATACGTGTCGCCAGATACGATGTAAGTATTGTGCAAGAAAGAATGAGATGAGATAGAAGTTGCGTGTTGTAAAATGAAACATAGTTGATTCTCAGAAGAGCTCTATCACTCTAGATTTAGAATGTGATATTACAGTTCGAAACAAAAATATATTTTTTGGGTTTTAAGGAAAAGTCAACAAGAAGTATCTGTGCTTGATACCCATCGCTAGTTTGTTCGAGCGTAAAATGATATGCAGAATGATCTAGTCGCTTTGGCTCACGCCAAAAAACTTCCACAACTTTGGATATAAAGGCGTTAATTACAGGAGACAGTTTCAGAATTAGCGCTCAACTGAACGGTGCGCATCTCTCAGAAAGCTGCTTCAGCTGATCATGTTTCCATTGAAATTTTGCTGAATGGAAGCTCGCCTAGTGCATAATCAAAGGCATTTGTAGGAACGCCTCGTGTAGCAGAAAACTTCGTGACAAGCTGTCGAAACTGCTTGCAAAGCTCAGAGTCGGCTAGTTCATTGTGCTTATCAGGGAGCGAGTATGACAACTTTCCTCAAACGCTGCTGTAGTTAGCAGACCTACAAATGATGGGGACGAGTTAACTATGATGACCAAGCATTATCTGAGATTTCCGCCAATAAACGTTAAAATATTTTGTATTCTCTATATTTTTATCAAAATTAAATTCCCATCACTGATTGATATTCTGCTCATATGTCTGACAAGGGAAGCTTGTTTACTCAAAGTGACCTCTTTGTATGAGATTTACACCATATTGAAGGGCATAAAACGCTGACTCCAAACCTGCTTTCCCTATCTGCAGAACGTACATAGACGAGGAGTTGTGAGCATTATTTGGGGACAAAAACTGAATGTGCATTTTGGATAAAATGAGTTGCTAAAATCTTATTGGCTCTCAAATGATGCACCAAGTGTGGTATATTTTTTATTTTTTTATATTTTTTGAAATAATGTGCTCTGATGATTATCACTGCTCCATTGAAGAGCTAGAAAAAGTTTTACGGCTACTTTTGTCCTACTTGCACATTCATTTTTTTGCTTCAATACGCTCATAACTCTTCGTCCATAAACGTTCTGCAGATAAGGAAGGCAGATTTGGAATCAGCGTTTTATGGCCTACCCTATGTTGTACATCCCATCTAAAAAGGCCAATCCTACTAAACATGCATTCCTTGTGAGACCTTAGACTACCGATTCTTCACTTCACGATGGTTTTTTTCCCAAAAGTGCTCTGTCTGCGGCGCCATGCAGCTAGGGAATCCCACTTCCCGTGCGCCAAAAATAGATGAAAACTATATGTTTACATTACGTTGACAAACTCAAACTTCAAGTTTATTACATGATTATTTATAGGTTTAGTTTTATTTAGAAATCTTCTTACTCTTTCAGTCGGCATATTCTCTATCAGGGCTCGGCACGAGGTAGCTAGTTGAAAATGCAAAAAAAACCGAAGTTCCCCTTGACTTCTGCGAATTTTTACGAACCCCCCTTTGACCCTAGACCATAATCCCTAAAAAAATCCCCAAAAAGTAAAACGTCGACTAAAAAACGTCGCAAATTTCGTGTCTTATTGGCCACAAAACGAGACCCCCTTTGCTTTTTGTCCCAAAAACGATATCCAGCTTGCTTGTAAGCCAACTGTGCCGAGCCCTGCCCTCTATCCACTCCATACAATTAAAAATCAAGTGTTGTACGAGAAAGACACAAAGCGACATTGCTTGTCATTGTGATTGTCTCAAGACAGCTCGTCTCCATAGCACCTATAATTCTAGAAGCAGAGGACGAAGCGGTTGCGATGACACTAGTAACGTTGCTCCAGCTGCTTATCTACAGGGCTTATCAACTGCAGTGTCGGGTGCACAAGCATCTCCACTCCCTCGCCGGACTCTGCACCTCTCCCGCGAACATGCTTCCTAATCACATCAAATCCATTGAGGCTCCGTCTTTCCCATGCTCGCGTGGGAAAGCGATCAGAGAGCATGTCCGCGAAAGAGGTGCAGAGTTCCGCGCGCAAGTGGAGGTTGGCGCACCCGACACTACAGTTGACAAGCCCTGTTAGTAAGTTATTGGATTTCATCTCAAAGCCTGTAAACCTTTGGAAAGTCGTCTGCAAGTTACAAAAAACTTTCAACAATGAAACCCATATAGACTATAAGTTTTTAAAGCAGGAGAATGGATAGCTTCGACAGCTTCCTTATGGGAGTTACAATTTTTTTGGTGCCCGTATGCATGTACCAGTGGCGTACCCAGGATTTCGGCTCGGGGGGGGGGGCGACATTCCCGATGAAGGTGCGTGGCTGACGCCACGCACTCCGAAAAAATTTCGGTTTTTTTACAAGGCTGAAATGAATTTTTAAAAAATTCTAAAAATCATTTTAATTATTTACAAGTGCAGACAAGTCATTTGCACATTTTTATAACCCATGTAAGTAACTTTCAAAAATTTCGCGACCCGTTCTCGGGAGGCGCCCCCCCTCCCCCCTCGGTGCGCCACTGGAATGTACGTGTGTAACTATATGTGTGTCTGCATACTTGCGACATTCGATGGCATCCTAGGCCTCGTTAATACCTTGCGGATTCCACCAAACCGCTATTGTCGGCGACCTGAATGTCTTTTAACTCAACGCGAGCACATCTCACTGCACAGGCGCACAGCTTTTGTAAACGTTGCATACTATCTCGAGTCTTGCTTACCGAAAATGAGGTTACAAAGAATCATGACCCATCGTAGCAAAACGCGCTATGGCCAAAATCGCGCGAAATGTAATTGGTGCATACTGGTAACCCCCCAGTCAGACCAAGTGATGTCTTCCTTTAATTATCAACACGTATCCAATCAAATCGAAGGAAACAAATAAAACTGAAATTACGGGAATAAGCACGTTTTGACCTTATAAGTTTGTCAGATAGCGGGCATGCTGTGCAGTAGGATATCAAGTGATAAGCGACGACCATACACTCCACTGTGGAAGGGAGGGAGCTGAGAATGAACGCGACATATATTGTTGCCCTATACATCTGTCACTGTTTGTTTATTTATCTCAAAAGGTTACCGCGATATTTGAGCATAATGACAGGACACTGCTATGCCACAAGGAACTCTGGGAGATTTTCAGCTGGATGTACGTGCATACGGGCCTTGGTTTGTCAATATAGCTTCTGAACACATGTTATTTTATGCGTGAAAAAATCTCAGTATCAGCACAAGTTTTAGACAGATTTCGCTGAATGTGACACGAAATGTGCAGCGTGGTTACTGAACCGAGCTTTCGCAAGCTCTCTGGCTTTGCCATTCACTGTCCTTTCTTAGACTATTATTTGACGCAAATTCATTTTCAATCTGATTAGCTTTTTCGATAGCTGGCACCATCGCGCATCACGCGTACCATAAAAACTCTTTCCGTTCAATTTCTAGTCTGGTATTTATGAAATAAGAAAGAACTCTGTGAACATCTCGTACAAGATTTGGAAGTAATTTTTGCTTTGAACGAAATTCATCCAACCAACCACTGGGGCTAGATTAACAGCCATAATACGCTTTTACAATTTGAAGTTTGCAAATGCCCAGAACGCCTTTGTCAAACGTTACTCGACCGCATAATACATTGATTTGAATTTTGCGTGCATTCTTCCATCTAGTTTTTCTCATAACATGCATAATGGCAAAGCGCATATACGCCTTTTGAAGTTCCTGCACTACTTTATTAAGTTGCCTTCCTCAATTGCTCATTTTATTCAGAAATCCTCCCGCTTCGTTACTGAAAATTTAAGCAGTTTACGAACTTTGTTTTCGCCTTTTTGACTGTTTTTCATCGTTTCTTTTCATAAATACGCGACATCTTTTTTTTACTTGTAAATAACATTAAGTTGTCCCAAAAGTGTTGTCCGTTTTTTCAACCTATCATAAAAACGCGTGGAACGAAGATAGGGAAACGCTCTAAGCACTATCCGACGCATCCTTTCCTTCTCTTTCTAACTGTCATGCTTCCATGCCGACTAATCTTTTGTTTACTGAGATAAACGTCGAAATTTCAAATCCATAGTTTTTACTATGTCCAAGTTTGGCAATTTTTCACAATCTTTATTTTTGACTTTCGGAAAAGCTTTGGCACAATTAGATAGAGCAAACAAAAAGCAATATAATGCAATTTTGCGGCATCTATGGCCAGCCCTGAAAATTTTTTAGAATTATTTTTCTGATGCACTTTTGGTGATGCCAAAAGCCAGAGATCGTGAAACGGCGCACAACTAAGGTGTTATTCAAGCAGCTTTTCCTCCTCTTTCCAATGAGTGTATTTACTCTCCAATTTGCGGGGTCTTTGGCGATAAAATTTTCATAATTCTTGAATTTGACCCCACCCCAGCGTGTACACGTAAAATGCAAAATCTTATATTTCAAAGCGGTAAACGCTCATTTGCTTCGTAAAAATAGTGAATAATCCTAGTCGGTTTTGAAAGCTTCAAGATCCGATGATTTGTTAGTGTTCGAGGCGTTTCTGTATTTTAGAACCTCGCGAAAGTGAAGACTTCTGAAAAAATTATCTTTAAAAATATTGAAAAGCCAGCTAGATACCAGCTAGATATGCCAAATAATTGCATAGCATTGCCCTTTGCTTACTCTATCTGAGAGCTATCAAAGGTCTTCCAAAAGTTGAAAATGAAGATTGTGAAAAATTGTAAAACTTGGACACAGTAAAAACCATGGGTTCGAAATTTCGGCATTTATCTCAGTGAGCAAAAGAGTAATCGGCATGTGGACTTGACAGTTAAAAAGAGGAGGAAAAGATGCGTCGGGCAGTACTCCCTATCTTTGTTCCACGTATTTTTATGATAGGTTGAAAAAACGGATAAAACTTTCGGGACAACCTAATAAATGGTCAAAATTCAAACTTTCCTATAGAGCTATAATGTCTTGGAAGATCATATTGCATATTTTCTATGAGACTTAAACGAATATTTCTATTGAAAATTATTAGAGAAAAAAACGCACTAATTTGTTATGCATCCATGTAACAATAAAATAAGTACTAATTCTCTGTTAATTCCAGATGATCGATGCTTCCATTACGGAAGCTGTCTTGAATATTATCTGCAGAAATGTTTGAGACTACATATAATACAGACACATTTTTCATTTCTGCTTGTGGTGACAAACACGCTAATAAAGTGTTTTTATGTATTGTTGATGTGTTAAGTGATATATGCGACAACATCCAACATTCTTCAAATTTTAATTGAAAAAGTATGCTTACTGGGCAGAGACAAACTTTACATTTCGATAATTTTGATAGAAGAAGGATTAATGTTTTGTTTAGAAGAGATGATAGCAGATAGCACTTTCTATAGTTTCGAGCCAGCGGCACACGCATGCCATAGTTGTAACAGAATTAAAGGCAGTGTCCATGCAAGAAGTCGATTTTGAGATTTTTTGGCTTATTTGGGCCCACACTGAAGAGCGCGAAAACGACGAAAGGAAGCTCTAAGGATTCAGCGCTGCAGTCGGCTGCTTCTTGAGTGCTAGTTGAGTGCAAAAACCATCCACAGTAACTGCGCTTCGCCATGTTTTATAATGTCGAAAATGAGAGAATTAGCATGTTTTGAGCTGGATCTGGAGTTGTATTCTACTTTTATGGGGAGTTCTTCATGTTTCATTTCATTATCAAATTGATAATAGATAGTAGCGCAATAGAGCAAACATAAGTGGAGCATAAATGTACTGATTCCACTCGAGCCTTATCAATGGCTGCCCCAACAATATGAGAATATCCCTCAGACAATGACATGATCGGAGTCCATTGGAGGCGAAATTTTATCTGACCACACCGTCAGTTTCTAAAATTATTCTCAATCTGTAGTTGACTTTTATTACTTCACTAGATGGCTTACCCGGCTCCGCCCGGCCCTGTCATTGGGTGGAGGAACGAACGCCTCAATTTGGCACCGCCTCCGCGGACTACTGGTCCCAACACGATGTACAACAGTAAGACGAAAGGACCAGCAGCCCGCAGAAGCGGCGCCTAATTGAGGCGTTCGTACCTCTACCCCCTGTCATTATTTTATTCGTAATCAGCATGCTCGATTACACCCCTGTACCAACTCCCAGCCCGTAGCTCAAATTTTGCAAAAAATCGATAAAATCGATATCGATCGATGACGAAAAGTAGCCTATGACACCCGCCGGGGCCCGAAGTGTATGTGTGCCAAGTTTGGTCCGGATCGGTTCAGAAACGGAATTTTCTATTCGGAACATACGTACAGACAGACATACAGACATACAGACAGACAGACAGACAAACAGACATTCAGCTTTATATATAAGATACTAGCGACCCTACGGGTCGCTAGCAAGTGGGTCGGGGCACAAAGCACCAGCAAGACGTTACTCCACGCTCTCCTGTCTGAAAGCAGAAGAAGGATTATCCCAACGTGCCCGATCAAGTTGCCCTACGTGCCGCTTACACACCGACACCTATTCGGAAGCACCACCGGGACCCAGTTACACAAGAAAAAGCAATGCGGGTCAAAGGCAAATGTTTCCGAAAGCACCAGCAAGACGTTACTTCGCGCTCTCCTGTCTGTAAGCAGAAAAAAGATATCCCAGTTGAACGTGTTCGGAGTACTTTTTACCAAGAGTTTTATGAGAAACTAGCTGGCTTACCCGGCTCCGCCGTATGTTCCGAATAGGAAATTCCATTTCTTAACCGATCGGGACCAAACTTGGCACACATACACTTCGGGCCCCGGCGGGTGTCACAGTCCACTTTTCGTTATCGATCGATGTCGATTTTAACGATTTTTTGCAAAATTTGAGCTAGGGGGCTGGAATCTGGCAGGGGGGTGTAATTTAGCATGCTGATCACCTCCACGGGGGTGATCAGCATGCTCGATTACCCCCCTGTGCTAACTCCCAGCCCTGTAGCTCAAATTTTGCAAAAAATCGATAAAATCAATATCGATCGATGACGAAAAGTAGCCTATGACACCCGCCGGGGCCCGAAGTGTATGTGCGCCAAGTTTGGTCCCGATCGGTTCAGAAATGGAATTTTCTATTCGGAACATACGTACAGACATACATACAGACAGACAGACAGACAGACATACAGACAGACAGACAAACAGACATTCAGCTTTATATATAAGATACATGTTTAGCTGAATTATGTTGTTACGTAATTTGGCATCATTTCAAAAGCAAAAAGGACCACAATATATTTGACCAACACATTCTGGGATAGCAAGCATGAAAAAAAACAGTTTGTAGAAGTAACACACTCGGAGCTGGAGACCCGATCAAAGCCACTGCAACTCTCATCACCCAGAACTGAATTTCGAAATGGTATGACCCTTTTACGAAACATTGCTCGGTCACTCGTTATGAAATTTGGCAGTGTTCCAAAACGCATGCATTGGCAACAATCCAAAGTCAAAGATCAGTATATTTCATCATAATTTCTCCGCCTGCTGCCTCCTCGTTTGCCGTGTTCCACGGATCAGGGGTGGCCAAGCGGTAAACAACGAATCCAGAATACAGGGTGTCCCAAAAAATGTGCCTACTGTTTGACTGTAAATAACTCACTTGTAATGAAGTGTTTCGAGAAGCTTTAGGTATCGTTATGTAGAGCGAGGTTAAACTTAGATTTACAGTATGAAGCGAATCATCTATCACCTTTCATTACTGTAGGATTACGTAAGAAGTTCGACAAGGATTTTAGGCCTTTGGAGGCTATATTCTGCCTCGGTAAAAAACCAAACAAGCCAAAAACTCTTATACTACAGTGGGGGCCGCTGATTTCGAATTTGAAATTCCCATTCTATTGTGATGCTTCTTTCCTAAGTTATCCCCGGTAAATCGTAATAACTCAGTTCCCAGCATTTGTCAGAAATGTAATTATACCGTCAAAAACGCTGAAAACACTCGTAAAAAGTTGTCAGGTGGAATCAGCATGCGCGAAACCCCTGATACACAATTTTTCAGGTTTTTTGGAAAAAATTTTGTTAAGTGGTATATTTCACGGTGGTCCATATGCTGGAAATTCTTACCGTAATCCTACAGTAATGAAGAATGATCGATGATTCGTTCTACAGTGTAAAACTAAGTTTAACCTTGCCCTACATAACGGTACCTAAAGCTTCTCGAAACACTTCATTACAAGAGAGTTACCATTTATAATATTATTATATTTACAATTATTAAATATTTATTATTTATTATTATTATTATATATTATTATTAATAATATATTGGTATGGTATTGATTGATATTAATGGTATTTACAATCAAACAGTAGGCACATTTTTTTGGGATACCCTGTATATTACGTAGTGATCTCTTCATCTTCATGGAGTAAGTCTCTCCAGTTCATCTCAATGTTTTCCCATATCCGCCTCTAAAATCCTAATTTGATGATTTTAAGTTGCATTCATGACTTGCTCATGCAGGAAAGACGGACTTTGCTTTTGAAGCGCTAATTGCAGCTTGAAAACCGGTAAAAAGAGGTAGATTCAAACAAAAGCAGCTGTTTGCCTCGAAGCAGCTGAGATAAGCTCAGAAAAAGTGAGCGTAACGCAGCTGCAAGATCTAGTGCAGCGCTGACCAGCGCTGAGCAGCACGAGCAACACTGCTCCAAAATGAGTCGCTAGGTATGGACATGACCTTTTGCGTTAGCTGCTGCAGCGTGAGGCAGCAGCGTCACTCCGCTGCAATCGATACGCATCAAATACGTTGCTGCTACCGCAACGTATCTCGACGCCAGGTATGTATCAAGCCTAACGTAGTAGGGTCAGTAGGTGGGCGGGGCTGTTCACTTTCACTCTATCGTCATCACCGGAGCAGGAAGTCGTGGCGGTACACACCGCAGCAGCGGGTGCGTAGCAATTGGTGCCCGGGCAGCCGACTGCTGCCGCAGCCAGCCACCGGCGCTGCCGGCAAAGCCGCTGCGGATGATGCATACTCAGACAGTCGATCGGACCTCTCCGGCGCAGAAATGGCAGGGCCGCGGGGTTTCCCCAGCGGGGGGTCTGCCACTCGTGCGCCGGAGCCCCCCGATTTTGTGCGCCGGAGCCCCCCATTTTGTGCTCCGCAAGTCTGCCGCGGCATACTGTAACTAACCCTAAATAAGCTCCAAACCCCAATTATGTCTCTAAACCCCACCCAAATTAGCCGAATACAACCCCCCCCCCCCCGGGTAGGACTTCAGCGCGACCCTCACCCCTGTACTCTACCCCCTCCCTCTCACCCCTAGCGTTTGTAGATAGAAATTGGAAGTATGAACACAAGACGAAACATTTATTTCAAATTGGCTGCAAAACGATTTACTGAAAATTGCAGTTGTTTTGATTTGCATCCAATTCTGTTTGTGCCAGATGTGATGAGATGCAGTTCGATCACTACGGGCTTGTTTATCGGGAGGAACAGTTCCGGTCGAGTTCAACGTTGTGTGGTCTCGAGCGATTCTTCCAGAAAACACACTCTGGATAACATTGGTGGAGTGGCCGTGGAGGTTAATCGGAATTTTTTTTTAGTGATAGGTGTCGTAATGTGTGGTTTTTCCAATTTTATAAGTGCTGCTCTTGCATCGAACTGTGGCCGATGTCTTACGCTGAATGCTGAAAAGTATGAATGTGGCTGGTGTGTTATAGACAACAGATGTGTTAGACCAATGGCATGCTTGGCAAGGTCACCACAAGATTGGCTGAATAGCACGCAGCTGTGTGCAAATCCAGCTAATGAAGACTTCAGTCTTAAAAAGGGACCCGTCGTTGGAAAAACGAAGGTTAGGTCTACTGCTGCTGCGTTCACCTGTGGTATTGTCGCTTTTACTAGCGAGAAAGTACAATCAGGTGGGGTGACCATGTGTAATGAGACTAGTGGACCACTGACTAAACGTACCTTGCCAAGCATCTTGCCAAGCATGCCATTGGTCTGACACATCTGTTGTCTATAACACACCAGCCACATTCATACTTTTCAGCATTCAGCGTAAGACATCGGCCACAGTTCGATGCAAGAGCTTCGCACTTATAAACCTGAAAAAACCACAAATTACGACACCTATCACTAAAAAATTTCTTAACCTTCACGGCCACTCCACCAATGTTATCCAGAGTGTGTTTTCTGGAAGAATCGCTCGAGGACCACACAACGTTGAACTCGACCGCAGCTGATCCTCCCGATACACCAAGCCCGTAGTGATCGAACTGCATCTCATCACAAGCACAAACAGAATTGGATGCAAAATCAAAACAATTGCAATTTTCCTCATATCACATTGTCGTCGAATGTCCCGACAGCAGGTTTTTCGCGTTCAACGTTTCCTACTTTGAAGTGACATCGAAAATCCGTCATGAAGATCGGATCGAGGTTTTGGACCTTACAAATCCAAGCTCAAAAATGAGCACTTCGTAGAATGCACCACTCACCTTCACTGTGATATCTCTCCTTTCACCTACAGCTACGTAAAGTTTGGTTTGCGGTGCGACGGTACGTGGACATTTCTGTGGACCTTTTCTCCTAGAGTGACCCTCACGCTGGAATTCAAATCTGAAGGCTTATCTAATATCAGAAACAAGGATACAGACTTTCCCTGCATATTATGACTTTGTGCAAAGTCTGAGAACTTGGAATCTCGAAAAAAAATGAAAATTTCTTGAGCGCCTGTCACAATTTCTAACAGGTAAACTGTAAGCAGACGATATACTGAAAAATGTGAAAGAGTTGCATGAACTTGCATAGCAGATCTGCATTTAGCAAGAATGCGACGGACTAAGCGTATAAGATATTCCCTGAGACAGAGCCAAGCAGTGTACGGATAATTCTAGCATCAATCAATCCCGGAAACACGGAAATAATTCAAGAGACACCACATAAGGGTACCGAGGCCAAATCTCGGATTATATACTTTTTGTTTCGAACCATAATCACAAGAACCACTCCATCAATAGTCAACGATGTCTCAGCAAGTCGAAAAGAGCCAAACACTAAAAGTGACTAAGTGCATCCGCACGAAAACCTAAAACCTGAAACCTGAAAAGAAGGAGATGAACAAATAAACGCCAACGCGCCGACGAGAAACACGAAAAACCAAAAGAAAAACGAACGCGAAAGAACGACAAAAAAAGAGTAAGACGAGAGCGACGGCAACTTATTTTCGAAAATGCTAAGCTGTGTATCACAGCAAATTGACTGCGTACATATATGTGCGCCGGACCCCCCCCCCCCATTTTGTGCGCCTCACCGCTCCCATTTTGTGCGCCGAACCCCTCCCATTTTGTGCTCCGGAGGCCTCCCATTTTGTGCTCCGGAGGCCCCCCATTTGTGTTCCGGAGACCTCCCATTTGTGCTCCGGAGCCCTGCCATTTTCTGCTCCGGAGGTGTCCCAAATCTGGCGTACTCGCGGCGGGCAAATCTCTCCGCCGCGGCTCTGCCAAATCTGGCGTACCTCCGTAGCAGAAATGGCGTACCTTTGGAGCAGATCCGGAGAAGGGTCCCACTCGCCTGCCGGTGACGTCACCGTGACCTACAAGAAGGGACCGTCCCCTCGCCCCGCTCTCATTGGTCAATTGGGTCCGCCGCGGCTCTGCCAGATTTCGACTGTCCGGCGCGACTACGGCACCGATAGTCTGAGTAGTTATGTTCGTCGTCTAATACTCTGACGGAGAGGTTTCCTCGCACCTCCTCGCCTTGAGGTGCGATATCAGCCGCAGGGAATAGCGTGATATCTACATCATTTTGAATTGCAAAAAAATTCTTAACTTTTGCGGAGCATGCAAATAAACAAAGCTAAACAGCGTTTCTCAAGGAAAATGGTCACAAAATCAAATTATTAGGTAAGTCAAAGTTCTGTCGTTTCATTTTAAAAATTTGTAACGGTATTTCAAAGATTTGCTTGCTTGTAGGTTTATTAGAAAAAATAAGTCTTTTGCTTTCAAATACTGTTTTGGCGGGCTTCTGATTCGCACTAAATGTAGAGATAAAAATGGAAAAGTAAGACCTAAGCTTTGACCATTTTAAGTTAGGTCACCAAAAATCTGAAACGCTGCAAACAAAATCTGAAATCGTCAGTACATGTGTTTTTTGGCCTACTCTATACAAATGTGGAGAGTTTATGCTGTTTGGAAGTCTCTGTGGGAAGTTATGTATTATATATCGACTTTACTATGAAAAACGCCAAAATTAATTGATTTGCCACTTTTCGCGAAAATGATAATTTCTCACAGAGACGTCCAAGAGTAGGCCAAATAACATATGTGCTGACGATTTCAGATTTTTCTGCAGCGATCCAGATTTTTGATGACCTAACTCAAAATAGTCAAAGCTTACATGGTCTTACTTTTCCATTTTTATCTCTGCACTCAGTGTGAAGCCGAAGCTCTCCAAGACAGCGTTTCAAGGTAAAAGACTTTTCCTTTCTAATAAAATTAAAAGCAAGCAAATCTATTGTAACAGCGCAAAGTTACAAATCTTTGAAAATGAAACAACAGAACTTTCGGACCCACCTAATACTTTGAATACCCAAAATGAATAACAAGAAGATGAAGAATTCAGTCATTTTCTAAACGTTTTTTTTCGCCTTTAGTGTCGAAGAATGGGCGAAGACAATTACAGGATAATGTTATGGATAACCATGAAAGTCTGTCACAAATTTGTATATTGTGACCTAGCGACCTAAATAAGCCAAAGTAGGTAAATAATTTGATTAAGTCAATGATGAAGGTAAAAGCCACATATGCTGATATAAAAGAGAACAGACTAAGAAATTAAATGTCTTATTCTATCTTCTGCGAAATCATGAAATGTCTTATTCTATCTTCATGAAATCCTACATGTCTTATTCTAATTTTTTATACAAGCACAAGAGCCTCAGGCTCAAGCTTATGTGGAAAATTCATTACTTCTTCAAATATTAGGTTGTTCCCAAAGTTTTGTCCGTTTTTTTCATCGTTCACTAAAACTCATAGAACACCAATCCAGGAACGATTTAGGTAGCATTTGATTCAGATTTTTATCCTCTGTCTTACAGCTATCATTGCTTTCTGTTCTACCCTATCTTCGCATTGTTATCGCCATGGATTTTTGAGCAGCGTAGCAGTAACGCCCAATTTCTCTTGAATTTTAAAATTTTTTGTCCTAATGTTTTCAAAGAGCACTGGTAACTGATATGTAGAGCAAGTCTTTGGCTACATTGTACTTATTTTAGGTTACGTGGGCCACGTTTACCAAGTCGGTTATAATTATTTATTTAATAGAAACCGCGGCTTTCCGATGACGTTCACCGCGTAAAAGTTCCAAAAATTCCAAAAAGCTGCTTTTTAAAAGCAAGTCAAACTCGATTATGTTGCATAAGTAATGTTTAATGAGAATCATGTTTTAATTCGCAGAAAATTTGAAAGCTTTCGTGTATTTGCTGCAGTTGCGTGTTTCATGATTTTGCAAAAAGTCGAGACCTCGGAAGAGATAATTTTTTGGAACTAAAAACAGCAGATCAAAAGATCATAAAAATATTACCTCGTAGTCCGGGAGCTGCTCTATTTGATCCATACTTAACTCTTTCCGAAACTTTAGAATGAGATTTTTGAAAATTAGCCTAACTTGAAGGAGATGAAACTGACGGGTGGAGAATTTTGGCAATTATTAGAAAATTCATACAAGATTTTGGTTCGTAAATGTATCCATGAGAAAGAGAAGGAAAAGCTGCATCGAATACACGTTGAAACTCGCTCAGGTCTTTATTATGCGTGATTTTATAGGGTTTGAAAAAACCCACAAAACTTTCGGGACAACCTAATATTTTGCCAAGATGAAAAAATAATAAGAGAAAAATTCAAAACTCCAGAACTCAGAACTCGTTGCAAGATAAAAAAATGATCCAATATCGACAGCTGGCTAGTGGCAGACCAATATAAATAATCTTTTTTATACTTATTCAGACGTCAAAACTTCTTCAAAAATCATCAAATAGAAGTTTCCCTTACCGCATTTTCGACGTCTCAATCTAATATATCGCATCTTTTCGAGGCTTTTTGACTTTTATGACTCTGTAGTCCTGTCCGGTACCAAAGCATGTCGACTACAAAAGATGAAAACGTTTCATCAAAGATGTCACCATTCAAAATTAAATCGTACAATATAATCAACAATTAGCTTGCATAGTAAGAAAGCAAAGCTACGATGTGGGAGGTTTTGCTGGCGTCGAGCAGCTCTGCTGAATTCAATCCAGCGGAGGCTCTGTGAATACACTGTACAGATGTCGTACATAAAGAATCGTGAAAAACTTGTACAAAATCACAAAAGAAGAAAACAAACGGGAAGAACGCCAAAATGTCTCCATATAGATGTCAGGCTAACCCACTGAATTCGCCGATCTGATAAGCTAAAACTTACTTAGTTACATGAATGTGGATCAATGCTATTAGTTTTTAAACTATATTCTCCTCATTGAATATGGAGCCTAATAGCACGCTATCGGCTCCGAAGGACGAAGGAGTAGTAATAGAAACAAAGTGGTGCTATATCTTACTTTCAAGGTTACATACGAACTATACTTTGGACCGAATCGAAAGATTATTCGATTACTCGAATAAATCATTCGAATGCGAATCATTCAAAAATTTGGATATTCGAAGATTTGGATTTCGAATAACATTCGATAGTCGAATATTTGAGATTTTTCATTTTCTAATATTATTCGAAAGCCGAATATTTGAAATTTTCAACTATCGAATATTATTCGATAGTCGAATATTCGATGGTCATCAATTCGATCACTCGGTTCATTGAATATTCGAATATTCGATGAGCACCGAATATTCGAAAATTTGATAAGATTGACTATTCGAAAATGCGATGATCATCGAATTATGGAAAATTGATATCATAGCATATGGGTGCCAAAAGTATCTACACACTGTTTGGTCCCTAGTATCTCATATACAAAAGCTTTTGCTAACCTTTGACTTTCTGCAAGTCTAGCTTCAGCTTATATCTAAGGCAAAAAACAGCGTTTTATTGTGGAATACGATAGGAACTTTCAGCATATGGAGCCACTGCGATACATGCCGTTTGAAAATTTCTCCAGAAATATTCAGAAACATTGGAAACATTTATTACGGTTTACTGGTACGACTTACGAAAAAGGCATAGCTGAATACTAATTTCATCTTCAAAGCCAGTGACTTCAAAAAGCCAGTGTAAGAGTTTTCGGTCTTTTGGTACCCTTTAATAGGCAAAATATAGGCCTCATCGTCGCAAACCCCTTTTCAGTTAGTCCAGTAGTAACCTTAGAACACTGAATAGCTATCGACAGATCGCTCCATAAATCTAAGGAAGCCAGCACTAAAGAACGTACTCAAAGCTTGGCAAAAGACTTTGTGGCTTAGAATTGATTGCCTAGTTCCCAATACTTTGGGACCCCTGTATATCATCTCACAAAACTCAACAAGAGTAGATATGTTTGGATGGTCCCGTGCGCTATTCTGAATAGTATGCAAGACAGCTCTTTCTGTGTCGCAGTAGCTGTAATTTCATTACTGAAGCCACGATTTGAAACAATGATCCTCTTCGAATTTCCATTTTCAACAACACCATTGCAGCATTAGGATTTTAGGTTCATAATGTCACCTATAAACCATTTTTTCACCACAAATTGTACATGCAAATTGCGCTTGATTGAAATATATCCTGTCCAACTCCTTGGAAATTCCGATTTGCAACATACTCACATACACTTTTTTGTGTGTTAGCTCCTTTCCTTTTTCTACGATTTGTGTACTTCCCTGGCGACCTCTATGCTTAAGTTATGATTTTGGTCGACACACGACCACATTAAACCTCAGGCAAAATGAAAGCTCGTCAATCAAGCAGGAAAAATTGTAAGTAATCCTCGAAAGAAAAACACTTGAACTAGAAAATCTGAATAAAAAAAAATAAACAGATCCGACCTTCGTCGCCATGAATCTATCACAAGTACAATGTTACAGCGCAGATGCGACAATATAATCATCTGCATGACATCTATAAAAAAAAGTTTGATTTCTTCAATTTCAATGAAACAAATTTTTCCAACTTTGATGTGGTATTCTATTATTGCAACGTCATAGCTTCGCAAAAAAAGCAAAAGACGTTCTTTCTCAAAGAATTATAGGGAAAGCGGCTGAAGAAATGAGCATTACTGTTTGCTGTAGGCAGCTTGTAAGAGTCTACTTAGCACTACGCACTACGCACTTAGCATCATTCATATTCTCAGGTCAGTGATGGAGCGCATCTGGGACAAGGCTGAAATATAATTTTTTGTTGGTCATATAGTAAATTCATCACTTGATGAAACAACGTTTCATCCTCCTTAATCTCATTGTTCGCGTAGTCTCGATCCACCCAAAGTTTGACCTCAAAATTCAGATACAGTTAATCTCGACAAAAAATATGTCTGCGCTCTCGGAAAATCTACCAATCTCTCATTCTCACTCAAACACTAGGTAGAGCTAGCCTTCGAGGCTTCTGAGGTGGAAGAATGCGCCACAAATTTCCCGTCGGTTATCATCTTTTGCTCGTATTCTGTTGCGAACTAAGGTTCGCAATTACCCATAACTTTTCTTTGTAGATGTAATTATAAGACTGTGGAGCTACAAATATGCATAAATTTTTGTTTTTGTTATAAGAAAACGAAATCTTCTATGAAAGCTGGTTTCTATTCGATTAAGTAGGTCAAAAAATTCAGACTATCTGCAACAAGTTCCAAGGCAATGGAAATTGAAATGGCATAAAATTCCTTGCTAGGGGGAATTACTGTTGCATGTGTGCAGTTTCATCCCTATGTGTTTCCTCTATCCAGCAAACGGCTTCGTTTTTGATTTTGACCTACAGACCTCTCGAAATGAAAACAATCTCGGAAAATGCCTATGATTTCTTAATTTCCAACGATAACAAATGGCTGCGCTCATAGCTGAAACCATTGCTTACATATTTCGTTTGAGCACTGAAAAAGAGAGAAGTCGTTTATTTATTGAGTTGGTAAGAAAGTTTACATTAACGAAAGTTCGTAACCTCCCTTTAGATTAAAATGGGTTTTCTTGTATGTCCAGCTAGAATGTGGAGACCATATACTTTTCAAAAGTAATCTCAATGCTTCTTACTAAACCAGGTTGCAGAGATAAAGCTGAGGAAGAAGATAATTGATTTTGTTATTTCAAGCAAGCTCATCGAACAAACGATAAGCATAAATTTTATTCAGAGGGAAGGAAAAGGCTATGGATGCCGTTTATGACCGTTTCTGTGTTTCTCAGATTTCTCGTTTGTGCTTAAAATTCAACAAGTCAACTTCTTCTCGCATTTTTATCTCTGCAGCCTGTGCCTAAAGCAGCTAAGTTACCTTTCACGATTTCTTCATTCTAGTAAAATTTCATGACAAGCAAATCCAAGCGGATATCAAAAACTTGCAATCTTTCTTGGCGCTAAACTTTGGAACAACCTAATTTTTGGTCTGAATCATAAGTGGTCTGCACCCACCAAATTTTCATCTGTTAAGACTCTGAAGAAGGCGAGTTCGCCGAAACGTTAGTCTGTTATTCTGTGCGATAAAGTTCTGTACCAATCTTGGACTTCGCTCAAGCAACTAACAAGAAGATTGCAACTATGCCAAGATTTATGGACAGTCGAACATGGATGCTTATGAACCTAATTTTTGCAAACTTCGATTTTTAGCTTGACGTTTTTTCTCGCTTTGGCAGTGAAGCAAATGGACGATGCCTGAAAGATGACAGTAGCTGCGAATTCTTCAAAAGTTAGTTGATTATTTCGCAGCAGTACACCAGATAAGAGATGGCGAGGTCATTCCAAAGCTGTCACGTGGTGTTCGTCCCCTTATCGTTATGTTTTCGACCGTTGGTTCTCTTCATTTCATTGACCGATCAACTATGGTGAGATCATCTCGACCACGTGGTATTACATTTTTGAAATGGGAGAAAAAAACAGGATTAGAGCTCGGAGGGATAAATTTTGCTACACTTTTGAAAGTAACACTTTCATTGATGTGACAAAGGAAGCCAGGTCCGTCGGGAGTAAAGCTGGGATCCAGAATCTGGGTCTAACACCAGTAACGTTTGAAAATTGCAGGTCATTGTCTAATTATAAATGAAAAGCGGGAAGAAAATGCATGCCGCCCATGGCTATATACACTGAAAATGGCTTGGAAAGAATTGTTTTTCATCACAGAAAAATATGGAATCTATAATGGAAACTTACATTATAGCACGTGCCACTCACTTCTGTATTAGATTAGTTAATCTAGTTTTGGTGATTTTTGACGGTTTCTAGAAATGTTAACATTTTTCTATGAATGTTTGGTATCGGAAAGTTTGATTTAAGGAGAATCAGTTCGTCAACTTTACTTGAGCAGAATTTGTCTTTGGTGACGAAAGAGTGCTGGAAAATGAAAAACTCGAAATTTTCTTTAGAACTTATATTGAATATAGAGTGTAAAAACTGTAAGCATGCAGGCAATTTTGATGTACCAGGTTACAGACCACAATTTACATTATGGTTTGCCATATAGCTAGAGCTCGTATGTATCACTAAATCATCTGTGCTTACCACACGATGAGAACGAAACTTAGAAAGTTAAAAAGTGGTTTACAAGACTAGCCACGATAGTAGTTTATAATGGCCGAAAGTTCTAGAAGAGTGGAAGTCTGAAACTGCCTGCCCACAAACATCTTGGCTGAATGACAACTGCTCGAATTTTAGAATCTCTAATACTTGCTTGTCAACACGGAACCATTCATTAACCGAGCTTATTTGTAGAATATACTAGTAACTACACTAGTGTTTTTTCAGATTACAATGAAAGACATCGTTTCCGGTGAACACTTTCGCATTACTATGCCCTGCACACTGATGTTACACTGCTATTTTTTCTAGTCAAACTGTTTGGACAACTGAACTGAGCAACTGAAATAGTGCGCCTAATTAGCTGACCAACAATCAGAAACCACAGCTTAGTCAGCATAGTTCGTCAGATGTGCAACCACTCAGACGATTGGTCTGACCATAACAAGCAATAATCTATGGAAAGAATTTCGTTGACAGAAGCCTAGCAGGCAAACTTGATCGATACAATACGCCATTTAATCAGTTAGCTGAAATCGTACGTGTAGCCGCCCATGCACAAGCGCAAAAAAACTAGAAAGATCGCGAGGAAAGCGCTATGTTGCTCTAGATCGCAAACTGACACAATCAGAGTTGACGTACAACACTCAGGAAGAAGTGATTTGACAGGTAGTACAGTGGTGGTTTTAAACCGAGTGCAGATGTGCGAATTTGCACCAATCGTGCGCGATTCCGCGCAAGTGTTGTTGACACCGCAGGCGTCCGCATCTCTCTTGTCAAATCTACTTCAGCTGAACTGTTGTGTGTATTACTTGGCAATTCTACATAAAATCACACAATTCTCATCAATTTCTGCCTCGTTCGAGGATAAAGAGCAACACACAATTTTGCTGAATATGGAGGAACTTCATCACTAAGGTAGGATATGCAATTAAAGACATCTCAAAAGGAAAGTAATGCTTATGATGGAAGTCCTGTCTGAACATGGTAGGTTCATGGTAGCTAATCATTTTTCTCTTACCATTTTGTTTGACCCAATTGGTCAGATTACTGAATGCGCTGATTTTTGTCGTAAGCTACCCCTACCCTAATGAGAAATCTGGGATGATGCAAACATGATTAGCTAACATAAAGCTATCGTATCAGCAGCTCGGTGTACCAGAAGATGCATCGCGCTGAACTGATTCGAATGGTGTTCTTGTACATGAAACGTTTTAGCCCAAAAAGAGATATGGATATGCCACAATGTTCTAGCATAGAGTCCCCAGTCTACGCGTACAAAGTGAGGGGAATTTTCTTCCAAATTCAGCCGATTTAAACACGCCAAAGGACTCTATGTCATGTTGTATATTGCTTTAGAGAATCGTGCGGCATAAAAATCGCCCTCCAGAAAACAGTGAAGCGGCTGGGCGGCTTGTTTGAAAAATCGAAAAGGGGCGTCTCCTACGCGTGAAATCCTGAAATTTTATTAAATTCACTGTAAATCCAATGTGCTAATTTTGAGCTTTTTTCGCCTGCTGCTGTTATAATTTTTAATCGAATTACATTGCGCCCGATCGTTGCCAGAGGCCAGCCATTCTATTAGGTCGTGTAATAAGTTCTGTCCCATTTTTACTTTCGTTTTTTTCTCAATATTTTGCGCGATGTTCTGCAAATTGTTTATATGCATTTGAAAGCTCTAAGCCTTCTGTACTAAAACTTTCATCTCGGTTTTCTACATTAGATGACTTGAAAAAGTTTTACAGCGTCAAATTTGGAAAATCAAACAAGGAAAAAAGTCCATTTTCGACAACTACGTTACGTCGCCCTCCTAATCAGTCAGAATGCCTAGGAATAAACTCGAAAATTTGTTGCACGTAAGCAAAAAAGCTTGCTCTAGCTTCTATTGCGCTTTAGAAGTGCTGAAACTTTCCAAAAATCTTTTTTGTAGACTTCAGAAAAGTCTTCTTTCTAACGCCTTTTCAACGTTGGTGTTGGGCATCATCTGAAAGCATTCTGAGGGAAGACGGTAGGCAGATCATCCAGAAAAGACGGAAGAAATGATTTGTGGCTTCAAAGTTACCGAGTTCGTAGGTTAAATACTCAAAATTCGAATTTTGGGAACCACACAGCTTGGGTACGCGAGACGGCGAGCATCGCCGCGACATAGTCTTGTCTTGCCGACTTTTAAAAAAATGTCATTAAATAGACGGTGAAGAAAGAGAACATGCGCAAACAGTGATAGAATAAGTGTAAAAGTCTAATAGATTATTTTGGTTTTCGTGAAGCTTGTTCAATAAGTTTTACCAATAAAAATCGAGAAAAATTTGGAGGGAAAAAGATGTCGAAAATTGATTTTTCGGCCCTTTGGATTTTTTTGTTTCAATGATAAAAATCTTTTTCATTTCCTGCTATGTTGGAGAATGATGCATATGATACACTTTATTTCAAATATAGTCAATGTTGTCAAGAAAAAACTGAAACAAAAAATGGGACAGAACTTATTACACGACCTAATACATGGATAAAAGACCTACTTCTGATGGAATGTAACATATATTTTATTTAGCCGCCTTACAAGGGAATGGTCCAGAGTCGAAGTGGCCAATTAAAACGAGTTGCACACCATTCGATGCAGCATAGAACGCTGATTTCAAATATGTCTTTCATATCTGCAGAACCCTTTGTAGGGCGAAGCTATGAGCAGCTTTACTGCGAAAAATCGCGCACAAAAATTGCGAAATTAGGCACATTGTTGCCCTTCTAGCTCACCTCTAGGTACGGCCATATGAAGTAATCCAGTTGCATGTTTTGGTCCACCACTGAGCCGAGAATGGCTCTGTACGGACAAGTTTGCCCTTCAGAGCACGATTTCTTAGGAAAATAGTGGCCTTTAACGGCTTATAATTTCATCCATAAAAGCGTTCTGCAGATAAAAAAGACAGATTTAAAATCGGCGTTTTATGCTGCATTTAATAATATGCAGCCTTCTTGA
The DNA here is from genome assembly GCA_958299035.1 of Cylicocyclus nassatus. NCBI lineage: Eukaryota > Metazoa > Nematoda > Chromadorea > Rhabditida > Strongylidae > Cylicocyclus > Cylicocyclus nassatus. Next base: position 43,755,693 of record CATQJL010000223.1, on the reverse strand, counting down.
ATTGGCCACTTCGATTTCTGACCATTCCCTTCTTAGCAGAACCACTGAGTTCTCCATGGATCGAGCCGTGAAAGGTATTCAAACCGCATAAAGCTGCGTACTGTTTCTATTTAAGCGATTTCTAGATTAACTTGCGCTGTTGTTTTTGATGGTTCAGAAACGAGGGAAAAAACTATAAGCTCTAACTCTAGTTAAAGCCATAAAACGCTCCTAAAAATAACAGCCCACATAAATGATGACACTACTTTGATTACGGTGAGTTCACGTAAACCATTTAATATATCAGGGTGTCAAAAAAGTAAATACACATTTTTTGATCGCTATTAACTCTCCTACTGCAATGTCTCTTTTGCTTAGCTTCAAGTATTCGATAGTGTAAGTTTAAACTTAGATTTGCAGTAAGGAATGAATTACAAATCGTTCTTCACTACTGTAGGATTATGGTGGGAAGATTCCTCATACAGCGCTATTATGAAATAGGCCGTTTCGAAAAAATTTCAAAATCTTGAAAAGATGTGGAGGAGTGTTTTCAGATATGGTGATTTCATCAAACAACATTTACAAGTTCTTTAAGCGCTCCAAATGGCTTCACTTGTTTGGAAAACAGTGAAAAACGTTACTGCTGTTTACCTGGCATGACTCATGAAAAAAGGTTTAGGTAAGTGCAAATTTCATATTCATAGTCAGCGACTCGGTTTAATCTAGTGATAAAGTTTTCGGCTCGTTGAGTATCCATTCTGGAGCAAAATGTAGCCATTATTGGCTTAAAACCCTCTTCAAAACTCCTACCGTGATCCTGCAGTAATGAAGACAGCTGAGTGATCTCTCTATGCTGCGAAGTTGAAGCCTGCTCTACTGAATAATGCTAGAAGCTAAGCAAAAGACTCAGTGGGAAGGGAGTATCATTACTTGCGGGACACACTGTATAGTGTGTGCTCCGGCCGCTTCCCGTGGGTACCTCCGCGGCGCAAACGCAACGCGTCTCTTTTGACTCTTATCATCTCGCTTATAGAAAGTAAAGCATTACGTATAGAGAGGAGTGGAATGAGGAGTGGGAACCTCTGATGTCATCCTAAGAAAATAGGCAATAAGAGAACTTTTAAGACTTCTACTGGAGTTCAAATTCCAGTCAGTTTCATAGATTCTAGTTTTAAACTACCACTGATGGGTAAAAATAGTATAACGTAATAGTAGAAAAAATCGAGGATCATTGTTGAGATGTTAATTCTGCGGGTTTGAAGAAGCTAAGTAGTGTAAGCCTGAGACCACAATTGTACAAGCAGAGTACCGTTAGCGAATTAAAAAGGAACTAGAAGCACCTATACACCACAAAAGCAATCAAACAAGCCTATTCTGTAAATAGAGACCTTGAAGAGGCATCTCATTATCGAAAAAAATAGAGAAATTACTGGAGCAGATTTCTTCGAGATTTGAAGGCAGCGGCTCGGCAGAATGACAACTCCGGGATATTCATCGTTCTTGATTCCCTTGGATGAGCTGAGTCTAAATCTGTGCTTAGCAGCTCTCAAAGGTATTAATGATTCGCTTTTCCCGGACGTGAAAGTGTTGTTTGGGCGGGTCGCGAAAGTGGCTGCTGGAGCCAATAATCCAATTGCCGCCGAGATGGGTGCGGTGTCTCCACTCACGAGCCAATCGCGCTCTAAAGGGCAGGCGTACGCCTTTCGCCCAAATAGAACTTTTCACGTTTGAAAATGCGGTCATTTATATCTTTCGTAGCTGCTAGCACAGTCTTGGACTTAGCTCGTCCAGGGGATCCGACAACGATGAATATCTTAAAGTTGTCATTCTGCCGAGACGCTGCCTTTAAAACTCGTATAAATTCATCCATTTAAAATAGAGAGATTACAAAACAACAAAGTCATAAGAAAGAAAAGCATAAAGATTTCCTAAAGAGGCTAGAATAAAAGCGCACTGAGCGCGGGAGGGTGCAGGGGAAATCTACGAAAACCTGCCCCAGGACTCTTACTATATCAGATGGATGTCCAAGCTGCCATTTGTAGGGTGCACGGTCGGGCCCGCATCAAATTTTGAGAATACCAAAATTGTTGAAGCTAGATTCGTAAGAGTGTGAAGTCGATCAAAAAATCAAGAAGCTAGCTACGATTTTCTGGAATTAAGCATTTGAAAATCAAACCAATTACTTTAGCAAAGAAGAATTGTCAGCGATTTTTCCCAAAAAAACCATTTGGTTCCTTGCACTAGGGAACCTAATTGGGGACGAAGGATTTACCATGTTTACGACAAGCGATAAATTATTCCTTACATGCTCAAAAGTGTGTTACATCGAAGTGACTCTGTACATTTTGTACGGGATCCAGCATTTACTCAGTCATTCATACATCAGAAACGTAAATATAAGCTTTGTAGAAGCACGTCTCTGATTGGTCAGCACGCTGGGTGCGATAGGCCAGGATTTGAGCACGACGGAGAATGAATTACAGAACGAGTCGTGCGCGCAAGCGTGCTCGTTCACTCTCGTACCTTTATCATATCCAGTAGGTCATAGATGTGGCATAGAGTGGCGATCTCAGAATTTCCGTCCGCCCGGTGGGGGGGGGGGGGATAGGAAGATTTGATCCTTTTTTGAGATGCTCAAAGATTTTTGCCTCCACGTGACCCCGAAATTTTGAAAAAAGGCGTTACGAAACTCCAAAAAATATTTTTATTTTTGAGTCCCCCTCCCCGCTACGCTACATTGACACAGATGTACTAAATGCTTTGTAGTGTCATGCGTGCGTCTTCGTCAACCATGTGATATAACTCGTCCACTTTTCTGGTGACGTCACCCGCAGCAAAGAGCGTCGCTTGCAAAAGATTGGGAGAAACAACATTTATAAAAATACATTTTTTTGTTGTTTCATACCCTGATATGTACACTTGCAGACATTACCTACCATGCGCGTCCCATTTCAAAAAATTTTCTGACCGCTTTCTTGATTCAAGAAACTCTGATGAAGTTTCCGCCCGATGCCTGGGAGATGCAAACCTCTAGATAGCTGAAAAAGTGTTTGTCAGGAGGAGAATAAAAGTAAAAAGAGTGGTTTGACGAAACAAATATCATTAAAGATGAAGTTTGACTGCGCTTCAACCAGTAATCTAACAATAAACAGTTGAAAAACGAAAAATACTCACTCATTGAGGTCAAGTGTTTCTGCAAATTGCGGTGATTCCTTGCGCTGGGACCAATAATGGAATTCGTGACTCAACCTAAAACCGCCCTGTTACGTCAGTTATTATGACCGTTTAAATGACTAAGGTCCATTTTGACACGTGGCAAACAGGTAATCCGCGCAAAAATAAGGAAGAAAAACTTTCCAGAAGAGCAGCACTCCTTCCATGACGAATGTATACATCATCTGTTCTGACAATGAGACAGACTTGAGTAGCTTTGGAACGCTGCCTCTACAGGTATAATTGTGCTTAACAAGTTCATACTTGTGATCTCTCTAATTCTAGGATTATTCACTTCGTGAAACACGAGAAAACAAGTTCAATCATGTTTTGACAATGTGTGCATGGTGTTTTGAAGTTTCCTAGATTCAGAATAGATGATATGCAAGAATAATCAAAGCATTCAAGCGATGACAATCTTATCCTCTAAGCCAGCCTTTTATACGAAATTATCTACTTATACTCTTTTAGTCTAAGAATAAATGACGTAGTCTCAAAGTGTTTATCAGTCTAATAGGCCAATAAGTTTTGCGAAGAATGATGACATGAGAGTGTTGTTATCATTACGATTCTACAATCATCAAATCACTAATCATCATTGAACTTTCGGAATTTCTTATAAGAGGCTGACTTAAAGGCTAAGATTGTCATTGCATGGGCGCACTCTTGCATATCATCTTTTCTGAGACTAGAAAACTTGAAAGCACTTTCCATGATTGTCTGAAGAAGTGCTCATTTTCCTCTGGTTCCGATAAAAAATAATTCTAGATTATGTAGATCAAAAGTAGAAACTTGTTAACTCACAGCTTGTTTGTAAAAAATGTGTGTAAAGTGTACTCGACAAGGGAAGGATACTTGATCGAAGTGGCGTTTCTATAGGAGATGTAAACTATCCTATAGAGCATGAAACGCTGATTCCAAATTTGCTTTCGTTATCTGCAAAGCTCTTATGGGAGGGAAGGTTTGAGGAATTTTTGAGGTAAAAATTCAATGATCTGGCTAACGTAAAAATAGGTGTTGCGGTCTTTCCGGCGCTTGAAAGGAGTAATGACTGACGTGAGTTGATTAGATTGAAGGTCTTTATTCCATGAAACGTCCTGGTAGTAATGTTGGCCCCATTTGAGATCACGGACTAAGGTTGTAAAGGATTTTATTGTAGCGGCATTTTTAAATTTTTGCATGAAAAAATTTCCATAACTCTCCTCCCAGAAGCGCTTTGCAGATACGGAAGTATATTTGAACTCAGCGTTTCATGCTCTACAAGACAGTACACATCTTGTATGGAAACGCCACTTCGACCAAGTATCCATTCCTTGTCGAGTCTCCTAGTCTCTATTAGATATAGGTGTCGCCGATTTTTTGTAAATACTATTTGGACTTTTCAACTTTTAAGTCAAGACCACAATAGAATATCAACTAAAAGAATTAATCGAAAAACTGGCTCCGAGCAGGCAGCTACAGTCGAGTAGATTTTCCGCTTAACACAGTGTGTTTGCACTGCAGGTGAAATGCGTTAAGATTTGCGCGTGAACAAATAGCTGCTCCTGTGACGCCGGCCAACTGCGCCCGCAAAATGCCGGCATTACTGACATCTTGCCGCATTTTACCCGCAGTGCAAGCACACCATATTGAGCAGAAAATTACTGAATATATTTATCAAGCCATTTTTCACTAAATTCGTGCATTGCACACTAAGCACAACCTTCGACGACTTGTGTGCCTGCGCGTTGCCTGTTATCATATTCATCCCATATTTCAATTATTTCCTCTATAGATATGCATAGGTTCAAAACTACTCTGGCATTTCATTCCAATGTATTGTCGATTCTTACTGACTTGGCTCCATGATATGAGGTGTTGCGCTGTGTGCAAATTCACAGAGTCACAAATGTCTGATTATAAACGTATCTGTAATCTGTGCTCCATTACTCTTGCGCAGGAAGAACAAAGATTGGAAAGATGTTAAATCATCTTTTACGGTAGTTTGCAAGTGCGCATAAGTTGATGAAGCAACGAACGAAAGTGACGCAAGATTGCACTTCTGCTACTTTGCGCGCGTCTCTGAACTTTTTCTCCACGTTGTGGCATTCTGAGTGCAGTTTCTTGCATCAGACTGACTGATGATATCGCCTTACACATTGCATCACTTTTTCTCTCTCTCGCGCTAAATATAGCCGAAGTTCCGGCATGTGCGAGTGCGCGCGTAGCGTGGAAAGGTGCAAGGCTGGCGACGAAACGCGACTGTTTGATGCGTCGTCTACCATTGCCTTATCTTCTGTGCATGGGTCAGTTTACGAGCTCGTTAGCTAATTAAAGGCAATAGATTACACGAGAATTCGCACACTTTACAGATTGCGCTGACGCCCACAAACAGCCAATGGCAGTCGAGCTGTGGGCGGAGCTGCCGTTTTTCAGCGTGCGTTCGGGTGTCGCTACTGTCGGAGCTACGATAGCTGCCATGGGGCAGACACGCCGACAGCTAGCGGCGCTGAAACCGGTGCTGCTTCGATGACGTCCGCATTTCGTCGCCATGGCGCATCACGTGGCCGAGTTGGCGTTGAAACTCGGGCCACAGGTCGGGGCGGGGCCCAGATAGCGCGCCCCGGATGGAGCGCACCGGGGTTGTAAAGAAGGAAGGAACGCGCTACGACAATCACATTACTCGTCGAACTACTCACGCTGACACAGCTCCGCACTCTTTATAACCTCATCCGCAGGCGAAAATCTTCGCACTCGGTTGCCTGTCCCGGCGGTAGCCGCGTGCCAGTGCTGGGACAAGCATTAACCATCTAACCGTTGTCTTTGCCGCCCGACTCGTATTTGTCCCGATTGCGGCGTATCTGCCGTTGCTATACAATTTCACATCAATTGCATGCTTCATTTCAGAGTAATTATGCACCCCGAAGTTGTCGACGGTAATAATTATCCGGTAAAAGCGAGACTCATCTCGAAATTTCACAATCATGAGCATCTGTTGAGAGAAATGGTAAGTTTGTTTACATTTTTCAATGTCCACCAAAACTTCACCAACTTCCTTTCCAGCAACGGAATACGCGCAATCGTAAGGATTGGTCGCCAATGTCCCAATCAGCACATGCAGTGAACACCGTCAATCCAATCCGACGAATCGCTGACGCCGTTACGGTAGCGCCGAATCCGAACAAAAACGCGATCAAATTGCATCTGGGCGACCCGACCCTTTCCGGGGCTTTGCCACCAAGTCAAGTCGCAATTGATGCACTTTTGGAAGCAACAAGCTCGCATATGTAAGATTAGGCCCAATATCGGGTAAAATTCGTATTTTAACTCCATTTTCAAGGTTTGACGGCTATGGACCAGCCGTAGGTGCTTTGGCTGCACGTGAAGCTGTTGCCACTAAATACACTCATCCACAAGCTCCAATTACCGCCGATGACGTCATTCTGGCCAGTGGTTGTTCGCACGCTTTGCAGATGGCCATCGAAGGTTTGGCAAATCCTGGGGACAACATCCTGATCCCTCAGCCAGGATTTCCACTCTATTCGACGTTGTGCAGACCGCATGGTATTGAGGTGAATTTAAGTTGAGGCTTGTATCACGAAAAATTGCAAAATTTCATCCTACAAAATATCTGATAAAAAGGGCGCACAAGTTTATATTCACTAGGGAAGTGGAATGTATGCAGGCATTCCACTCAGAACCCATATTGAATATGTAATTTTGTTTGAAAATTCTCAGCGAAATCATTGAAAAATGCCCACAATATATTTTCACTAATGAAGCAGAAAGCAGCGTTTGCAAGCATTCCACTCAGGACCATTGAAAATAAGAATATTAATTTATTGTGGGAGCATAATTACTAAACTGTTGTATCAAACGAATTCAGAGGCGAATTTCTATCCTCTCTTCAATGGAAAAAAATTAGTCCTTTATAGGATCGCGCCTACAAAGTCGACATGGCAAATGGCGGACAAATCGACCTCGAATATCTCGAGACACTGATCGACGACCGTACCCAAGCGCTGATTGTGAACAATCCTGGGAATCCAACCGGAGTCGTTTTCAGCAAGGAACATCTGCAGGATATTCTAGCTGTAAGTAACCGTTCTCTTCAATCTGTCAACGTTACGCTCCGGCCTTTTAGTGCTTAGTAGGGGGAGACGTTAGAGTGTGATGATGGTGGGGTTGGATGAAAAAGACTGGTTCTCTTTCTGCTTGCAGTTCGCCAGTCGTCATCGTCTTGTGATCATTGCGGACGAGATCTATGGAGATTTAACGTACGACGGTGCTGTGTTATATCCGATTGCAACTCTTTCGCCTAAGGTTCGCTCGCTTCTTTTCCGATATAGTCTAGTCACCTACGCAGAGTGAAGAGTTGATAGCGCTGATTTTTAGGTTCCGATAATCACCTGCGACGGACTGGCGAAGCGATGGATGGTACCAGGATGGCGCCTGGGATGGCTGATTGTGCACGATCGCTTCCGGGTGCTCAGCGAAGTTCGCAAGGGACTCGTGGCTCTGTCGCAGAAAATCGTTGGTCCCTGTTCGCTCATCCAGGGCGCTCTCCCAAAGATCCTCCGCGACACCCCGGAGGAGTATTTTGAGCACAATCGACGGGTTATTTCGCGAAATGCGGGGGTGATGAATAAAACTCTCAAAGGGATCAAAGGGGTGCATTGCCTACGACCCCATGGCGCTATGTACATGATGATTAGTCTGGACAAATCGCTCTATGGAGATGACATACAGTTCTCGTGCAATCTTATTCAGGTTTGTCACTTTTTGCGAATCCTCTAACTCCCAATCTGAATTTGCTTATTTTTAGGAAGAATCAGTCTACTGCCTTCCCGGATCGGCTTTCTCCTCTCCCGGCTGGATCCGGCTAGTCCTTACTCAAAGCGAGAAAATCAGCGAAGAGGCCGCTTTACGAATCCGCTCGTTCTGTGAACGCCACCTAAATGAAGCCGATCTGGCCGATGTTGGCGAATCATCCGATGAAGGCTGTGATATCTCAATCTGCGAACCCTTCTAAAACAAGAGGTGGATAGAAAATGTAGATGTAGAAAACGTTCGCAATCACACAACTATATGCACAGCAATGAAATATGCATGATTCCGTATTTGTACATAATTTAGTCAACACCTTGTGATGTATTCATTTCCTTCATATAATCAATTTTTCGTAAAATGTTGCATTCTTCCATTTTGCTATCATAGGATTGCATCAAAGCTCTTGCTCATTGTTTCGATGTAATTATTCTCTGATCTTCCCATTCCACGGTGACTTTTTTCTTCTTTTTGTTCTTCTTTTTAGCTCGATTTTGGTATTTGAGCGCTTTCTGGAATTTTCTACTTGTATAAAGTAATTTATGATCTATGTCCTGTGAGTGAAGAAGAGCAAAGCCTTTTCGGGAAAAGATTGCATGCTCTGTGCAAACCTGCAATGAAAAATTTGCTATCGTAAAATCCAGCTGTGCAAGCAAAAAGATATTTGGCATGGGTTTTTTACTGCCACGGATACAGTATACCCCGCAAATATCCAAATAATTTTTTTAAACAAGGAAGAGGGTTCATTTGTGGGTAAACTGCATCTGCTGTGTAAATTTACAGTATTTAGATGAGTGACAAAAAAATTATCACACCCGCACAGATGTTCAATGTTGTAAACTCCCTTGCAAAATTTCCACAATTTTTGTCACTTTTACCCTTGCTTCCCCTCCGCCTCCTCCAGTTATCTTTTACAGCCTAAATACTGCATATCCCATAGATCGAAAACCGAAATGTGCTGTGAGAGCATCGATCTCTTTCCCATAAGAACTGTTAATTACACTTACGCTCGCCCGTGAGACAGACAATCAGTCCATACACTGCACGTGGGCTGCGATTCATAACCCATCTACGTAATGCGCATAGTTTTGATAGTCGAAACGTGATCTGTGATGTCAGGAATCAGACTGATTGTTTCATGCTAGGTGCAGACGCAACATGTGAGAATTAAAATTGTTTTGATAAGCCTAGCGCTGAAAATGTGACGGGCAGGAAAACACGCGCAGTCCGGGACGATTTTTACAAAACATCATGCAGTCTCATCAGGGTACGGATATATCGGAAGAGTAATACCCATTATATATTAGGTTTAAAGAAAGTTCCCGGGCACTTTTGGAAGTTTCATTTTCAAACGCATTTCTTCGGCGCTCGGTAGGACTTTGACACCAAGTTTTGTATACTGTTTAGTAGAGGGAAGCCTGAAGTTTTCAATACGGCTTCCGATTCTTATCGATGCCAAGACATGTTTGATCTGCACATCAAGAAGAAAAATCTTTCCAACCATAAAAATTTCACAATTCTTCTTCCTACGGCCATTTTTTTGTGCATTTCAAAGTATTTTGTCTAAATCATGGGTGATCTTATTGAGAAGCCTGTTAGCTTCTGACCCGCAGCTGCACTCGAGTTCTGCGATTTGCGCTCAAAAATTACAAGCTGTCGAACTTGCCTCTGACTAAAACTCTTTTCGCAGCCGGCGTCGCTTGTGCGGGGATCGCCACGTGTGGATGTCGGGTCCAAAAGATACGTAAGGCATTACCCCAACAATGTTCGCAGCAATCAAAGATTTGGTCCAACCTATGCAGAACGTTAAGACTTCAAAGTCACTCTCGAAAGATAGTGCATTTTTAGGGGCAAAAAATGGTCGATTTTTCAAACTTTCTGGAAAAAATTTTTTGCAGGTGGTCCTTCAAGAATTTGAATGGTCTCCATGACAGCTCCAGCAGACTTCTATATGACTACAGCATTTGAGCTCTCCAGCTTTCATCGTGCCTGAGATAATCCTGCACAAACAGGCCACTTTTCGCGTCGACCTTTTTCCCTTCTGCGCATGCTGGTGCACCGCAGTAAGGTGCTGAAAAGCCAGCAAGACAAACATATGTTGCGGACAAAATTGTCTCTGCAATGAAGTTTGTTTCAAAAAAGATTCAATCTGCTTGAAGTTACAGCGATTTGAAAAAGATTTTCGCAAGTGCCCGGGAACTTTCTTTACAACCTAATAGAACTAATACAGGTGTCCCAAAAATGTGCACACCGTTTGATTGTTGATATCTCGCTTGCTTCGATGTTTTTAGCCGATCTTCAAGTAGCATTCTGTAAAGCGAGGTTCAACTTAGATTTGCAGTTTGGAGCAAAATTCCGACCTTCATTCATTACTGTAGGATTACGGTTGAAGCTTTGAAGAGGCTAAGCAATAAGAGTCGCATTTCGCCCCGGAGAGGGACCAAACAAGCCAGAAACTTCAATATTAGGCTAATTAGAGTCGCTGATTACACACATGCAGTTTGTACAACACGGTCATGCTTCCTCATAAGTTATTTTAGGCAAACAGTATCGACTGCTTCTTCAGTGTTGTTTAAAAATGTGTTTACAGCTCTAAAAAGGCTCAGAATTTTCGTAAAAAGTTGCATAATGAAATCAGCATGCTCAAAAACCTGCTACACAAATTTCCAAAGTTTTTTGGCATTTTTTTTTGGTGAACGGCCTATTTCACAATGGCGCTGTGTCCTGAAAGTTCATACCGTAATCATACAGTAGCGAAAAGAGATCGGAGATTCACTTCATACTGTAAATCCAAGTCGAACCTCATTCTACAAAAGTTACCTAAAGATTGGTGAGAGACATCGAAGCAAGCGAGTTATCAACGATCAAACAGTGTGCACATTTTTTTGGGACACCCTGTATAATTGACGGTTAAGCTAGTGTTGTCCCGTGCCAGCAAAAATTGCGCGTAAATAATGGTTTGGCGCAACACAGAAATGTATGAACTACGGCCACTTTTTACGCGCAAGTGTTGTGGACATTACAGTATTTTTTCGCGCAAATGTTGTTGGCGGTGCAAGATGTCTATTTACGTTTGATATTGAGCTTACTAGGAACCTAAACGTCTAACAGGGAGGAGATCTTTCCAGTCGAGATGCTTGCAGTCATCTATCTTCCTATCTGCGGAGTGCCTTTGGATAAGAAGTCATGAGTGTTTTATCGGTCAGAAGACTGAACGCCAGATCAGAATAATATCAATGGTGACATCCTTTCCGACTTACAGATGCATAATGGCAAACTGAGCGAGCAGGCAGGAAATCCTCCTTTCTTGGACAGCTTTAACTGTCACCTGTTGAAATTTTCACTGCGAAAACTCTCATAACTCCTTGTCCAGAGGCCCTCCTTAGATAAGGAACGCAGGTTCAAAATCAGAGTTTGAAAATCTTCAAATGTGCGTCTCTTCTGGAAAGGCTACTTCGACTAGGGAACATTCCCAAGAAGAGAGAATGCAGAAGTAAGGCAGGAAGAGCCCTCAGGGACTTCACAATTTGCTAAGTATCTTGAGGAATTTTCAATTTCACTGTCAAGTTCTGGTTTCCCACAGCACCCTTGAATTTTCTTTCTTTATGAATGGGACCTGATTCGAACAAACTTGAAAGAATCAAATAACAGATACAAATACGGTAAACAGTCACGTGGCCAAACTCTTCCATAGCTCAAGCAGATAATTTTATTTTGGTAATTTTGCATCTTTAGCCATTTACCACACTTAGAATCATATTGAGGCCCTCGCGATTCAATTTTTTGAAGAAGATTTTGATTGCAGCAAAATTGAAGACCTGTATTTGATTCTTTATTCATGTTTTTCGTTGTGTTTCTTACATGCATTCAGTTGTAACTGTCCTTGTCTTTAATGTAGATCCGGAATTATCATGTTTAGCTGTGGTGGACTATATTTAAATATACTACGCACTTGGATGTACCTACGGTCAAATACTTAGATGGCCTGTCTTCACGTAGCTCGCAGGATGTCCTGTTTCTCGCTTCTGGCATCCACGATCTTCTTGGTGGTCGGTGAAATGTACACTTGCTTGAATAATCAACGAGTCTTTTTCTAAAACGTCTGTTGAACTTTTTCTAAAACGTCTGTTGAACTTCTTCCCCCTGGTTATAAAATGGGAGGTGAGTGAAGGAGGAATGGTTTGATTTATAGCAGTTTTTTTTTGAACTTTTGTTGAATACACTTGTCACTTGTCTTTACCATGTCTTGCGACATCAGCGCTTTTGAGGTACCAAGGTAAAATTAGTATGGAGTTCAAAATAAACGGTTCCTAATATAAATCCAGCCTTTGCTTCCTCCATCTTTGACAACAAAGTTTCGATAATACTAGTGATCTTCTTTATAAAAAGGGAGGGGAGGGGGGGGGGGGAGCGAATCGAACAGTGATATCGAAACTTTAGTAAATAAAAGGGAGCTATTCTGCTTGAAATGATGCTTAGGACATTCCTATACGATTTTTCACTTGTTCCTTTTCTCTTCAAGGTGATTACTTTTCGTTGGATTTATTCACGCAGAAGTTTTTGCGGACAATGAATGAGCATTGCCTGAACAAATAAGTCTTTACCTCTTATACACGCAATCATCCACTATGAGATGAATTTTTATGGTTTCTGACTTTTTATGCTCCGTTGAGCACAAGAAGTCAAAACTGCGCAGATTGTTTGTTTGTGCTGCATTTTTATGACGAGGAATTTCTGCTGCTTTCGAACAAAATCCGGTAAAGTCAATTTTTCAACTGTTTGATAACCCATTTCTGACATTTTGCTGGGTTTTTCGTACAAATCATTTTTGTTTAAAAACGTCCATGCCAAAGTTGGTAGATAGAAATAAAATGAAGCAGCTCACGCTCTGTTTTGTGCGTAAAATTCTGAATCACAGATCATAATATGTATTCCTTAGACAACCATATATCATGCGAACAACGACTATTTGCATCATGAACAAGATAAACCGACCAACATTTGCAAAGTATATGGTGCAATTACGTAGTAGACGCAGCGCTCGGAACACACACGTCATTCGTGGCGAATCATGGATTATGCGTCATTTAGCGCTTTGTGGGCAGTGACGTGCATAATTTTTGGACTCTTGTATTCCACTTTTTGGTTCCAAATTACTTTCAAAGTTGAATTCACGAAGTACCGCTTTTGACACGCTATCAAAGAGCGTATGTATGGACTTATTGATTTGTTTTAGCAATGTCAAAACGAATTCTTTATACCTTCGAAAAATTATGCATCCCATTGTGTATTCAAGGCGACTATTGCCGGCATTACAAGTGCGATATATTATTATTGGCACAAATGTTCTTGCGCAAATCGAACTAATTCAACATTTTCTTTACTCTTGAACCTATGCGCTTTATGATAATGATTTGATCTCAACTTTTCAGATCAACATATGCAATATTGTAAATTATAGTTGAATTCTTAGAAAAGCAGCCCTGCAACGAAAAAAGTAAATGGTATTATATTGTTGTTATTCATCAATAATTTTTCGCTGGTATAGTCTAAAGGAATCAAGTCATTCAATTTTTTTGGAAGGAACTGCAATTTTAGCAATTACTAGTCCTAGAAACAGATGTTGAGTGGATCTAATCGAACAACAAAAGTGCGTAGATAAAGATAAAGACAGTTCTATTGGCATTATAGCCTTGGAAAGCTGTTTTTTGAGCACCGGCTCAAAGCTTGAGGGTTTGAGCCTATTTGCTACAGTTCATAAAAAATCTGTTTTGAGAATTCCGCAATTGGTGGAACTGATTGATACTGTGTAGTCACAAAAAATTTCCAACTCGGTTTGTGATGGTTACCGTAATTTATGGGCTGATAGCATGTCCTCTTAGGACTGGTTGTTACAACAACAAGCACCAAAAAGCAGACTGTCACATACACACAATATGAAGAGTCCCAGTGCTGAAAGGGACTGGTCTGCTAATGTAGAAGTTTTAATTGCTTTGGAGAGATAGTGGAATGAAATAACGCACTTTTTCACACTTGCTTTCATCAGGATATGAATTCTTAGAAATTACGGTTCCCTTTCTTACAGTAAAAAAGGAGTAACGCGTTTCAAGCTTTTTTAAAGTGTATGTATCACGGCTGTAGTATGCTGCGCAAAACTAGAGCTCAAAGCTGTTCGTCAAATCAAAACTAATTCTGACAAGGGAAATCTTTTTGGTGGAAATGATATTTTCAAATGAAATCTATACTATTTTGAAGATCGACAGCTAATTCCAAAGCTGTTTCCGATGTGTCTGCCAGCGCTTCTGGACCTCGTTTTTAGGTACTTGGATTAGGCTCCAAACTGAATTATGAACACTCATAATTCAGCATCCAGAGGAGTTTGGCAGGTATCAAGCACAAATTTGGAATCAGCGACAATAATCTAGACTTCGTTCAGAAAAGCCACTTCAAGGAAAGATCCTCCCAGTTTTTTTTTATCCTCGCATGGGTCCCGCTTATGCAGGGTCTGCTTTCCTTGTCAGTTGTCTCCATGTCTTCCTATTTGAGGCAAGGTCTTCATCTATTCCAAGTTCTCGCAAGTCGGCCTTGATCCTATCCATCCACCTCATCTTGGGTCTGCCTGGTGCTTCCACCGCCAGGACTAGCCTCGTTATGTGGCTTTCCTCCCTTCTGCGTACATGGCCGTACCATCGTAGTCTCCTTTCCTGCATTTTCTGGGCAATTGAGGCTACTTTCATTTGGGCTCGTATAGTGTCATTGCAGATGTGGTCTTTCAGTGTGACACCTAAGGTCCATCGTAGCATCCTTGTTTCCATGACACCGAGCTTGCGCTCCTCATTTCGCGTACATGGTCAGCACTCACTACCATAGAGGGCCGCTGGTCGGATGACGGTCCGGTACAGTTGGGACTTGAGCTGTACTGGCATTCGTCTGTCGCAGAGAACTCCCGTTAAGGCTCTCCATTTCATCCACGCTGTGTTTATCCTGCCTGCGTTTTCCTCTTGCAAGCCTCCCTCTGCTGAGATGTGACTGCCTAGGTACTTGAATGACGTTGCCTTCTTTAGCTCTTCACCATCGATACATATCGTTCCTGGAGTCTGTTTCCCCACTTCCATATACTCCGTCTTCTTGGTGTTGAGCTTCAGCCCATACAACTCTAACCTGTCTTTCCATTTCTGTACCTCTTCTTGCATAGAGGCATACGAGTTGATGGGAGATTCCTGTCGAACCTTCGTTTTGCGGACGACATCGTTCTCTTTTCGAGCAGTATCACTAAAGCAGAGACGATGCTGAAGGAACTGAACGAAGTAGGGAAGAAGATCGGATTGCGAATCAATCGGAAGAAGACTCAGTTCATGAAGAACGCCCTTTGCGAAGATGCAGAAATGGAATTGGAAGGCACCCCTATCACGGAGACGTCTTCTTACGTGTATCTCGGACGTTCGATGAACATGGAGAACGACTTGAAGGAAGAATTTGACAGGAGAAGAAGAGCAGCCTGGGCCGCCTTCGGGCCTCTGAAGGAAGCCACCGACCAACTGACGGACCCGGAGCTTCGTGCCCACCTGTTCGACTCAACCGTTCTCCCGGCGCTCTGTTACGCAGCTGAGACTTGGGCTGACACCGTCGCCACTTCGAAAGCTTTAAGGACCACCCACAGAGCGCTAGAGCGTAGTCTTCTGAAGATGACCCGATACAAAAAACATCTCGTCGGACTTCGCAGTACGGATATAAGGAGAATGTCCCGTCTTCGTGACCCAGCGGATTACGTTGCGAAAGCGAAGCATCGATGGACCGGTCACATCATGAGAAGAACAGACGACAGATGGACACTAAGAACATCGGAGTGGATTCCTCGCGAAGCAAAACGTCCCCGAGGAAGACCACCAACGAGATGGGCAGACGTGTTCGTGGAACGGATGGACCAGCTGAGAAATCAGCTCGATACGATTTTTGCACCTGGAACTCGTGGACGCAGCCACCGACTTCAGCCAAGAAGATCGTGGATGTCAGAAGCGAGGGACAGGGAGAAATGGAAACTTCTGAGCTGGGGCCCGCACGTCACGTGAAGCCGGGTTATCTAAGTATCTAAGTAAGTAAGTACCTCGTCTTGCAACTCCATCCTGGTGCTTCCTAGCAAGACCACATCATCTGCGTAGAGAAGTGTCCAAGGAGGTGCACGTCTGAGTTGTTCCATTATGGCGTTCATTACAGTAATGAAGAGCAAGGGAGAGAGAACTGATCCTTGATGTACTCCAACCTTGATTTGGAACTCTTTCGATTGCCCTGCAGCTGTTTGCACGTGACTTGAAGCGTTGTAATAGATCAGCTGTATCCACTGGACGTACTCTTCTGGAACCATGTGCTTCCGTAAGGCCCACCATATGACTTCATGGGGCACCTTATCGAAGGCTTTTTCCAAGTCCAGGAAGGCTGCGTGTAACTCCTTTTGCTTCTCTCTATATTTCTCCATCATTATTCGAGCGGAGTGGATGGCGTCAGTTGTACCTACTTCTTTCACAAATCCGCACTGATTTGGTGACAACTCTATGATATCACGAAGCCGCGTTTCGATTATTCGCTCGAAGATCTTTAGAGTGTGGCTCATTAGTCGGATTGGCCGGTAGGATGCACAGTCTGCGACGTCCCCTTTGTTCTTCCATATCGGTATCGTTCTGCTAGTGTACCAATCACGAGGCAGACTCTTACTTCTTATGATCTGATTGAGGAGGTCTGATAGCCAGGAGGCCCCGGATTGTCCACATACTTTCCAGAATTCGCTTGGTATGTCATTTGGACCAGTCGCCTTGCCATTCTTCGTTTTCGTTATAGCTAGCCATACCTCCTCTTTCGTAACTGGTGGTACTGGTCCATCTACGGGATCAGCTCTTGGGATGGTGTTGACGCTGCGGCTTGTGTTGGCCATCTCTTCGAAGTAGGTTCTCCATCTTTCAGTGATGTCCGCCGGTGTTCTTAGCGTCCTACCAAGTTTGTCTTTGATGTGGAGGAAGTGATCCATATCCTTTGTGGACTCTGCCCTTCTTCTGGCTATTCGGTATATATCTCGTTCTCCCTCGCGAGACTCCAGTCTCTCGTAGAGCTGTTTCATGTACACCTGTTTTGCCCTCTTTACGGAGGCTTTCGCAGCGTGCTTGGTTTGGTTGGTATGTCTGACGATCGGCCTCCGATTTTGACTGATGCCATCGCCTGTACGCATCCCTCTTGTCCTTTATTACCATTTGTACTTCATCGTTCCACCACCACGTTTCTCGATTGATTCTTTTTCTTCCTGGCTTTGTACTACCCAGGAGCATGTGTGCCACTTGGTGAACCCTCGCTTTCAGGTTTACCCAGGATTGCTCTGGGTTCCCTTGCAGGCTCGGGAGAGTTGTTAGTAGTGCTTGTTTTGCCGCGTCGTCGATTTGTAACTTCCACCATTTGATGCGTGTCCTGATCTCTGTAGATCTTTTGATGTGCCTGTCGATCGAGATTCTGAGGTCGAGAAGCAGTGGTCTATGTTGAGGAATGCAGCTTTCACCGGGAATGACTTTGCAGTCCTTTACATGTTTCATGTCGCATTGTCGCGTAGCCCAGAAGTCTATCTGGGTTCGTCGGTCACCACTTGCATATGTAATGAGGTGGTCATTCTCCTTGATGTAGTATGTGTTCGCCAAGACCAGATCATGAGCTGAGGCGAATTCCAGAATGCGCTCACCTTCTTCATTGCAGGTTCCGTATCCGTGGTTTCCATGACACTTACCCGCTCCTTCTCGCCTTTCTCCCACATGTCCGTTAAGGTCAGCTTCTAGCAGGAGTGTCTCATCCAGTGGGATTGAGTTGATGTGGTCATCAAGCTCCTGCCAGAACGCTTCTTTTTCATCATCTTTACACCAAGGAAAGATCCTCCCAGTGAGTTTAGTCTTCTTGGCTGAATTCCATACTTGAATCTCCAAACTTCACTTCTCAAACTCGGAGTTCCTTTCTGTACTTGAAGGCAGCGTCCAACCATAATTTACTCACTCCAGATTACTACCTATCCTACTAGCAGTCCCTATACTTAGACCAACCGCGTGGTCCTGCCCCTAATTTTGCCTTCAAAAACAGGTAACGGAGCGGATCTCCTTTGCGCTTCGCCCCTTTTTGCGCTCCACCACCCATGGGATATCCTGAGACGTGTTCTGACATCACAAGGAACGACACGCACAGTTTGCGATGTGGCACTGTTCTGTACGACGAGGTTTCCTGTAACATACGAAGTGACTTGTGCTAAGGCACTCGTCCACGTCCGCCAAATTAGGGCTTCAGAAAGGGGCAATTTCGAACTTTTCTAGTGATTCGAACCTCACCCGAATCAGCGCCATGTAAAGGCCCGATAAGAAGACGAAATTTTGAGTCATAGTGTCCTACCAAGTTTGTCTTAGATATGGAGGAAGTGCTCCATAACTTTTGTGGGCCCCGCTCTTCTTTTCGCTATCCGGTATATCTCGCGTTCATCTGCGTGAGACTCTAGTTGATCGCAGAGCTCTTTCATGTGCACTTGTTTTGCCTTCCTTACAAAAGTTTTCGCAGCGTGTTTGGCTTGGTGGTACTCGACGATCGTCCTCCGTTCGTCTTATGCCATCGCTTATACGCATTCCTCTTCTCCTTTATGACTCTTTGCACTTCGTCATTCACCACAACGTTTTTCAATCTATCTCTTGTTCTTCGCTTTTTCTCAGTATCGTAAGTGCCACTCGATGGATACTATATTTCAAGCTTGCCCAGGATCTTTCTGGGTTCTTCTGCAGGCTTTGGAGAGCTGTCAGTAGTGCTTGCTTTGCCACACTGTAGTTCTTCAATTTCCACCATTTGATGGGTGTCCCGGTCTCTGTGACTCTCCTGGAATGCCTAATCATTGGGATTCTGATGTCGAGAAGCGATGGTTTGTATTGAGGTATGCAACTCTCATCGGGAATGACTTTGCAGTCCTTTACGTTTTTGAAGACACATTGTCGAATAGCCCAGAAGTCTATCTGCGTTCTTCTGTCGCCACTCGTATACTGGTAAGGTGGTCTTTCTGATCTATATGTTTGCCAAACTAGATCATAAGCTGAGGCGAATTCCATGCGCTCACCTTCTTCATTGCATGTTCCGTATCCGTGGCCTCCGTGACATTTCCTTGCTCCTTCTCGCCTTTCTCCCACATGTCCGTCGAGATCCGCTCTTACAGGAGTGTCTCATCCAATAAAATTGAACTGATGTGTTCATCGAGTTTCTGCCAGAACGCGTCCTTTTCAGCCTCTCTACATCCGACTTGTGGCGCATAGGCGGTGATTACTCGTAACCCTTGATTCTCAGTATCTATCCTTATGCTCAGCAGAAGGCCGCTTATGCGCTCAACGGCAAATATATTGTCCCTTGGTTCAAACAGCTATACCAACTCCTTTAGTGGTGCAGGTGGCAAAGAGAAACTTATATCTATCTCCGATATCGCATGACTTTGCCCCGCTCCACTTCGTTTCTTCATGCAAGCTACATTGACTTGCCGTCTCCTCAGCAGCTACCAGTTCTCGAGAACGAGAGGTGAGTATACTCTTACTAGTAGCTAGACGGAGAGTCTGCGATACCTTGAATTGTTGCCTCTGTTGAACTGGCCGCTTTAGCGGCCCCGTTCACCTTGCTGAGAAGTTTTCTCGCCCCTGTTCGCATTCTTCGAGCTTGCGCTTCGCTTCCGGGGGACGCCCTAGCTTCACTCGAGATGCTTTATAAGTCATGACATGAGCTTCGGGGTGTTTCTCAGCCGACTTGTCGCCTGCCCTTCTTTAAAAGGGCAGCCTGACGCTAGAAATGTGAGCAGAATTTCTGCCGCAAAAAATAAGCTCAGGCTGGAATCGAACCAGTGGCCTTTAGCACGGTAACAGTACTTAGAGCACTAAACACCAAACTGACTCTGCTCCCGAATGAGGCTGGATGAAGCGAATTACATGCAGCAGTGTCTAGAGCACACTTCCACGCATCGGTGTTCAATGCGACGAATCATATGCGAACAGCGGTGCCTGGGAAAATCTTCCATGCATCGGTGGTTCAGTGGTAGAATGCTCGCCTGCCACGCGGGCGGCCCGGGTTCGATTCCCGGCCGATGCAATTCTTTTACAGCAAGACCAAATTTCTCTTCCATGCATCGGTGGTTCAGTGGAAGAGTGCTTCAGGCACCGTTTATTGTCGTATTATTCGCCTCATTCAGCCTCGCTCACGCTAGGAAACACGGACCACCCGCTGCTTGGTGGACATCACAGTTTGGAATGAATCTTTGTAAAAGAATTGTATCGGCCGGGGTTCAAATCTGCCGCCCGCGTGGCAAGCGAGCATTCTACCACTGAAACACCGATACGTGGTAGAGTGCTTCAGGCACCTCTTATTCGCATATAATTGATTTTAGGTTCCGTTCCGCATATGATTAATTTAAGGTTTCAGTGTTTTTAGTGGCATCATAATCCCTATAGATATACATAATATAGAAGATTGTGGGTGATTGTAGCATTAACGGCTTGATGCAGCGAATAGCTTGTTTCAACTGCATAACTATGAGTATTTGTTGTCTGCTGTCACCCGTAGACTTCTTACAAAACTGCAAAGCAAACTGACACCAACAGGATTCGACCGGAGCGCTGGCTAAGCGGGGAAAAAATGGGCATTGGCATATAGCAAAAGGTTTTAAGATAACTTAACTTTACCAATGGTGATTTCTTAGGCTGGGTTCATACTGATCCGCAAGTTCAGGAACAGTTCCAGCGCAGTTGTGGTAACTGTTTCAAGAAGGGAAACCTAAGGTAAAGCGAGGTTTGAGAATGAAGCTTTCTCATGTTTTACCGTGCGTAAAAGAGTGTTTTCTTTCGCGCGTCCCTTCTTCTTCGTGAATTTCCTGTAAAACGTTCTTTTTGTATTTCAGAATGTCGCTGCGTTCTCATTACCACAAACCACTTTAGAAAGGACTAGCGACCCTGCGGGTCGCTATAAGTGGATCGAAGCAGATGTTCAGGAAGTTTGTGCATATGACGACTTCCTGCATATTATCTTACTTGGAGAAAATTTTCGCCGAATTATTAAATTTCGCACGAAGGTAGATTCCTTATCGGGTGGAAGCATCTGAAGAAGTTTTCTGAACCAATGCTCTACCCTGAACTTTGAGCCTTTTTATTTTGCGGGACTCGTCAATAACTCGTTTTTCTACAAGTGTAAGTGAGGTTTCCCCCATGAAAACGTCTGCAAAGCAGATTTTTGACAAGATATTGAAAAATCTGTGAAATGAAGCACTTTCCGAAAAGGTTTCTCTCACTCGAAAGCATGCCCTCCATCAATGAGACCCTCACTCACACGCTTCGCTTTCCTCAAGGAAGAACAGGAGCGGTATTTATCAATCTCCTGTATAGGAAGGGGTTCCCCTACAGGTAACAGCCAGTACAGGCGCAGGCACTGACGCCCGCGATATATGAAGCCAATCTGGTGCCCGTGCTCCTGTCTTTTGAAGAATATGGTCCGATCTGGCAAGTTTGGCCATGTCGGGACAGCAGTCGGGCAGCAGCTCGACGAGTCGGGCGGCGCTGCCCGTTTGAGGGCAGCGCCGCCCGGCGCTGCCCTCAAGCGCCTCTTTCCCCTAGCAGCGAGACTTAGTTACTCGAGCGTTGGATTTCCTAAAGAAGATCATCTCAACAGCAAGACCCGGTAACCTAACGCATCAACGCCGAGTGAACACTTTCCTCCACCAGCGAGACCTAGCTATTCAAGCGTTGGATTTCGCTAAGTATAAGCATCTCCATCAGCGAGAACCAGTTATTCGGAATTTTTCCTTTCCTCAGAAAAAGCAAAATTTCGAGTAAACGCTCATCCCTGCATAGAAACCTAGTTATCAAGCGTTGGATTTTCCAAAGTAGAAGCTCATCCTCACAGCGAGATCCAGTTACTCAAGCGTTAAATTTTCTCAAATGGAAGCTCATCTCCATCAGCGAGACCAGTTACTAAGCGTTGAATTTCTACAAAGCAAAAAAGCCTTCACCAACGAACCCCATATTCAAGCGTTTCCTTAAAGGCAGTGTCCATGCAAAAATTCGATTTTGAAGATTTGTGCTTACCTTGGCCTATTCGCTATGCTGAATCCGAAAATTCACACTGGAGAGCGCAAAAACGGCGAAAAAGGGCTCTAACGCAGAAGGGAGATTGCAGGTGGGCGGGGCTGTTCAGAGTGTGACGTCACTCTCCCAGCATTAGGAGCGATCTCCTCGCTTCCGCTAGTCGCCTTAACATCACCATAAGCCAACTGCGAAACGCGCGACATTAAATCGAAACCGAGAAGATTGCTCCTGAAGCTGGGAGAATGACGTCACCATGTTGCGTCTGACTTTTCAGAGGAGAGAGCGAATTGGCGTCGCCGTATCGCAAAATCTGTAGAAAAAAATTCTTCTGAGAGCGCTCACCTGAGGGAATTCTGGCGCGGCATTTATCAATCTCCCACTCGCTGTGCGGGCCATTGTTAACGAGAGCCCACACAGGCGAGAGCGCCCTTCCCGCAATTTATGAAAGTCTGGGAAGCGCGGCTCAAACGGGCAGCGCCGCCCGACTCGTCGAGCTGCTGCCCGACTGCTGTCCCGACATGGCCAAACTTGCCAGATCGGACCATATTCTTCAAAAGACAGGAGCACGGGCACCAGATTGGCTTCATATATCGCGGGCGTCAGTGCCTGCGCCTGTACTGGCTGTTACCTGTAGGGGAACCCCTTCCTATACAGGAGATTGATAAATACCGCTCCTGTTCTTCCTTGAGGAAAGCGAAGCGTGTGAGTGAGGGTCTCATTGATGGAGGGCATGCTTTCGAGTGAGAGAAACCTTTTCGGAAAGTGCTTCATTTCACAGATTTTTCAATATCTTGTCAAAAATCTGCTTTGCAGACGTTTTCATGGGGGAAACCTCACTTACACTTGTAGAAAAACGAGTTATTGACGAGTCCCGCAAAATAAAAAGGCTCAAAGTTCAGGGTAGAGCATTGGTTCAGAAAACTTCTTCAGATGCTTCCACCCGATAAGGAATCTACCTTCGTGCGAAATTTAATAATTCGGCGAAAATTTTCTCCAAGTAAGATAATATGCAGGAAGTCGTCATATGCACAAACTTCCTGAACATCTGCTTCGATCCACTTATAGCGACCCGCAGGGTCGCTAGTCCTTCCTAAAGTGGTTTGTGGTAATGAGAACGCAGCGACATTCTGAAATACAAAAAGAACGTTTTACAGGAAATTCACGAAGAAGAAGGGACGCGCGAAAGCAAACACTCTTTTACGCACGGTAAAACATGAGAAAGCTTCATTCTCAAACCTCGCTTTACCTTAGGTTTCTCTTCTTGAAACAGTTACCACAACTGCGCTGGAACTGTTCCTGAACTTGCGGATCAGCATGAACCCAGCCTAAGAAATCACCATCGGTAAAGTTATCTTAAAACCTTTTGCTATATGCCAATGCCCATTTCTTCCCCGCTTAGCCAGCGCTCCGGTCGAATCCTGTTGGTGTCAGTTTGCTTTGCAGTTTTGTAAGAAGTCTACGGGTGACAGCAGACAACAAATACTCATAGTTATGCAGTTGAAACAAGCTATTCGCTGCATCAAGCCGTTAATGCTACAATCACCCACAATCTTCTATATTAAGTATATCTATGGGGATTATGATGCCACTAAAACATGAAACCTAAAATTAATCATATGCGGAACGGAACCTAAAATCAATTATATGCGAATTAGAGGTGCCTGAAGCACTCTACCACGTATCGGTGTTTCAGTGGTAGAATGTTCGCTTGCCATGCGGGCGGCAGATTTGAACCCCGGCCGATGCAATTCTTTTACAAAGACTAGCGGCCCAGTGGCTACCAGGAGTGAGAAATGTTGTATTGGGTCACCAAAAACTTGCATAACCCTCTTTTAATGCCATAAAAGAAATGGATTCGTTTAGTGTTATTTTGATTGGAAAGTTCTGCTGGAAAAGGTGCGCATATAATTCAAATGACAAGTACGACTGCTTGCAGAAGAACGTTTAGATTACTCAAAATTGGCTGGCAGAAAGATGTCGCGTTCAGTGAAGCTCATTCCCGAAAATGGCCATACACACCACACACCTTGTGCTTTTTCTTAGGCTCACCATGCGTATTATATAACCGCGGTGCACCCCTTCTCGTACAACATCCTTCCCGTAGCTATCCATTTTGCGGCTTTTCCTGGCTAATATACCATTTTTCCTTTCGCTGTAAAATTTTCACAAAGCGTTAGCGGCCATCCAAAACAAATGTGGCGCCTAATTTCCTCCCCACCCTAGCACAGAATATCAGTCGTCCGTTCCAATTTTCTAAGCCGAAACGCACTGAATTTTCCCTCCTAGAGCTGCCTTCATACTGATCCGGAAGTTCAACACCTCCAGCACGGAGCTCAATTTGAGCGGTTGCTGAACTTTTCCCGAACTTCCGGATCAGTATGAACGCAGCCTAAAACTTCACAGTCAATTCATCCACTTTTTTCTTACTCAAATAGCTATCCCGTCCCTAAAATCCCCTCTTCTCAAAAGCCTACTCGCCAAAACCACAATACCCCCCTCTTTCTTCGGAATATTTCCGGTCAGTGCTCGCAGCGTCCAGTCAACTTTTCCGTTCAAAACCCTAAGTCTCTTTCTCGATTTTTCTCATGCCATGACTGTCACAAAGTTTCCTAGCATCTTGCAGTTTTAGAACCCCGTGTCGTTGTCGAAAATTTTCCCTCCTTCCCTCTCGATTTCCTCTCGCATTCACAGCATTGAAAGCAGGTTCCCCCAACTATTTTCTCTACCACTTTCCCATGAAAAAATACTTTTCCCAAGGTTTACTGGGCGAGTTACACTCCATGCCTATGCGCGACTCTGATGTTGATGACCATGCTGCCACAGTTTGAACGACTTTGCGCGCCAGCGCCATTTTCCGGGGGCTACGGTGGATATATGGTAGAGGGTCAAAACCGCGTATTTAGCTGAAACTTGGCTCATGGGTTTCCTTCGACATGCTGATCATAAGTATCATACTTTTTTTGCATGTAAAGCCCTTTTACAAAGTTTGGGTAGATGTATGGTGAAGAGTCAAAACGAACGTAAATATGATTTGCGGCAGGGGGACAAAATCTTAAAGGCAGTTTCTAGGCAAATTTGGCCTTATATGCGGATTTCACGTGGATAATTTTGCAGTCCTGGCCAAAATTCTGCCTAAGCGGCAGCTCAGATGCTGTACTCACGGCTGCATATTCCCCTCCAAACTGGACCCCAAGATCGTGTAAACGGAAACTTGTCTAGGTTTCGCATGGTTTTATACCACGATCTATCAATTTCGAGTGGGTCCCCACGCAAAAATATACGAAATGAGAGGTCGTCTGTTGATCCTCGGGTCCAATTTGTAGACGAATATTTCAACCGTAAGTGATTCATTCGCGCTGCTACTTAAGCAGTGTTTTAGTTAGGATCCCAAAATTACTTTCAAGTGATACCCTCACAGGTTCAGACTCAGATAATCGCCGGGGGTAGGCGGCCAACCTTCCGCTGAGAGAGAAAAGGTACCCCAAACTCGGGCAATTGAACCATCGATGACAACCCTTTGCTCAGTGTACGCCCGAAACAGCATAGAAAGAGTTCCAACGCTCGCTGAAATGGCCAGCGCTCGCTGGAAGAAATTATTTGACGAGCGCCCGCAGAAAACTCTGTATTGCTGCCCCGCTAGCAGGACACTCGACAGTAAAGGAGGCACCGCCCATTGAAGGTTTGGCGACGCCTCAAAATTTTGCGGACCGCCTGCTTCCCGCGATTATCTGAGTTGCCTGGATGCTGCTTTTAAATACTGTTTACTTTTATAAGTACCCTAAAATCCGTACAATAAGTCCGGACTTATCTGCAGTTTTGACGCGAAAAATCGATGAAAAATCGCCCCCTGCGCCGCCAAAAGTCTTGCAGATAAGTCCTCCTAAATCCTCTATCAGATAAGTTCGCCTATCCTAAGCATGAGAAAGAGGACTTATCTGCAGGACTCTTGGCGGCGCGAGGGCGACTTTCGTTGTCAAGAAAGCGGAATTATCTGCTAGGTCTGCTGCAGACTTATCTGATAGATGGACTTGTCTGATAGGCGGACTTATTGTACGGATTTTAGGGTACTGTTTTATCGCGCTGGTGCGAATTTCCATATTATGGAGACGATTGAATAGTAAATTCGTCCTGGTTTCTCAAGATGCAAGTGAGAAAAGGGGTGAAGGTTTTCTACTACTGAGGCGCACATAATCGGGCCCGCTCTCCTTGCTTTCCATCACTCAGTTAGTGGCAATCTACGAATAGTTGTGCGATTACTGAAAAAGGGAATGTCAAATGTAGCCCCACGGGGGGTACAGAGTGTTCCTCTGCAAGGTAATCAAATGTTTCGACCGTTCTTCTATTCACCATACCAATTTTTCATATAATTCCCAGGGTATTTTTTGCGTATATCGTCTATGCTGCTTGATGATGTGGCAATTATGATGGCACATATTGAAAAGATACAGTATCTGCTGTGGAGTACGCCATATCTGCCGCGCATTTATCCTAAGCAAAAGAAGAAAACAGAACTTCTTTGTTTGTGGTGTTAGAGCAGTGCAATTCATCCATGTTACGTGCTTCCGGCATTTTATCCATGGTACCTATTCTTCTAACAGTCGTCGCTCTACAGCAACTTTTTGAGAAAATTCCAGGCTGCACATACTTCGATTACTTTCACAACCCTGAATTCTCATAACATCAAATGACTTGGAAGCATTTATACATGCATTTAGCGCTTTATAAGTACCCAATGCAGAAAACTATGTATGTGTGTGCTATCAAAATCAAGGAAAATTTCATTCAAGAAGCAGCAGCGCTTTAATGGATACGCTAAGTTTGAGGGCTCATAACTCATTAACCACTGAAGATGGAACGAGGAGAGCGGTGCCAATAGAAAAAGGAGGAGAAGCTCTTAAGCGAAAATGCTCTTAGATTTTTGAATTCCTTTCATTTTCAGGACCAAATATGGCCTTCAAATGGATGCACCTTTGAATATTGGAACACCAAGTTCGTGGCGACGGTAAAAAAAAGTGCTCCCAAAGTGCTACCCATGCTCAAATGTCCTTCTCTGCAAAAAATTCCTACTGTACCTTACGATTCTTTTATATGAAATGATATGGGGAGAAAAAATCAGCTGATTTTGAGACCCAACGTGAACAACAAAAAAGAGCCCTCGAGCGCAGGATTGAACCCGAATCTGGCAACTGAGAGTCGCACCCCTTAGCCACCAGACCATTGGAACCACATTGCAGCATCGTGTTCACGCGCGTCAATCGCCTTTCTTCGTCAAATTTCGATGAAAGATTGATGTTGCGGGGGGGGGGTCGCTCCACGAGCTCGCTTTGAATAAGGCGTAGGACAAGAAACATTGGGTGAGGTTTTGTAAAGGACGGGTGGATGCTCACATGTCCTTCTCTGCAAAAAATTCCTACTGTACCTTACGATTCTTTTATATGAAATGATTCATTCCAAACTGTGATGTCTACCAAGCAGCGGGTGGTCCGTGTTTCCTAGCGTGAGCGAGGCTGAATGAGGCGAATAATACGACAATAAACGGTGCCTGAAGCACTCTTCCACTGAACCACCGATGCATGGAAGAGAAATTTGGTCTTGCTGTAAAAGAATTGCATCGGCCGGGAATCGAACCCGGGCCGCCCGCGTGGCAGGCGAGCATTCTACCACTGAACCACCGATGCATGGAAGATTCTCCCAGGCACCGCTGTTCACATATAATTTGTCGCATTGAACACCCAAGCGTGGAAGTGTTTTTTTTTGTTTTTTTTTTCTCTCAATACGCTTGTACATATAGAGTTTGGACCTATATGGTTGCCTCTGCGTTGCAAACGAGTCATTTTCCACTTTTTATGAGGAAATTTTCGAAAAGAACTTATCACAAACTTTATTCACATAATGTTCCCACAATACTCTGCACTACGCTCTGTGATCTTTCCGGATTAGTAGATCAATTCACTATACATGTCACTCAAGCTACTGCTAGCAAATTCAAGCTCACAGGAACAGGATAACTGTAAGATTTAAGGCTATTCAGGCTATCTGACCCCCTCCGACTAGTGCTAATTCTGAATGTAGACCCAGGAGAGTGGCATCTGCATTGGTGCGGTCCTCTAAGTTGTCTCCGAATGGAGATAATGGCCTATAACAACAAATATGTCGGTGGTTCGTAGGCTTTATGGTAGCCTAAGGCGAATAGCGCCTTCTGTAGTGTGTTATACAGAACATATGAACAGGCGACCTGCACTCGTAGGTGCTGTGGTAGAATGCTAACGATAATAGGCGTGGCAGAATTACATAACAGACTATCACAGCAGGTCATGCTTATGGCTGACCCGTACGGTACTTCGGTGAGATTAGAGTTACGGTTGTTAAGAAGGTGCCGACAATAGCGGCACACTCCGGCCATCGGGAAAATTGTGAACAGCGAAATGAATTACAAGCCCAACATGCATTTGTCAATGAGACTTATATCGCAGAAATTCACGAGTTTTACGCTAATCAAGCAATACGAGGCATACGCACAAAAGAAGGTGCCGTATATCGGCACACTCCGGCCGGGCACGAAAATGGAAGCAAAGGGACAGAAGAAGACGAATGAGTGATCTACTTCCTCGTGGCGCTTTTTCCATCTGTCGGGATCAGCAGTGGTCTTTGCCGTAGTGGACCGCAGGTGATTGTCAAGCAGAGAGCACGACCGGTGATGCCGCATTGATAGAGCAATAGAGAGGTAGACAGCTGTAAAATATGGATATGACGCTTTTTTTGTAAATCCATCTCTAGCGGCGAGTGGTATACAGAATCTGAAGTACTGCTGCTTCGTTTGTAGTCGTTCTGCTCCTTGCATCGAGGATGCTGCTTTGCACAGAGAGGTTCAATTACATCGCTGCACTCGTTTGCCTGTGGCAATCTCGGTGTCATGACCTCCATCATCGGACACTCACTTGCAGTACTTAGTAGCGTGCTATCGATTTCTTAGCTAGAAATCCTCTTGTTATCTACATGTTCACCTTTTTCGTTGTTGTTCTCGTTAAAGATTTTGGGAATTTTATTTCTCGGTCCTTTGAGTGTAACGTCCAGATCTGCAGACTTCGTCATTGGCATTGGTTTTGATGGTGATTTGCTGCCGTTGTTATTCTCATCCTTTAGTTTGAACAGGGTTTCTCCGTTTGAATTTTTCATGCCATTCATGAGCCTTGATGTGGGAAAATTCCTTCCGCTCCCTGCTAACTCTTGCAAATCATCTGCCATACTATCTTGCAAGAGATATAGAAACCTTCTAGCGTCAAAAATGGTTTCAAATAATCTTATCTCTTCTTCCAACGCGTCCCAATCCTCCTCCATCATTTTCTTTGCCGCTTTTGATTTGGCGTCTTTGTGTAGTTCCTTCAATATATCAAAGTCCATTTGTAGCGATTCGATGCGATTTTCGATATCCGTTTTGCATCTCGCTAATGTATCCAGATGGTCATGGCATAGATCTTGGCGCATTTGATCATCATCTGGAAGCATAATTTTCTTACCGTGGCACGCGTACTTCTGCAATAGTTCTGCGAGTTCCATGGTAGACGTTCTGAATACATCTGTGAGGAAAGGCGAAATCCTCGTTGTTGCTGTTGTGCTGCTCTTGAGCAAGCACACATCGGTGTCTTATTTGGCCGATGCACCAAAATATGTCGGCGGTTCCTAGGCTTTATAGTAGCCTAAGGCAAATAGCGCCTTCTGTAGTGTGTTATACAGAACATATGAACAGGCGACCTGCACTCGTAGGTGCTGTGGTAGAATGCTAACGATAATAGGCGTGGTAGAGTTACATAACGGACTATCACAGCAGGTCATGCTTATGGCTGACCCGTACGGTACTTCGGTGAGATTAGAGTTACGGTTGTTAAGAAGGTGCCGACAATAGCGGCACAACGAAAGTGCTATCGAGCCACGCGCAGATTCTATCAAGCTCCGCTCAATCAAATACTGAAAGCCGTTGGCGGTTTTTTTTTTCGAGGATCTTGCACATTATGAAATAACTGTTATCAGGGCCATCGAAAGGAGCCAAAATGAATAAACATGGGAGGCCAAATTTTGGGTGGACGCTGCCTTTAATGTAGATTATAGGATTATAGGAACGTGATTCTGAAGTTGAAAACGCAAGCCTTAGCCTTCAGCTAAGCGCTGCAGCCGTTTTTTACATAATTCGAGAATACAATAGGCACCAAAGGATCCGCACTATCGTTTTAATTCTTAGCTTTACGGATAATGTAAAATGGAGTGCGAAAGTGTATCTATCTTTAGGGTGATTGGTCAAAGTGGCCTTTTGGAATGAGCTGTATACCAAGGCTAAGTAGATACTGATGCGAAAGTTCCGAAACACTTCCAGCACAGTTCCCGCACTGTTTTTTTTTCGCGTAGACCAGAGTATTGTGGGAACATTATGTGAATAATGTGATAAGTTCTTTTCCAAGAATTTCCTCATAAAAAGTGGAAAATGACTCGTTTGCAAGGCAGAGGCAACCATATAGGTCCAAACTCTATATGTACAAGCCAGTGGCGTACCGAGGGGGGGGGGGGGGCGTTTGAAAGTTACTTAAATGTGTTATAAAAATGTGCAGAGGACTTGTTTTTACTTGTAAATAATTAAAATAATTTTCAAAAATTCAAATCAGCCTTGTAAAAAAAATTTTTCGGGGCGTGGCTGCCACCACGCCCCCTTTTTCTGAAATTTCGGGGTCAGGGGCCGGAAAAAATTTTGGGAAACATCCCAAAAAATTTTTCGGAGTGCGTGGCTGACGCCACGCACCTTCATTTAAAAAAAATTTTTGTCGCGTCCCCCCCCCCCCGAGCCGAAATCCTGGGTACGCCACTGGTACAAGCGTATTGAGAGCAAGATCGAAGTCCGAAATTAACGGTTGTCCTCATAAATTTTTCAACTTCAAGTTCCGCAGTAAGGCTGGCAAAGGTGTGGAAACGTTTTAGTTGAAAGAAGTATAGTTGTAACGAACAAAAATTTTCGCCGAATGAACGAATATCGAATAATCAATTTTTAAAATTTTTTCGAACGAATGAATGTCGAATATTTGATTTTCGAAAATTTTTCGAATGAACGAATATTATTCGACTTTCGATTTTCATTTTATTCGAATTTGAATATTCGAATATTGGCACATTCCAGAATTCGAATGAACGAATACTTGATTAACCGAACTTGATCGAATATTCGATCGATTTCGAATAAATGTTCGAATATTATTCGAATATTTAAATGCAGTATTCGAATATTCGAATATTCGAATAACTATCTTTTAAAACTACTGAATGAATGAATATTCGAATAACCTTTATTTAAAACTCGTCGAATGAACGAATATTCGAATAAGTCAATTTTCGAAATCGTCGAATGAACGAATTATTCGAATATAGGCCTTTCTCATTTATTCGACTATTCGAATAATCGAATAAATGGACTTTTTCAAATATTCGACTATTCGAATATTCGAATAGTCGAATATTTCGAATAAATTATTCGAACACGAATATTCGGTGCTAACTATAGAAAGAAGCAAGGAAGGTATCGTAAATATACGATCGTATTGCACATATGCTTTTACAGGTTGTCAAGGAACGAATTGCACAAACGCGATCTCCAAATTTAATGCACTTATTAGTAAACAACTGATTTACAACGCACACGCAACGATACTTGTAGATGAAGGTTATGACAAGCTTTTTTTTAACTTTTACTTTAGTGAAAAGTGAGAAATGACTCACTCGCGGCCACAGGTCATATGGCTCCAAATTCGGTTGTATATTCGTACTGGGGACAACAACAAAGCATGAAATAAATAAAAAACTTATGTGAATGAGGAATGTGCTTAACCATTTTCCAGATTAAGGTAACATTTTCCGCTTTTTTCTCTTTGTTAGGGTAGGAATTATGACGCCGCTCGCGCCTTCAATTGAACTACCGACGCAACTGGCGCGATCAAGTGAGAAATCCTAAATCGAAAGTGGGAAAGGTGAACGCGTTGAACTGTCCATTTTCCAACCTCGTACCTGGCCCAGGTATAAATCTCATTCTTGACCGCAATAGATAATGTTGAGTAGAGCCAGCTTTTTGAAATGCGAGCCTTCAGGAACTGCCCTTATATCCATAGCATAGCATCCATCATATCGGTTGGAACCTCTTCAATCAATGTTAGAGCAAAGAACAAATTCCAAAGTTAAAGTAAAAAGCCTCAAGTGTCACAAAACCTATGTCACACTGATATTTTCCACTTCCAAAGAGATTAATCAAGCCTTAGAGGCAATGTTTACCCAAATTAGACATTGACGATATTATGATGGCATAGTGTGCCCCCCCCCCACACACACAAGGCAAACCCCCAATTTGCGCCGCAAAAGACTGCTTCCGGAACGAGAAATCCGCTCAGAGAGAAGCAAATCTGGAGATGGTCACTTCAACCAGCTGTCGCCTGCACACTTCGCAGGCTTTCCCCTCACCTCCACTTGTTGCGGCGGATTCTCCGAAACGGACTTGGAGGCTTCGCGGATTCTCGACTCCATATTCGAAATCAGGGCCTGAAAGTGACAAAAACATGGAAGCGAGAATTCGGGTAGACGGTGCCTTTGTTTAGCTTTTGATAAGTTGACTGTCACTGCAAATGAGTATAAATGTTTATTAAATTAGCAATTTGACCAGATCAACAGATAAAATATGTAACAAACAGAAAACTTTAAAAAATCAACAATGATAGAAGTACTAGTGATGTAAAAAAAGTAAATTATCTTGAAAAGATGTATCCGCTGTTTGATCAGATGATAACTCTTTTGGTTTATGCTTTCCACGTTTAGATTGTGAAATGTTGCCTGAAGAAATTACAAAACTCTTCAAACCAATTCAACAGATCCAGATGCCAATTTTGTATGGAACTGAAATTGACTGGAAAATTAAACAAAAATTCTGACGCTTACCGAAAATGCTGTGGCAGTGTTTCTGAATTTTGACTCGAATAAATTTTTGCAAAATTTGCAAGAAAACACTAAGACACTGTGAGGCGTTTGTATTCGACAACTTACATTGAAGTTTTCATGCAATTGAATTTTCACCATTTTCACCATACAGCCGTATCAAAAAACGCACAAAATATATTTCTATGGTTATAGCAGGTATAGTGAGTTCGCTTTTGAGTTTGATTTCTCTATACACTAGTCACGGTATCCGCAGAAAACAACCATTAAAGAGTTTTCAGCTAACAAACAGTTGGCACTTTTTTGACACCCCTTGTATTAAAAAACTGTTAAGACTGCAAACTCTAGAAATCAGCAAACATCAGTCCGATAAACACCCTTGAAAAGGTTTTTGATCCGATCCGACCTATGAATCAAGTGACGGTAAGAAGTTTAGTGATGCAACGGCAACTTCCTCTATTTCCGGGAAAGAAGATTTGATTTCAGCAACCTTAGACGGATGAACTGTGATTGCTCGAGCATATTTCTGAACAGTAATTTCTTTTCTGACCAAACATTTCAAAGGTGATCAAAGATGAGAAGAGGTAGAGAGGACTTTGTGTGTTTACCTCAAAGAGATTCGCCACTCTTGGGCCACCTAAACTGACCATATCTTCGACAGTGGTATTCCACACCCGTTGGCAAAGTTGTCTAGGTAAATAAAGTAAATCATCCGCTGAAAAAACGAGTGCTATAAGCTCACTTTCTGTAGTCGCTCGGAGTTCCTCTAATTTGTCCGATTATTGACAGCTTACCAGCTCCGCTGACCTAAAACAAGAATGCTGTCTTCTGCTAAGTAATAGACCTAAGGGTTGCAAAAAAGAAAACTAGCCAAAGTGCAAGATTGATCTTTATCGCTTAGATTGATTACTTCGACATTTTTTTTCTTTTTGTACAGATTCAATGGTGCAAAAACTTTTTTGGTTGTACTATTTACTCTTCGCTCTAAGGCCCGTATGCACGTACATCCCCGCGGGGAAGGGAAGGGATCTGAGAGGGGAAGCGTCATATCTCGCTAGTCTACATATCTTTCTCCTTCTTTCTCTATCTTGCTTTTGAATTTTCTCATACACTAATACCTGCGCATAACGGATGCCAAGCTACTGCCATACAAGATTAGATATTCAGTATTTCTTCTGATCCCCTGGGGATCCCCAGGGGATCACCTCACATTTTCAAAGTCATTTATCTTCCTGAAAACGGAATGAAAACGCTGCAAAACTGTACGGAAGATATACTACGATACTGCTGAACATGTTTTCGACAGAACAAACGGAATCTGAAGATTTTGATTTTTTCGATGATCCCTGGCTCGCGAGCAGCGGTTCACGAAGATTTTGATATCTTGAGATTTCACTCATTTCTACCATAAACATGTTTAGCAGCGCTGTAGTATATCCTCAGTACAATTTTAGAGAATTTGCATTGATTTACAAGAAGATAAATGACTTTGAAAATGTGAAGTGATCCCCTGGGGATCCCCAGGGGATCAGAAGAAATACTGAATATCTAATCTTGTATGGCAGTAACCTGGCATCCGTTATGCGCAGGTATCAGTGTATGAGAACCTTCAAAAGCAAGATAGAGAAAGAAGAAGAAAGATATATAGACTAGCGAGATATGGCACTTCCCCTCTCAGATCCCCTCCCCTCCCCGCGGGGATGTACGTGCATACGGGCCTAAGTGTGATAGCAATCAGCAAACGTGCAAACGCAATCTTCTTTCTTTTCTCTTCTATCTAACAATTTCCTCTTATCATAACCGCTCTGAAAAGGGAAGACTTAAGTTCACCAGATAATCTTAAATACTTTGAAATCAATAGTTTGCTTCCAGGATTACCATGTAGATAGTGAAGTAAAAATACAAAAACCAGGCAAGAACTACGGGTAAAGAATAGACAATGAGAAAAACTCTCCTGCAACTCAGGAAGCCGAGTACTAATTAGGGATACCAATTTTGGGTCTCCGGTGATTCATATGCCTGACTAAGAAAACTGGAAACTTATGAACGTAAAAACCATACCGTCTCTTCTCGCTGCATTAGTTCGCAAATCAGTGACCTCTTCGCAGCCTCAAATTCGGACTCCACTACTTTCCCGCTTTTCAAGACATCATTCTGAAAAGCATACCAATATGTTGTGGTGAGAGAGACTCAGTGAGGTATGTTTCTTACCACAATTTTCTTTGTCCGTTCGTAAGCTTCTACCGGTTGGGCGCATCTATATAAGGAAAGAGTTATTGTTCGGCGTTCAGATTTCACATAGATATTGGCGCCGTAGGCAAGTCCATCGCCGCGAATACCTCTCCAAAGCGGACCTAAACATACGATCTCAGCTTTCAGAGTATTATTGAAAAAAATTACAAAACTGTTGGCTAAATTAGTGAAAAAATTCAGAAATGCTAGTCGGATTAGTGCAAATTGGCATCTAACACTGTTGTAGCTGCCAGTTAGCGACTGGCGTTTAGGTGCCGTCCAATTAGGCGCGGATTTGATCCGGATCTCAACACCGGACCTCAACATCTGAACTGCGCAAATTTTCAGCAAATTAGTGGAGAAGCCAGACTTAGCCCATCACGCGCATTCCAGCGTGCTCGTTGATTCAGAGCGGATCTGGATCTGTTCCGACTTGCGCAACCATGAAACAACACCTATTGCCTTGGCGACGACTGGCAATGATGATTTGTTATACAAGGAGCCTCACCTTCACACTGGCTCAAGTACTGCGTGAACAACATTGTTGGGACCAACTCTTCACTCATCCAGTCGCAATCCATCATGCAAGTTTGATAGATAAAGGAGGATTCGGATCCACCAACACCCAAGACTTTCTGTCGGCCAACAAAGCTCAAGTCTACGGACTCACCGGCTTTGCCCTGCAGAAAAAAATTTCTCTGGTAGATATATGTCTTTACAATAGAAGATCTACGAACCACAAATTTCTCAGCTTTTCCAAAACCATTTTCGACAAAATCCCATTGGTAGTGATTAAAGAGTTTGTCATTGATGAGCTCGACATTGCAAAGAAAATGTGCATTGACACCACGAGAGAATAAGGCAGAGCGGACCTGAAGAGATTTATCAAATGTCACAATAATATTCTCATGAATGCAGAGCGTTATTGAGGTGAATGAAGAGAAAACTCAATCTGAACCCAAACAGATACTCAAGGGGGAAAAGGAGATGTTATTTGTATCCAAAATGCTGGATTAAAATATGCAGTGTTGATAATCACTAACCTCTTCCAACTTCTTCACAACTTCTTCTGGATGAGTTTCGCACCGTTTTGCAATAGTCTCATGGAATTTCTCCAACATAAGTTCATCGTACATATAAGCATTTGTATCTAAAGTGAGATATAGCCCTCTTTTAGCCCTCTAACCATAATCAACTCACTCTGCTGGTTGATCATAGAAACCAAGGCGGTGCTAGCTACGCTACATCCATCTCTCTTCTTCTCGCTTGCATCACTTGCCAATTTTTTGGCGCACTGCCGCACTCTGAGGGGGTCAAACACTATTCCGGTGGTGAAAATCTTCGCCCATTTGGCGAGATTGGGATATCCAGTCTCCGCATCAACCTTGAAGACTCTTATATAAGCAGTCAAAAAGTGCAGAAGTTCGCCCGTTCCGGCACTGGATTTTTAGAATGCACTCGCATTACACATGAACATAAAACGCATTCCAATTGCCCGCATCTAACGAGCAGATGACAAGAATTTTCGTTCAATTCACATTTGTCGTTTCGCGACCTGATATTAGCTCATTTCAAAGGTTTTTTCGGGCTTTCTTTTTGTTCTGAAACCATAAGATGAAGACTGTTGTATTGGGGAAGGGGGAAGCTTTCCAGAAACAGCTCCTGGAGCTGTCGTTTCCAAAAAAAAATCGTTTAATCTGATCGCTCAAAAATTCTCATTTATCAAAGCCACTGCAGTAGGGTAGTAACGCAATAGTACGAGCTGCAAAATATCACACATGAGCTTGGTGACAACATTATAGTCCTTTGGCAGAACTGAAAAAACGTCAAGTATCCCATAACGAAAAGAATATGAGGATACTGGCGAAAAACACTTTGTAAAAGTTTCGCAAAATATTCATTGGAACATTACTGGCAAGCAGCTTCGCTTCATCTAATGGTTATTTATTGACTTTGCAAAGGTGAATATGAAAATGAGAAGAAAATTGAAGAAAGTTGAAGAATTAAATGAAGAGCACACATTGCAAGAAGATTATCTAAATTTACTGAGACTTTGACCAGGGCTTCTGGCTTCGGAGTTAGTCAACAGACAGCGGCGGACCGAGGGGAAGCCCCTCCCCCACCCCTCCATGAGCTCCGACATTAGGCACTTGCATGAGATAAAAAAAATTGTGCAATTGACTTGTTTTTACTTACCAGTAATTGAATTATCTTATATATAAAGCTGAATGTCTGTTTGTATGTCTGTCTGTCTGTCTGTCTGTCTGTCTGTCTGTCTGTCTGTCTGTCTGTCTGTCTGTCTGTCTGTGTGTACGTATGTTCCAAATAGAAAATTCCATTTCTCAACCGATCCGGACCAAACTTGGCACACATACACTTCGGGCCCCGGCGGGTGTCACAGTCCACTTTTCGTTGTCGATCGATGCCGACTTTATCGATTTTTTGCGAAATTTGAGCTAGGGGGCTGGAATTTGGCAGAGGGGTGTAATCGAGCATGCTGATCACCCCCGTGGGGGTGACATCGATCGACAACGAAAAGTGGACTGTGACACCCGCCGGGGCCCGAAGTGTATGTGTGCCAAGTTTGGTCCGGATCGGTTGAGAAATGGAATTTTCTATTTGGAACATACGGCGGAGCCGGGTAAGCCAGCTAGTTTTCCAAATTCCTCAAAATTCAGACCTTTCTGAAAAAAATTACGGAAGGCGTGTTTTGCCGCGCATCCTTTTTCGAAAATTTCGATACGGGCCCGAAAGCATTTTGGGAAGCATCCCAAAAAATTGGAATACTTGGTTGAGACCATGCACTTTTAAAAGTGCATGGCCTTTTTTGAAGATTTTTTTGAAGTCTTTTTTGAAGCTGCAAACTTCTTTGCAAAGACAATTTTGTCCACAACGTATACTTGTCTTGCTGACTTCTGAGCACCTCAGTGCGGTCCACCAGCATGCGCAGAAAGGAAAAAGGTCGTCGCGAAAAGTGGCCTATTTGTGCAGGATTTTCTCAGGCAGGATAACATCTGGAGAGTCCAGATGCTGTAGTTATATAGAGTTCTGCTGAGGCTGTTACGGGAGCCATTTATGTTTTTGAAGGACACCTGCACAAAAATTTTTCCCAGAAGTTTGAAAAATCGACCATTCTTTGCCCCTAAAAATGCACCATTTTTCGACTAACTGGCTTCGGAGTCTTCTAGTTCTGCATAGAAAGGATCAATCTTTGATTACGGCGAATATTGTTGGGGTAATGCCTTACACATCTTTTGGACCCATCGTCCAGGCGTGGCGATCCCTGCGGGAGCCACGCTAGCTGCGAAAAAGTTGCAGTCAGAGGCAAGTTCGACAGCTTGTAATTTCTGAGCACAAATCGCAAAACTCGAGTGCAGTTGCGGGTCAGAAGTTGGCAGGTTCCTCAATCAGATCACTCATGATTTGGACGAAATTCTTTGAACTGCACAGAAAAATGGGCGCAGGAAGAAGAATTGCGAAATTTTTATGATAGGAAAGACTTCCTTTTTTTGATGTGCAGGTCAAATACGTCTTGGCCTCGATAAAAATCAGTAGCGTTATTGCAAACTTCAGGCTTCCCTCTGCTGAACAGTATAAGAAACTTGGTGTCATGGTCCGACCGAGCGCCGAAAAAAGGCGTTTGAAAATGAAGTTTCCAAAAGGCCCGGGAATTTTCTTTACAACCTAATATTTCAAAGCCAATACCCCGTCCACGAAAAAAATTTCTAGGAACGCTACTGTTACCAGAAGGGACACTGCAAAATGCATCTCAGAACTTCTGAGTTTTCGGCAAGCTTCTGCGTCCACATAAAGTTGGTGAAAAATGAAGAAATTTTTAGAGTAGCCCATCACGTCCAATTCTGAATTGCTCGATTTTGCGTTGTATGGGATTGAACACTGAACGTTCCCTTATTGCCTGAGACTGGCGATGCGAATGCGCGTAGTGGAAGAACTGGTCTTGAATGGGGCAAATAACTTAGAAAATGTAAGGAGAACTTACCACTATACGCAGGTCGACCAATTTGTCGAAAAAGCCGGAAATGCCAACCTCGATGGAGTGATCTACGAGGTCCTGTAATAAGCTATCGTAAACGATGAAGTGACTCTTCGAGCTCTTAGTGCTGTTTCGATTCACCTTGGTGTAAAGCTTTGCCACTTCTTCAGCAGTTTTCAATTCCCCATTGATCATCGCTGGCGATTCGAACAAAAGATCATTGTAAAGGAACAGCCAGGCTCTTTGTTCGGCCGTCAATGCGCTCGAATCAAGGAAAAGGAATAATTCAATGAACTTTGTCGGAGAATTATGTACAGTGGTCGGGAATGGGAACTGTTCCAAGAATTTCGCTATAGGCTGTGATGGTGGTGAACCTCCTACGTTGCTCTTTGCATCCACCGGAAATCGATCAAAAGCTTCGAGTTTTTTGACGATCAGTTCTTGCAGTAGTTTAGCATCTGGCTTTCGCTCGGTGTTTTCCTTTATGGCGCAGCAGATGTTTTCGTCACATTTTTTGATGCCATCTTCGCCGAGTTTCCGCCGCTGCTGCTCTATTCGTGCTTTCTCTTCATTTGCCACCTGCTCCACCATTTTCTCGCTTGGTATTCCGATGACAGCTACGTGGGGACTGGTGAAATATTTTTTCACGAGACCCGACCAAAATGAGGCAGGTTCAGATCGCAGACGGCGAATAAGCTCCAGCTGCAAAGTGTCAGTAAGCACTTGGTATAAGAAAGGTCGACCTAACGATAACTTACCTCATTAAGTCGTGTCTTCAGATCTTCCTCAGTCTTGTCGTATAGCTGGTGTCCAATCATATGACCAAACAGCTCCATATCTGGGTGTTTCTCCATCTGAACAGGAGGATTCAAAAATGCTTTCTTAGCAAGAGTCATATATTCACCTTTTGCAATTCATTCTTGACTGTTTGTCCTATGAGGAATCCCATTCTTTCCATGTCCCAAGCACTATCTTCTAAATGATCTTTCACCACTTTGTCCATGAATCTAAATGACTAAAGTGAAGGATTTGCATTTTTAGCGCGCGAAAACTAAAAATAAACTTCTTTTTCACGTCATCGAGACGATCCGTCGGCACTCCACCAAAAATCAACGCAATTAGGCAAATGCTCTGAAAATAAATGATGGCACCGTTCATACAAAACCGAGGTTAATGAAATTTTGATGCAGTATAGTAAGGGAGCCCCCCAATCAAATGCTCTAGTCACGCTGCAAAAAGTAGGTTCCAAGCGAGAAAATCGCGCTCAAAGGTGGATGCTGCCAAGGTAGCCACGCCCATCAACGTGAGTGGTCGAAGCAATGGGCCCGAAAGTGGATCCCAGTATGAACTGTCAAAAACCTGGCTATCATACTGAAAAGGACAGTTTCGACATCCCTAGGCCTTATTGAGTCATTTTCGTGCTCACCATCTTTAGGTCATCAACACTGAAGGGCTGACGAACCAGTGGCATCCATCTTTTGAAGGCATAGTTTACCCAAATTATCGGCTTTCACGTTTTCGTCATTCCAAGCCTCCGTCCATGATTCCGAATATAAAGTTGAGAATCCGCAAAAAACCCCGACAATAATCCGCGAAAACCCCGATATCCGTGAGCACTCAATCAATCACGTTCCGGAGAACCCGCAGGGTAAGTTTTCCGGAACGGTGATTGGTTGAGTGCTCACGGATGAGCGGGACGAACGGACGTGCGCACCGAACGCCCACACGAGAGGAGCCAACGTAGCGAATCCGTGAAGCGATTTGTGTAGATTTCCTCGCTCCGGAAGCAACTTTTGGCAGCGCGTTTGGACAAGTTTACAGTTGGGGTTCTCGCAACGTTAGATATCGAAACCTGATCGACTCCATTTTGAATGGACGGTGCCTTCAAAGCGATTTTCTCACTTCGGAGGACACCTTTTGCAGCGAGAATTGGGCAATGAAAGGCAGCGTCCAGGCAAATCTGGACATACGGGCTTTTAATGCGGAAAGTAACTTTGGGGTCCTAACTAAGACACTGCCCAGGCGGCAGCTCAAATGGTGAATTCACAATTTAGATATTCGCCTCCAAACTGGACTCAGATTTGCCTGGACACTGCCTTTAATTAGGTGCCTCGTTTGCACTGCCTCAAAGTCTCACCAGCCGCAATTTTGGGTAGACGATGCCTCTGTTTTCAAAATTATTTCCACTTTCACAGCCCTTCCCCAACTAGTTAAACTTTTTAAATACTCACTTGCTCAGATACGTGAAAATCTACTTGACTAGCTAAAGGCTTCTCTGTGAGCACAAACTCCCGTTGCAGCGGGGATATGGGAGTATTTGACAAGTAATCGAAGAGCACATCACATGCGACCTTTTCTTTGAAATTTGTGGGTTCGTAGCCAAACCTACAACGGGAACAGTACACTTACAGCTGAACTGTCAGAAGCGAAACCTTACCAACTAATCTCCACGCTTCCCCTTGATTCATCATCACTGGGGCACGTCACATGTTGTTCGCTCGACTCTGCGGGCGGTTTCAAGCTGAACGATGTGAACGGCCGATCAAATGACGTTGGAATTTGAGACAGATGCTCCTGAAGTGATATGGTAACAGCACAGAATTGTTGAGCTTGATTCGATACCTCTTCTGTATTTCCAACAATCTGCAGTAACCTTTCATGATCAACACGACCAGAAACGGTCACCACCATATTCGAAAGATGATAAAATTTCTTGTGGAATTCACGAACCTATAAAAAGCAATAGAGTTTGAGTAACCGGGGTAAGACGATTATACCAACTTACTCGATCAGCATTACAAGTTTCCCGCAGATTTTTTAGCCGTCCACCTGTGTCAACGCGATAAGAATTATTTGGCGGATACAGTATCTCCTTCTTTTTCCTGAAAATGGTCACACACTCATATTACAATGTGAGTTCTACTCAGTGATGTTAGGAATAATCCACCTATCCATGATACTAGACATCTCGGATTCATGGTCCTGCATTTCACTGTAGACTACGCCTGCGTCTTCACCCTTCCCATTGATATGATGCACTTCTGTAGCAAATTGAGCATCCTCAAAGAAATGAATTAACATCCTCCAAAGCAAAAAAAAATGAGCGAGAAATTTAATGAGCACTGCAGCCCAATCTGGTTAGCAGCTTACCGAAAGCATAGGCGAAAGAAGATGGTTGAGGTAGACTGGTAGCACTTTGAAAAAGCCTTCACTGCCTACCTAGATACTCTAAACCTTCAAAACTATAACAGTTCATGCTTAAACGCATACTGTGGTCAACGTGTAGGCTGTATGGTCCTGGTCAGTCCAAGCGTTCGTTCCACTAGCTAAGCAGCGATTAGCAATGATGTCTAGGACCCCTTTGAATGGATACTTTCTGCTGCCCATGAATACCAGGTGCTCAAGTGTGTGTGGTAACCCATCGTCGGAATCCGTTTCCGTTACTAAATGTAAAAAAATGAGCGATCTGTAAAAAAATTGAGCGATATTGAGCTCAAAAAAAGAAAAAAAATCATGTTTTCTCATGCACCGTCCACCCAAATTTGAGATTGGTCACATTTTGATAGAGTACAATAGTAAGGTCTCTAAATGAGTGACTGCCCCAGTCGCGGTGCAATAGGTTCATACAAAGCGAGAAAATCGGTCCAGAAGGTAGATGCTGCTGAGGTCGGGACGTCCATCTACGCGGTGGTTTCGGAGTGACTCTGGACTCCAGAAAAGCTGTGCCCGCATTCATCTACGAATCCTAAGAGTAAACCTTCTCCTCAAGGGTAGGTTCTACCCTCTGGGTTCATTGGCCGTATACATCAACGAAAGGGTAGGGTTTACCCCGAAAAACGATAAACCCGTATCGACCAAGAACCTTGAGGGTAAACCCAGAAAGCCAGAGAGCGGTTAACCTGTATCCACGAACGGGCTCATCAGGGTAAATTTAATCCCACCATGGAGCAAGATTAGATTCACTCTGACAATTCGTATAAGCATCAAGTGATCTCTCGATGCACTACTCTGTCCTAGCAATACTGTTTTGACAATGAACACATTTATGGTTTGATGCACCGGTATATATTCGGTCGAGTCTTTATAGTAGAAGATGTA
Source organism: Cylicocyclus nassatus (assembly GCA_958299035.1). Lineage (NCBI taxonomy): Eukaryota > Metazoa > Nematoda > Chromadorea > Rhabditida > Strongylidae > Cylicocyclus > Cylicocyclus nassatus. The sequence continues at coordinate 43,712,307 of CATQJL010000223.1, read as the reverse complement.
GAATATGGCGACCATCAAGCTCAACAACTCGAAAAATTTTTGTAATATGGAACTCCCTCCTTCAAATTTTAGTCCAACAATGTACTTGTTCATTAAATGATTTGATACCTGATCAAACTATCGTAGCTCTACTAGATATATTCAAACTGACCAACAAAATACTAAAAATCTGTCGTTTTTGTAATATGATTAGAGAGAGGAAAAGAGGACCTAGGAAATTTGAAATGAAAGTAATTAGAAATATGGGTTTGTTGTCAGAACAGTGTCGCTGAGACTGAGTAATGCATCGCGAAATCACTTTAAGTTTGTACGAAGTGTCATGGTAAATTTAACCTTGCTATGTGTTAGGGTTAAAATTACCTTGATGAACCACGTTCGTGAGTATGGATTGATCGCATTCTGGAGTAAAAATTACCCTCAAAATCGTTGAAGATTCAACCCTTGAGGTTAAGCCAATCCTTGCTTTGTGGATACAAGTTTTATGCTTTTTGAGATATCTGAATTTTACTCTTAAAGGCAGCGTCCAGGCAGATCTGGACTTATGGGGTTTTTACGTGGAAAGTACTTTTTGGGCCCTAACTAAGGCACTGCCCAAGCGGCAGCTCAGGTAGTGCTCCAATGGCTGAGATATTCCCCTCGAAAGTGGACCCCGCGACCGTGTTTCGCATAGATTCATGGCGCAAAGCGTGGATCCTGGCGCGAAACTGCCATGAATCCATGCGAATACGTTCGCGGGGGCCAGTTTCGAGGGGAATATCTCAGCCATTGGAGCACTACCTGAGCTGCCACTTGGGCAGTGCCTTAGTTAGGGCCCCAAAAGTACTTTCCATGTAAAAGCCCCATAAGTCCAGATCCGCCTGGACGCTGCCTTTAAAGGCAGTGTCCCGGCAGATTCGGGTCCTGGGGGATATACGTGTGGTGGGGTTCGTGGTCACCCCATCGACCTCCAGGCGCACTCCGGCTGGGTGATGTTCCCTCTGGGCCGAGAAAATGGCCCTTGAACCGGCGCGCGCAACCCCAACTGGCTCGCGCTTGGACGGCCTTCCCGGCCTGTTCGGCGCGGGACCCCACGAGCGCTCTACCCATGATGCATGCTATCCAAAGCAAGAATTACAGGCGGCAGGATCTTCGTCTAAGGACCTCCCGCAACTTTCCATCAAAAATCTCGTCCAAGCTGCTCTTTTGGAATTACGAAAACGCCCCAAAATCGGCCTTTTCAGCCCGTTCAAAGCTCAAATTCGGATTCTACGTGGCGAAAAGGCCTAAAACATGCAAAAAGGTGGAGGTGCAAAATCTGCCGGGACACTGCCTTTAAGGGTAGGGTTTACACTCAGGGTTCGTTAATGAGTAGGGCCACTAATTGTCGAGTGTTTTCCACAAAATGGCGGATTTCCGACATTTATAGATACTAGTGAGTCTACTTACGAGCTAATACATGCAGATTACGTGGTGGACTAGCGACCCCAGAAGCATCTTTTGGAGAGTTTTTCTCGTTTCGGAATACGATTTTTGCAATGGGAGTTGGAGAATTACTTACAAAGTCATTTCGTATGATCATGTGTGCCATAGCACGCACTGTCTAGCTCTGGCGTCCCCATCCTGCATTCTGGAGCAGAATCCCCCTTCAGATAAGTGTTGTGCCTTCCTTATTAGGTCCTAATCTCCACAAAGCGATAACAATCGGTCAGTTTCATGCATTTCTGCGATTGAAAATTCAGAAGGGCCGAAGATGGACGTTATGCGCAATACACACTTGTCATACCATATGAAATGACTCAACTATAGTTGGCTCGCCAATGAACGCATGCCCCGTATTTGGGTGGACGGTGGCTCCAAACGACAATCACGATAAGTGGACAAAAAACTCACCAAAAGATATGCAACCCTTCACCATGGGACCTGGTACATCACCGATAGCCACTACTAGACGACTTCTAGTCGATCGGTACAACGAGATACCGATTGTCCCGTTCATAAGTACCTCTGACTTGGTCCATAGGCGCGACATCATCTAGGAGCAGAATATTGTGGGAAGGACAAGGTGACCGGCGAAAAGACGTTTCAATATCGAGATTGTAAGGTGAACGATCAAAAAGGCGAAACATGGCGAACAATGGGAACGTGTTTCTTGACAACAAGGCTATTAGTCATACACGACGCAATCGCATCACAATTATTGTTAAAGGTGAGAATAGGGATGGAAATGGATTCTTTGGCAATACAGCACTTTGCGAAAAGTATCTAGAGTTCAGTATAAGATTTTTGTTCTACATCTCACAAAGTATAAACAAAAATCAAAGATAACAAGAACTTCGTATGAAAATTTGAGCTAATTTCTTGCAATAAGTTCGCTCTGATTCTCTGTACCGAAGGCCTTGGGAGTGGGATGAAAAAAGTGATTTCAGACTCTGATGGCTAGTTGCTTTGCCCGCGCCGCCGCACAAACAGGCCATTTCTACTAGACAAAAGTTGAACCCCACTGAGATAAAGACCTTATCTGCTGTCTCCCGCTTTTTTGATACCCGTGAGCATAGCAGGTCATTCATTCCGTATCTTGCGATTCATAGAATACCAGTGCTACCTGTCCACCGCCCTTTTCTATTAACATTGCTAACTGCAACCCTTCCCAACGCTGTTACCAGTACTCCGATTGAAATGATGGGCCTCGCTCCTTAATTTAGTAAAGGGGAGAGCAAAATAATACTTATCGGAGGAATCTCAAACAGGAATATATGAGGCTGTAAGCCCTAATTGCTTAGCGCATAACAGCAGTAATAACTCTAGAAACGGTTGGTGAATATTGGTGACAATGGTAACGGCGATAACACTGGTAACACCGATAACAACGGCAATGGATGACTGATTCTTTGCCCAAAATGATCATCTACAAAATGGTTCGTGATTCTAAAATTCCAAACCTTACATTTTTCTTAAGTAACCGCACTTTGAAGAGAGCATAAGCTACATACAAGAACTCGATACATTCAGTTTTCAACGTAAAACTCCTAACAGCTAGATACACACATCAGAAATGGGAAAACATTAACCCAAATTATGCTAAACCCCTACATAGGCGATGCATGACAACGATTTATTAATGCTGACCTTGCGAAGGGATATGGAATATCACAAAGTTTATGACTTGTCCTAAATTCAAATTGGAAACTAAAATTCGACAAGTGATATCATTCTAGTTAGAGGTAAATAAACGTGATAGCAAAGTGCGGCAAAGCGAAAGCACCAACAATAACGCAAGTGGCTCAAAAATATAAATACAGTTATATAAGAAGTAATCTCAACAATAAAAGGCAAAAGTATCGTAAAAGCATTGCGAAGAGCAGGTGGATAAGTGATAAGCGATTGCAGTAAGTGAGTTACAATGATTTGACTAGTTGAGCCACTTTAGAGTAAGCTTCTTTGTTCCCATGAGACTTCATGAAGACGTGTTGTAGCATATCACGATCATGCCGGTCGAAAGCCATCTTCGCAGCTCCGACGTAATTCCTGAATGGAAACTAGTACTTCTTATTGGCTAGCTCCAAGCATTACAGCAGATTACCCCATAGCCATGTAGGCAGCAATCAGATCTTGGTAACCATGAACTTTTGCAAAATACTTCTTGCACTCGTCTTGACGGTGGTACTTCATGCATGCTTTGATGAATGGCTATAAAACTTGAAACACTTTTCCTAATCAGTAGTTTACAACAGATACAAAATGAATCAAAGGATAAACCATATCAGGTAGGAGAAAAAACCAAAAACTGACTAAAAGTGCATTCTACATGTTTACAATTACTTACCACATAACCGACAGGTGACTTCTTTTGAGCCATATCGAACAGCTGCTCCATTTTACCTTTCTTCGCTAGTCCTTCTATAGTCCACAACCAAACCCTAAACATGGGCGAAGCATGAGAATTGTCGCATCAAATCAAAAATAACGAGATGAAGAGAATACAAGCAAAACATCTACTCACTGCTTATCGGTGAGCTTAGCTTGATGCTTGAACTGAGCAACTTTCTGCGCATCATCAGCGTGCTCGACAACTGTATCTCGTATGGTCATATGATCTTCTCCTCTTTCTGACTGCCCAGGTGCAAAGGCAGCCTAGAACATGGATAAGAGAGAGATAAAAGATAAAAGAGACCACGAACCATATCACTGAGTAGTTCCTCTATGCCTTTATCACCCAAATTTTTTGCTGCTTCCTTGGCTCTCCGCAAGCAATTCAGACGCTCACCCGGCTGAAACAATTCTGATGTTGTGTAAACGATTATCCCCCTTCCATAAAAAAACATGTGACTCACGTTTATTTCCTTTTCTACAGCATCCAAGTGGAACATGGTTTGCCGCTCGAAGTCGCTTGCTTGTTCTAATAGTGCGAGCATCATCTTGCCCGAACCACGATCACTTTCTTCCCGTACGAGATCTTGATATAAGCACTGAGCCTGCACTAATAAACAAGTTAGTAAGTTTTCATGCAAATATATACAACAGACGAAATCTCACCAGCGGGATTTTGCGGATGGCCAGCTCGTAATCTGCACGTTTCTGTTCTTTCATGAGGTGACGGACGACCTGATGCATGAGTTGAGGACGTTGTGCAGCTGCAGCTCTTGCAAGAGCTTCTTGTATATCTCCCAATTCAAGCAACACATTGACCTGGAATGTTAGGCGACTATGGTTGCTCAATTGATTTCTTCTTGAAATGAATGCAGCGACCATCCAAAAAACGCATGAACCGATTATATGTTAATCTTTGAGCGTAAAAGTCTAAAAAGGAACATCATGCAATAATCCTCTCAGGAGAGTCCTGTGGTCCCACCAATCACCATTGATTCAGATGTAACTTACTCTTTCTGGCAAACATTCCTTCAGTAAAAGGAAATAAAACTGAACTCTTTCAAGCAGAGAAGTATTCTAGGTAGCTATTATCACACGACTTCGCTGGTGTTTTCGATCATCTGGCAGATGAAGATCATATTTTTAGCTGATATACCTGTTTTGAATCATCTTTTTCACGCTTGATTAGTAGACGTGCTAGTTTGGGAAGCTTTGCGTCAATGGCTCGTTTCGCAGCATCTGAAACTAAGGCGGTTCGCCACGTAGTACACAATGCTTATATTATATATACCATACAGTTTACTGTATTTCACAATTTTGAGTGTGTCATAAAGAGGGAAAAAAGAGAAGGAGCAAGAACTGACCTGCTACTGAAACATGGGGATAGTTCAGCAGTTTTCTTGCAATTTTCTCCTCTAGTGATTCCATGTCCAGTTCTGACTTGTTCGGCAAAGATGCTGCTTCGTTGATTGTACGACGCACCTCAAGATTAAATGCTCCAGATTCAGCACGAAAGGATTAGAGAAAGGCCATATAACACGTTTGCGGATTAAGTGAACATGAAACGCGACACACCCATTCCAACAAAACTCGATCAATGCCTTCTTGTTCGTCTCTGCGGAGCCATTTGCATATTTCTGCTGCTGTGCCATAGGCACCAATATCAATGAGGCGATTGATCAGACAGGATTCGCCCAGCTCATGTAATCTGAACAACAAAAAAGTATATAGCGATATGCACAATCATGGCAAAACTTTGATCCACCAAAAAATCGGGAAAGAAAAAAATTACATAAGAAAACCGACTGAGCACATGTAATCGGCATGCCTATTCGATTACGACGCACCTCGTTGAGGACTCGTAACTCACGCATTACCCGTACAAAGCGTGAGGAATCAAAACCAGTCGAGAATGCTACACCAAAATGTGCAGCCTGGAAAAACCCTTTCAAAGAATGCCGAAGATTAATATGAAAAAAACCTTAAGAAGGGCTTTCTGCATATCCGATGACCATACTGACATAGCTGTAGATATGCATTGATCAATAGCCAACGATAAATCACGAATCTGGAATCTTCTGCATTCAGATATTACGTGTGGATGTTTACTTGAGTACACTGAATACAAAGAAACTGAAAGAAAAAGAAGATTTACCTGCATGATATACTCATACGACTGATGACTCTTATTGGTGTTGAGCCATTGAGCTGCTTCATACAATAAAGCACCGTCCGAGGCTGACGCCACTCCAAGCACTGCTTTTTCGTCGTCTTAACATACAGACTACTGAAAAACATGTAAACTGATACAAAACAACATACGTGACACTGGACTGACAAACTCCATTCCTGTATCTGAGTAAAGTTTGACTCCATCAGGTTCCACGCCAATTTGAACAAACTCTGTATGCAAGCTAAAGATAAGAGTACTGAGAATGAGGCTGAAAAGTGAAACATTTGTGACTAACCCATAATGAGCATTTTCATCATGGACATTGAAAAATTGCACTATCAAAGGGGTTCGTTGTAGGAAGAGTGCATCTATGCCTACCCAACCGAAACGATATATAGCATCTTCGCCAGGAACTTGGATACGCGATATTTGCCTGGTCAGATCTGCAGCAACAACCTGCAAATATTGAATAGTCAACACTGTGCACTCTTGCGAAGAGCTTAAAGAAATTATAGAAAGCTGTCAATAAACAAAAAAACAACAAGACAGCTTTACTGAATCTGAGTGCTTGAGATAGAAAGGGAAACTTGCAGCACCTGAATCAAACGGGACGAATGATAGAGAGCTATCATTGAGTGGTCCCAGCTAACAGCCATTCGCGCATATTGTCCATCTGATTCGGCAAATGGAGTATCCTATGCATAAAAGGTTCGAAGATACGATGGAAAGCGTTTATACTTACCATAATGCTCAACTGTTCTCCTTGACATCCTGTGTAGAAAGTCGTGCCGTGAGCAACAATCACTTGAGTCAGTTGTGATTTCGGCTGTAAAACTGTCCACGCACTTGGGTGTTCTCTGCTGGCTGGAAAAGAGATATTTTTTTGCAAAAAAAACAGTCAGCGAATATGACCGGTGAGGATATTTTCATGAAGTCATTTGCACGCGCTTAGGTAGGATTGATTTGTGTATACTCCCAGGTGTATCTATGTACCCTTAAATTCAACGAGATTGGGGGGAAGGTCCGCTCGCACCCGCGCCAGTCTGCGACTCTCTCGCGAGCGCGCTCTCTGATCATTCTCTAGCCTTGATAGGGCTTCGAAGCCCCACCTTCCAGCGCCAAAACCACTGAATCAAAGGTACTCATGTATGTATCGTATATCCATACTTCATGCGTTAAGGGCGTGATATCACGCTATTTATCGCCTTGTAATTCTCTCGAGGACTGTTATCAGTCCATTGCATGCCGATCATTTACATTTCGGTTGTGTTATTTTTCCAGCTCGACCAATCGCAAACAACGATCACAACCGAAGTACAAAATAATCAGCATGCAATTACTCGCGAGAGTTGTCTTGTCGAGAGGATCGCGCCGCGAAATCGCGAGATGTATGCCTGGCCTCTTACCTTAAAAGTTATGGTGATGAAAAATAGAAGACTGTCTAATGAAATCTAAGCAGCTCACAACTATGCATGCTCCAAACAACAGGTTCACTGACAGAGTTGACCACAAATATCCTGCTCTGATCATCAACGATGGCAACGCCAGAGTCATGTGTAGTTGGAAACACTCGTACTTCCCGAACTTCTCGTATGCCCTACAAAAAGACAAATTTTTTTCTAATCAAGCTCAAATTGATTAACCCACATTTCCGAAATGGAACTCAGAAACACGTTCGCCAAGCGCAGAATACAAAGATGCGTTACCACGACGATCAACGACAACTAAGCGATGGCCTAAAACCTTTACTAAGGTGGAAAGTGATTTATTGCCGTGAATAAATTACTTGCGCTAAATTTCAATAATATTCAAACCTTTCGTCCATTCCAGAGCACATACGTCAGGCACTTCAAGTTTCCGCTTCAGGTATTCGCCACCACTCATTCGAATATCAATGAACCATGATGTTGCCGAAGACGAAAAGGCAAGTGCTAGAATTTTTTGATTATTGCAGCGTATAATAAGAGCAAAGTCTATGAACTTACCTAGAGGGCCAGAATAGGTCGATGCGGCAAAATGAATAGCATTCTTTATCCTCAACGGTGACAAGTCCGAATAATTCTTAACAAATCTGAAAGAAGGAGTAAGTAAAAGCGTGATGAGAATGGAGATGGCAACATACTTTAGCTTTATATCTCCGACACCGATCCAGCTCGACAACGCATCATCCACGGTGTTCTTACGGCTTGCCATCATCGACACATGAGGATTTGCTATGCGAAAACTAACCATGAAGAACTTGGTTGTTTCGTTAGAGGACAAAGAAGTTGGGGCAAGAACCTTTACCATTAATACTGTAACATTCTATAAACTTTATCGTGCATCGAGTTACAGTGGAGTAGACCTGAGAGAAGAAAAGCAGCAGCTTTGATCAAATCACAGAGAAATCTTGCCATGTTATAATAATTTTAGGGTTGTACCAAAAATAGCAACACCGTGCATTGGAGATCGAGAAGCGGTTATAGCCTTAGTCAAGTCAAAGTTGCAATCAACGAGCTATAGACACATCTACCAATCTTCATCAAAGTCTTCGGCTGGAACATTTGACCGTATGATCTTCTTCGTTGGCTGTTCAACTTTAGGTTTGTCGACTTTGATGACACCGGACTGCGCTAAGCGACGTTCCAAGGTCTGCAAATTAGAGACATTGCTCATGAAGAATCATGTAAACTACACATGATACATACCTCGGTCTTAAAATCATCAACTCCTCCTAAATCATCAAAACCTCGGATGTAATCAATAGTTTGCTGCTCTTTGATTATAGCAATCGTGGGTATGACCCGAATATTGAGACGAGTAACCAGAAATGGGACCTGCAAAGTCTGTGATTACGCTACGATTTAGCGACGAAAATTTTGAGTGAACATGTGACCACGCCAAAACCATATTTCAAATAGGAAAGCTTACCTTTTCAGCGTTTACATGGATAAAGCGTGTTCCAATGTGTTTTGGAGCCAGTATTTGAAAGTGCTTGTCGACAATTTTGCATCTAAAAGCGACACAAGGTGTAGAACGTCTCAGAACAAAGAACCAAACCAGACGCGAATAAACCTCATGTTGCTATTAAGATAGAATAAGCACACAACATTCTTGCTCTTCTTTGTCGCTTCGAAAAACTCTTTTTCATCTGCCACTTCTTCATATTTCCCATGTCCATGTGCAAGCAACTCCTGTGAAAAAAGTTTAAATAGCAATTGTTATGTTCAAAAACAAAAACTCATAGTTCAAAAACAACATACTGCTTTCGCTTTCTGCATTTTCTTCAACTCTTCCATGCGCCGCTTGCGTATTATTTCGAGTTCATCTTCATCCATATGATCAAGCCTAAACTGAGCTGCTTATTCACAGTTGAGGTGAAACACTTTGAAAAGCTGTTTTTAGGCTAACCTATTCAATTCATTGTCGATATGCTCCTCCATAATTTGAGCAGCTTTCATAAGCTGTGCTCCAAGCTGCTCTCCAACGTTAGTCCCGGCCATTATCTACAAAGCTAAATAATCGGGACGGGCATCTAGGGATTCCATCGTCGAAAATTTGATAAAGCATAGCATAGAAGGCACCCCTAACTACAACACATTTTCTTTTTCCTCCACAAATATCCACTAGTTGCACTGGAACTCATGGTGACCAACTTCACCATAGACTATGATTTCCCCCAAACATTCATATATGGATCATGCATTGAATATATTTATATTGAACCATATACCACGCAATAAAATGATGTAAATACGAAAAATGAAATTTGATGGGTGTATGTCGTAAGGCGCGGATTTTCTTGCGGCGGCCGCGCAGGGCCGCGTTGCGGTCGCCGCGGCAGTTTGAAATCTGCCCGGTATACTCGTCCCACTCTGCCGTCCTCGGTGGCCCGCCCAAGACGCGTCAAGTCGGCCCTGATGGCGCGCAATGCGGGACTCTGCGTCACTAACTCCTCCAATCGATACATTGCTGGATTTTCCGTCGTCGATTAGAATTTTTCAACATGTTATGGACAAGGTGGGGATTTTATGATGGGCGTTATCTCTTTTTTTCGTTCTCCTTATCTGTAATGATCGTTTTTTGTGTTCCATTTGTTGTTGCAGAATTTGTGCAGATTTCGCCAGAAAGATGAAATTTTTTTTATTATGTTGATTAATCCTAATACTACATCCTCCTACTCATAGTTATTCTCAGATTAATCGTTTCAAGTATTATCGCTCTACAACTCATTTACTACTTTCACGATGGAAAACTTTTTCAATTGCAGAATCCTATAGTTGCAATCGCGTTGCTCTTTCTTCCTTTGACGCATTGCTCCATTAGCAATCCATTTCTCTCCGAGCCATTACATCACATGTATCGATTGCGTCGCATCTTTTTCGCCGTGCGTAGTAAGTTATTTGTAGATTTTCATAGTAGATATTCTACGAACATGCGAACTGCACACCACACCTATTTACTATCGGAAAGTAGTTTCGCAAGTGAACTTTTCGCAGCCTTCTAAGTAAACTGGGTCTTATGTCGTCTTTGATACTTTTTTCTTAATTCAAAATCGCTTAGCTCAATTCTCAACTCAAATCAATCCAGTTGTTCGCTTTAGGTGTGCAGCTAGCTTATGACGAGAGACTTGAGTACCGTTTTACCGCTTTATTTGGAATGGATGAACGCCGAGTGGAAAAAGCGGTAGGCCCGGTGCTCTACGCTCTTGCTGATCCTGCCATGGAGAATGCAAAGACTTGTTGTTGAGTAAGGATTAGCAGTTTTCTTTCTCTCTATAGTCATTTGTGCATGAGAATTGTTCCAGTCGAGAGCGACATGAGCAACCATTTAATGAGATTGTGGAAAACGCTAAGAACGTCGGCGGCTGTGGAAAACCAGCGAAGTATGGACAAAACTAAATACCGAATGGCGCAGGTCTGTTTTCTTAGAGCCTTTTTCTACATTACATTTATGATTCTTGTTCAGATGAAACAAGAGCTAGGCGAAATCGCCGCTTCATTAGACAAACCAAACTAAGTCAAATTGAAACAAGAAGCCGGTAGTGGAGGAAGGAGTTGGAAAAGATTATGATTATGGTAAATGTGATCTGATCCAACGTTCTAGTCCAGTAGTAGTGATGTTTTATCCATTGCAAGTTGTTTGAAAACGTTGTTGCTTGTTATGAATCTCATCAATACGTTCAAATGAAACTTCTTCATATGCATTAAATCTTAGAACAGACAAAATCAATAAGGTCATAAAAATGAGAACTGGGCAAAGCAACTTCAATATCCTAATATTTGTTAAACCTAAAACTCTAGTAGAATCTTAGGACAAAAACAAACAACAAATTAACACGTTTCGGACCGGTGCTGCACATGGTGCAGCACGCTGCTTTGAGGGATGTTTCTGGCGTTTGCAGGAGGTTTCCTTTTAATCTAAAGTTGTTAAGTCAAAGGTCTAAGCCCCTACTTTTCAAATGACTCTGTAGAGTTGTGCCGCCGATATTTGTTTAGAAAATATGATCACAAATCGAACAACAGTTGCAATGAAGTGCGGCGACGCGAACGACGCGTGCGATGTCGCAACTTTCCTTTGCTTCGATTTCAAAGAGAAATACCGTAGTTTCAATACTGATGTGTACCGTGTACAACATAGATACTTTTGAATACTATAAGAATCTGAGTTCTTGTTCCTATCTTTCAAGAAAGCACAAAAGTCCCTTTCAAACGACAAGATTCAAACACTTCGAATTCACTCAGAACTTTGGATATGGAGCTTATCTGACATGCTGATTACAAATGTGGCCCACAGGCTGCAAAATAAGGTCCCTTTGTAGGCTAACGGCTGAAAGTACACTCTTTTTCGCCGCGCGCGATTTCGCGGTCCGAAACGTGTTAAAGCACTTCTGTACACCTGTAACAATATTATTGTGGCAATGTTAAAGCGGAAAGGGGTAAGCCACGATATGAGAGCACCGACAATAACGAAGATACACCGCACTTTACGAGCTCTGTGTGTGATTATGTTCGACGATCTCCCAAAACCTGAGTTTGGAAATTTGATATTCATGAGCGAATGGATCATAGCTGTCGTACGGGTGCGTTTTATCATCTTGATGAGGATACTCCATTTTTGCAACTCATAATCGTCCAAGTCAATTTCCTCTGAAGGAACGCCCGTCTGTAAATCATACATTTCAGATATTCAACAGCAAAATAAAAAAAAATTTGAAAAACTTACCGCTTGGATTATATCTTCAAGTAATCTTCGATGTTTAGAATCTCGGGGTCCTTTTCGCGATCACATTTCTGCAGCGTTGCTGCTCGGGCCAAAGAATCCTGAAAAAAGCTTACATGAAGACCTGTGAGCTTAATACCAGCCATTAAAGCAAGAGCACTGTGATACAAACGACAAACACATGAAGCATAGGAATTTTATGAAAATAAATCGACAGTGAGAATTCTTGTTTGCAAAAACTGAACTAAAGTTTTAGTTCCAAAAAATACGACCCTTCTTTCCAATTCACAGCTACTTGAAAATTCGACAAAAAACTCGCAACTAGACTAGTTCCATATGCACATACTTCAATTTTCTCTGCTGACCTCGGCTGGCACTAACTCTCCCATTTCACGCGGTTTCCCAGGTGCTCCGCATACTCTCCCTCAATACGTCTAGCCGAGGTTTATATGCAGGGAGCGCTGTTTTTATTTGGCTAAGCGATCAAAGTTCTAGTAACAATGAAATGTTGAGAGGAAAGCATCAAAGGGTTGTGGGCAATGGCGAAAAAAGAAACAGAATATATAGAGACATTTTGAAAAGAATAAAAATTACAAATTCATACACCATACCTGTCTCTAAAAGATACGAGCATCGACATTGTAGCGACCATCTCAGTGTGCGCGTCTAGCTCTTCTGAGGAATCGTACTCGTGGTGAAGAACACCTAGCCTCTAAAAATGATGACAATCAAGTAAAGTCGCGTCACACATCGCAATCAGCTGATGAAGATAAACTCTCAAGAACATCATGAATGCTGTCGTAATACAATTGCGACGGAAAATCCAGCAGTATATCGATTGGAGGAGTTAGTGACGCAGAGTCCCGCATTGCGCGCCATCAGGGCCGACTTGAGTCTTGCGCGTGCCACCGAGGATGGCAGAGTGGGACGAGTATACCGGGCAGATTTCAAACTGCCGCGGCGACCGCAACGCGGCCCTGCGCGACCGCCGTACGAAAATGCGCGCCTTACGACCGTCTCCCCAAAAGTACCTAGCGCGCGCAACGCCGTCCATGCGATTGGAGCATGTCAGCACGAGCACGTATAAGTTGATGAAAGTTTCTCAAGATTTTATTTCCTTCTGTAGAAGCATACATGTTCTAAATGCTTTTGAGGGTTAACATAGGATGCATTCTTTTGGATTACTGCATTTGTTGCTTGGTCGCGGCCATAAGTTCGGACTCTTTCTCAAATTTACGCCGCAGAGGACTAGTTATCATGCTCGGCTATTTCATCAAAGCTAAGCTAATAAAAACCCGGAAGAAACAAAACCATTACGATGCGAGTAATTTGGTGCATTCTTACTTTCAACACGTTGCCCCAAAGCCAACGCGCAGCAGAGCAGCGCGTTCGCTGCCTTTTGTTCTATTTGGTCGCAACATGCGTGAAATTGTTTCGATTACCCAACCTCGTGCAATTTTTTGGAATTGCAAAAAAGGGGGTTAAGGTTTTACTTCGACTTCGCAGGTGCCATTTGCCTATAATGGATATTCAGAAATGTCGTAATTTTCCTTAATATCATGCTCATTCGAGACTCTTGAAAGCAATTTGCAGTAAATCATTATGAAGGCCTGACCTAGGTAAAAATGCGGATAGAAACGTGCTACTTTTGTTCGTCTCCAATCTATCCTGGACACGGCATCCAGTTTGTTAGGAACGATTGTACGGTGAGTATTTCAACCATTTGTTATCGCTAGAAGTTCAATGTTATCATTAACCACCGCTTAGATATTCAAATTCTGTCGATCAAGATGTAATAAGCTGTTCAAGAAAAAGAAGAACCCAAGAAAGCTAAGATTCACCAAAGCGTCGCGACGTGCGCGAGGAAAGGTAAGCAAAGGGTTGGACAGTTATCGTGTTTTTCTTCAAGTTTCCTTGTGAATATTAGGACATTCTGTTATATTTTCCCTTAGAACGGGTTAGGCAAGTAGTTTCTGTAGACCATTGTATCTCGGTTTCGGAAGAAGGAAAACTTTCGTTCGAATCTCCCGTACAATAATGATTTATACTTCTTGAAATCGTGTTCTTAAAGTTACGTTTGTAGTTCCCAGCTATAAAATTCCAGGAACTTATCAACGATGCTACCCAATTATTGGAGCAAAGGAGAGATGAGCCAGTGAAATACGAACGGGAGTTATTTAAGAACACCGTAGAAGCAGCAAAAACTGTTTCGGCTTTGAAACAAAAGAGGTTAGTTGCTTTTTTCAGCATTCAGGTTCGCATTTTTTGCAACTGTTTTGGGAATAGAGTAGGAGATTGTTTTGCACTAGCTTGTTCGAGTACAAACGCTAAAGGCATCGTCCACCCAAATTGCGGGTGATGAGAATTTGATGCTGTATAGCAGTGGGGCCCCTATCTAAACAATTGTCAAAGTCTTGCTGCAAAAGATGATTTTTTTAGCGAGAAAACTGCTCCAGACGGTAGCGGTCACCTTTTCCCGCCCATCAACCAGGGTGGTACCTTCTGGAGCTTTTTCCTCGCTTTGGAATTCGTTTTTTGCAGCGAGATTTGCGCTATTGTTTAGTCGGGGGCCACGCTACCTAGCGTCAGGATCTTATCACCCTCAAATTGGACGGTGCCTTCAAAGTACATTCTCGGCCTCAACCAAATGCCCATCAATGCCTGCGTAACTGTGTCTTTGAATTACATCGATGTATATATCTTTTTGCGGGATTATATGAAACTGGTTATCGTCTTTGCTTCTGAATCAATATATAGAGATGTGGTCTTTCTGGAATGGCAGCTTTATACCTGATTGTCTTGCAGGTACGCCAATCTTATACGGAAATCTTTGCAACCTGGCAAGATTGTGAAGAAGGCTGGCATGATCAAGAAGGCCGAGACCAAGCTCCATCTCATCCGTGCTCCACTTGCAACGAAAGAACCCGTCAAGCAGAAACAAAAGGAGAAAGAGCAGGCTATGGAACTCAACTAATTTTTGTTTTATTTCGTGTTGGTTGTGCCGCGTAGGCAAAAGTGCAGATTTCTATGGATTTTCGCTTGGGTCAAATTATGTTATGTGCATAGTTAGCGGCAACATTGTTCTGCTGTTTTCAAGACTGAGACGTAGCCATTCATTTGTTAATTGTTTGAATTGGCATGCTCTCGCATTTCCAATATTCTTGTGTTGATTTGTCTTCAATCATCGTGACTCAAGAAAAAATAAATCCTGGAACCATCGCTTTGTTTCCTTTCTGAATTATTTTATCAATAGGCTCTTTCGTAAAGATTGGGGTCAGCTTGTATTTGCGCTTGTATTGGATTACACTATCAGATTGCGTCCATATATACTTAGGGATTGATGTCTAGCCATCTTGATGAACACATAGTTACGGATAACTTGGAGTCGCTGAAAGAAGGTGAAATTTTCGTCGATGCAGAGACTGGAAAGAAGTATCGAGTAAAGAAGACTATCCTTCCTGGTTATTCTTCATCTGGACCACATGGACTTGGTAATCTTACTTCCTTCTTTCGTTTATGAACTCATCTTGGATTGTTCTCATTTTTACCTTTTCATATTGTATAGGGAGTTAAGCGTTGAAACAAACATTAAAAAAGGCCGTTAGGTGGCAGCATGCTTTTTGCTAAATCTCATTCATATTTTCCTCATTAGCAGACACCAACAATTCTTCTAGGAGTCTTGCTCGTTCGCTTTTCTGCTTTGATCAAATCACGTTCTTTCAGGCGATCCTGATGACAGAACCTTGAGGCGGATTGAAGCCGATGTCATTATTCCCAACAGAATGAATGCCCGAATCGAAAAAGTCGAGTGTCACGAGCAGTACATGAGTATAATTTTTCGCTATCTTGTGTTTCTGCTCACCCAAATTCTTTTGCAGATCTCGTCAACTGTATGCGCGAGAAAGGAGGTGTGAAAGGCCTGAAGCTGTGCAAACCTGAATTGGGTGTTTTTAATCACTGCAAATTCCTTATGTATGTCATATAATGAATTTTTCAAAGATCTCTATTTCCCAACTTTTCTTTTTTAATCTTGGCTAGCGATTCTGCTTCAAAATAATGAGAAATGAGGAAACTCAGGTTCAACGATGTGGACTTCCGAGAAAGGATGACTGAGGAATATCTGCGGGAACGATCAGAAGCACGTAGGACAGGCATGACAGGGCGGCAGCGAAAACTTGAAGCTTACAGGAAATGGAAGAAAGAGCAAGAAGAGCTTTGAATCTATCCAGTGATCTTCAAAATATCTGGTAGCTATATACCTCAACGTAATAAAAGCTCACCTAGTATGTTGTCAACTTCAGTCATTCATTGGATTTTATTGTTGTATGCTTTGGTAGAAATATCATAAGGAAGAATAACCCGCAAACCTTCGGAATAACACACTTTATTGAATCAACTTCAAAGTGTTCTTTTGACATAGGGTAATGGCTAGAGCAAATAAATCATTGCACGTGCTTAGGATTGGAATAACCTGATTTCTGATGGGGCAATTTGTACGGTCCCCAGATATTTTGAAGCGCATGCGTTCAGATCATCCAAGACTGAGTTGCATTAGACTATCCTTTCATTTTGCAGTACGAAAGTGCGTTATATATCACAATTGCTTCAAAAATGTTGCCAAGTTTCTTAGCAACTTTTGATCACCAATCAACGTCAATAGCTTCAAAAAACTTAAGATAACGGTTCACTTTCTTTTGCCTTTAATTTATCTTCTTAGGAACGCTCTGTCAGTGAGCTGCGGCTTCTTAAAATCTGGTTTTTTGTTAATAATCGAAGACAGGCAAGGGCAAGTGGCTGAAGACGATCAGTCAATGCTCATAATGTAAATAAAGCGCGAGATATACGGTAAAGGTACGCTAGGTGTTCCGTAGAAAAGGCGCAGAATAGAAATTAAATTCAGCTTTCCATAACGTGACGCAATGTCTCCGAAATTTTGCATCTTTGTTGGCGGTATGTAAGCAAGTAAGAAAGCAAACGATCTAAGAGTAATCGATTTCAATAACTCAATTCTAGTGCGCAATCTCGTAGCAATCGTCCATATGGCCTTTAAAACGCTGAGTTTGTGGTTCGTACCAAATTATATCAACAATCATGTGAGTTTTGAGAAAATCACCATGTGGTTATAATTCTGCTGAAACCTTGAATTGAAGGATATCGCATCAATAAAGGGTGCAACGTTTTAGTTCTACCTTGTCTTATCCTATCGTAGCAGCCAGCGAAAATGGAGATAATTTTTGCTTCTTTGAACAGCCCTCGAGGCATTCTCAAGCTCGAGTGCGCTTTGTGAAAATTCTAAAAGGTTCTCCGAAAAACTAGCTGTTTAAAAACAATACGCTCTTGAAATACCGTCGGACGAATTTGAACATCTAACGTGCTGTAAAGGGCTACAAGCTTGCATCTTTCAGATAATAGCTTCTGGGAAGCGAACATACTCAATCATTTCCTGCTTCTTCCGTCAATAAGTAGTGGTAGTAATAAGTAGTTCAAAATCCACCGCTGCATGATTGTGTCAGATTGGTGCAGAAATTTTGCGCAATTTCGAAAATTTTATTAACTTTGCAAATCTTAAACTTAAAGGCAGTAGCTCGGCAAAACCAGACATCTTGAAATTTTGATATGGAAGGTTAATTGTATCCCATACATCAGAACACAGCAGGTCTGAGCGCACTACATGCTGCCCCTGCCTGAAAACTGCCCCTAATCCCGTGCGCGCAAGCTATTCTCACACGCACTCGCGAGCGGACGAGCTTGCGGTCCCTCTCCCAACGTCGGAGTCGGCATGCCACAAATGCTATAGACATGAGGGTCCCGAAACGACTCTACGTCTCTAATCATGGCGGGGAGTGTCCACTCGTCCAAATCAAAAATGAGGAGCCTTGGGAAATGCTGGTTTTCGCCAATTTCGCGCTTTTAAAGGTGCATTTTAAGAATCAGCGCGTCGAATTACCCCAGCTCAAGCGAAAAAACCACAGTTCGAGGATTTGCCGAGCCACTACCTTTAAAGAAAGCGTCCGGGCAAAATCTCGCATGGGATTTATTCCGCTTACCTGGGCTTATTCCTCCCGCTGATCCTGAAAATGGGCTTTGAGGGCACGAAAACGCCGAAAACGGGCTTTTCCAGAAGGTTCTGACTTGAATTTTGTCGCTTGCCGCCAAGGTTAGGAGCACAGTCTTTGTGGGACCCTACTTCTTAACTGTGTGGGATATGCGCACTCTGGCTTATCGAACTAACTCGTCGCGGTCGCCGCGGCGTTCTGGTCGCCACTTCTGAAGTGGAATTCTCGTTTAAGAAGCGAGTTGGTGCATTGCCAGTTGAGCAAGAGTCAGGACGGGCGCCCCCGTACTCTGCATTTTCGTATCTGCCCGCACGCTGCCTTTAAGTTCACGATTTTGCACTCAAAAAATAGAAGAGAGTTTTCCCTTTAAAGATAGTTGAATGCTTTTGAGCTGCTTTGGCTAGCATAGCAGAAGCAAGCTTCCAGTAAGGCACGTCAACTTTCGTGATTTTAATGGCCTCGAAAAATACCAAAGTGCCACCAGCAAGTCCCAAAACTGATATTTTCGTACATAGCAAAAGTTCATACATTACTGTGGTAAACACACTTAGCACGAAGAAAAAAATATTCGCGTAAGATGTCACTTTGAAAAAAAAAACGCTTCCTTGATGCGCTTCCAGCAAAAACACAGTTTGAAGCCCGAAAAACGCCACAGTGCTCTGAGTAAGAGATAGATCACATTTTGCGAGCCGTGTTTCTATGGAGAAAATGTGGTGACTAGGGGATTTTAGAGTTCACGACTCCTTTGTTCTTGCATTTTCAGAGATTGAAGCCTACTACAGTAATACATGGGCTAAGAGTATGTAAAACTTTTTTGCAAACTTTTTAGAGCAAGCTATATACGCTCTAGTATCTTGTGAAATAAACTCAAAAACACCAAAATTTAAGTTCCGCATTTGAAAACTTTTTTCTCCAGAGCTAGTCAAAGAGAATTACATTTGAATAGCGCTATCGTAGAGCGGCCACCTTCTTTTCTACATACGAAATAATTAAGTTAGATTTGAGATTTGGAAAATCATTGGATTACATTTTTATCACGCAAGAACTTATGCATCAACTCAATGTTGTAAGCATTTGCAAGGGGGACCGCAATACGTCCCTCTTCGCTGCTACAAATTAAAGCCGTAATTCCCATTTTGCTATAGATTCTCTCGTTTCCAGAAATGGGATGGGGCATGAATTTAAAAAAGAAGAGGGATAAGCCGTACACATGAAAGTGCAATGTATGTCGTCTAGAAAAACTACATATTGTTGTACGTTGTCGTGGAAACCCTACATCAGCGATTCTGTTCGATGAGGGTTACAATGTACGTCTAGCATACTTTTGCTCAGCTCAGTAGTCAGAAATCGAATTGTTAGGAATTAAGAGACAGCTGATAAGTTTAGACCAATGTTGTTTTTCGTACCTTTCCAAATTCTTGATGCAATATCCTTTTCGTGATCATGATTATGGAAACTCTCATGATTATTCGCTTAGCATCTTCCTTTCAACTCATTCAGGGTGTCCCAAATAATGTACCTACTGTTTGATTGTAAATAACTTTCTTGTATTGAAGTGTTTCGAGAAGCTTTAGGTACCATTTTGTAGAGCGAGGTTGAACTTAGGTTTACAGTATGGAGCGAATCATCTATCGCTCTTCATTACATACTGTATGATTACGGTACGAACTTCGACAAGGACTTTAGGGTATTGGAGGCTATACTCTTCCTCGGAACAAACCAAACAATTCAACAACTCTTATACTATGGTGATGGGAGCCGCTGATATCGAATTTGAAATTCCCATTACTGTGATGCTTCTTTCCTAAGCTATCCCCGGTAAATCGTAATAACTCAGTTCCCAGCATTTGTCAGAAATGTAATTACACCGCCAAAAAAGCTGAAAACACTTGTAAAAAGTTGCTAGGCGGAATCAGAGCGAAAACCCCAGTACACGATCTTTCAGATTTTTTGAAAAAATTTTGTTAGGTGGTATATTTCACAATGATTCCATATGCTGGAAGTTCTTACCGCAATCTTACAGTAATGAAGAACGATCGATGCTTGCTGCTGATGATTTGCTCCATACTGTAAATCTAAGTCTAACCTCGCTTTACAAAATGGTACCTAAAGCTTCTCAAAACACTTCATTACAAAAGAGTTATTTACATCAAACAGTATGTACATTTTTTTGGGACACCCCGTATATTATCTCAGTTGTAAATCTAACAAACGGTGTTAGATTAAATTTTCTTGAAATTATAATCTCTCTAGTTTGGGTCTCATCTGGAAAGGCCACTTCGATCGTTTTTTTTTGCAGTACGAGCAGCTGCATATGATTACTTCGCCGATGATAATTCACAATCGGAGGAAGTCAGATACTTAAATTGCTTTCTTTCTCACTGTATTAGCAGCTGCATATGGAGTTAGCAAGTAAAGAACAATAGAGAGACAGAAGTTTCGAATAATCAAGACGCACCACTTGCAGGAAATTTGTGCTCACGTTTTTTAAAGTCTCTAATATTGTATAATGTGTTAGGTATGACGTATTTGTGGTCATTTCTAACAATGTGTAGAAATGTCACTAGCACATTATGTGTACAGTACATACCGTTAATAACTTGTGCCAAGAACTTAGCGAACTTCACCGAAGTTCAGTGAAATTCACGTGGCATTGTCATATTGTGGTTACTACAAATTCTGAAGGCCACCGTTCGACTCAGCTCTACGAGACGAGCATTTTCCGATATACGGAAGTGTCGTTGCTTGGATACGGTATGTCGGTAGGCGGTCAATTACAGGAACCTTCAGATTTGTGCTTATGGCAGGTTACTCAGTGTGATTATTTATTTCACACTGAGTAACTTACCATGAGCAAAAATTTGAGAAGATTTATGAACTGACCGCCTACCGTATACCTAAACCGGCCCTACATAACGGAAGATGCGCCTTACCGAGCTCAATCAACGATGCCACTGAGAATGTGTCCACAATGAACTAATGTGCGATGCGACGCTGATTTCACTGAGCTCTGGTGACTTGCAGTACTGTATATGGTGTCAGTAAAAAGAGTAAATCAAGGATAATTAAACGTTGAACACTGTTTGAGCAAAAAATATTTTTTAATGATGGAATGGGCAGCAAAGTGAGATATCCACATTCTATGAATTTTCCAAAAGCAATCAAAAAACACTCATCTGTACATCCACCACAGCATGAAAAGCTAATCTCAAAAAAGAGGTAATTGAAAAATTAAAGTGAGTTTCTGATTGGCTAGCCATTAAAGGATATAGTACATATATTCTGTCAGTGATACAAAGATGAATGCCGTTGTTATGCGATTATAGAGGATTGAAACTTTATATGTAGTGTTGAATGACAGTTGATTTTTGGAGTCGTCGGTCCATACATAACAGCTATTGTAGCGTAATGACAAAAACTATATGACTTTTATGTTTTTGCTTACTCAATAAAGTGTAACCTGCATTCCCATGGACCAGAATTGTGAGGACCATGAAACTTAAGGCGTCAGTCTGATAAAGGGTGTCCCAAAAATATGCCTGCTATTTGATTGTTAATAACTCTCTTGGCATAAAGTCTTTCGGGAAGCTTTAGGTACCATTTCGTGGAGCTGGCTTAATTTTAGATCTACGGTATGGAATGAAACATGGACCCTTTTTACTGCTATAAGATTCCGGTAATAACTTCGGGTATATATCTTCACTGTAAAAAAGCTGCCGTTTCAAATAATTTTCAGAGGAATAAATTGCGTGATAAGGTTTTCGTGGACGCTAATTTGATATTCAGCTTTATACTAGATTATGAAGCCTTTACGGTGTACTCCATTAGGAATATCGAAATATTGCCACCACTGCTCACCTGGCATGACTTTGTAAGAAAGGATTATGGTGAGTTGCAAAAATAAATAATCAGCAACTTTGATTTGCTTTATATGAGTTTTCAGGTCGCCTTGTTTGTTTTCTATGCCAGATATGGCTCTCCACAGCTTAAAACTCTCTTCAAGATTCCTATAATTTCACATTAATAAAGAGCGATTAATGTTTCGCTCTGCACTAGATCTAATTTGAAGTCTACACATGTGTACACAAAGCTTCTCCAAAGACTTCACAACAAGAGAATTATTGACAAACAAGCAGTAGGCACATTTTTGGGATCCTGTATATGACCGAGTTATCTTCATAAGAACATTCAACATAAGAACATTTTGCTTACAAAATGTGGGTCATAGCACTAAAGAAATACGGCTCATTTTGCTGCTAGTAGTACGGCTCATTTTGCTGCGACTATTCTAATTTTTTTGACGCAACTCCGAAAAGATCAGAAATGAAATAAATAAATTTCTTCTCGTTCACCTCTAACATTTTTTTTACGACGAAAGCTGCCAAATCGCTTTTACAAGGTAAGATTACTTATTAAAAGTTAAAGTTGTTCGAACGTGAAGAAGTCTACGAATCTTCAGAAAGGAAAACGAGGCAAAACGTTTCAGGCAATCTCTGTTTTTGGGTTCTGGTAGACTGAGAGGGCACATTTCTCATCATTTGTCATCATTCACCTTGTATGCTTCAACCTTTCTTCTTTACTCCCGCCCCCCCCCTTTTTTTACACCTTATGGGACACGTCGTGAAACGAGAGGGTTTCAATCATATAAAAGACTTGAAAAAGCTGTGTAACTGATATATCATATTTTGCCGACCTTCCTCTAGCAGACGCTCTTCGGTATTGTAAATAAATATTTTGCATTCACAAAATGTGAACGATTTTTATTAGGCTGTTGAATATAAAAGATGGATACTGTATCAATATATCCATTTTTAACTGGAATATTTTTGAGCTGTAATATCTTTGCAAAAATTACACGAGCACAATCAAGGTTTTCTTGCTTTTTGAAGTCGCAAGCGTTCTTACACAACAATCCATCAACTCAATTTAAGGTAAAAGCCATATGTTGTTATATGCATTGTTTCCCCCATTAAACCCTGAGTGCTTGCTCTATTCTCTAGATACCGCTGCTTGTTGCTCTCGTTCGGGCAGAAGTCGGCTGACATAATGGGCTTCAGCTGAAGCTCTTTATTAGAGATCCTCTCGCAGACGTCTGGCTCGAGTGCTGCCGCACTCGCAGCTCACACCGCCTGTTGAGAATATCGACTACGCCGCTATTTGCTGCTTCCGACGAGCCCGTCTTGTGTCATCTGGCTTTAGCTGAATCGAGCATTTCTTTTTTTTCAATTCAGAAAGTATGGAACTTTTCATCCCACTTCTCATTCTCTGACCCCTCCCGTGCAATCCTCAAATCAACCATTATGTCGATTCAAAATGCACTCGTTGCCTATTCGAGGCGTTTGTTTTCGCACCGTCGCAATCGTTGGCGCCGAGCGGGCACAAAACATTTTGTTTTTCCGAGTACGACGCATTCATTCATCTATTAAAACGATTTATATAGAGGTTAAGTGTATGCGCTTTTTTCTGCATCCGTTCCATTCAAGGAAATGGCCGCCCTATTTGTTATTGCAAAGAGTGTTCGAATGAAAGCACTCTTTTGCAGAGGACGTTTAGTTAGAAAATCATGCCTGAACGAACCCAAAAGTGTCAACTCAAAGCTGTTCGATAATTTTGGATGAGGCCACATTAACACTTGCATTAAAAATAACTTTGGTATGATTGCACCAGTGATAGCTTCCGGTTAAGCAAACAAATATTTTGAAAGTATTAGTGGGCTACATTTAATGGAACGAACTAAACGGAGCCCGATGATTGATTTTTTGGTAAAGAAAAATTTGTTTAAATTGATGCGGACATTAATTTTCCTCCATTGCATTTATGATCTTACATATAACAGCCTGGACAAACTCCCCTAATTTTGATCAACCCCCTTCTATCTAATTTCAGATCTTACTCCTTCAGTGCTTCATTAGGTACTAAAAAGCACCACTTGCTCTCAATCACTATTTTTTTGCATGAATTAAGTAAGTAAACATCAACTAAGTGAGGAACTGTACAATTTTGAGCTTGGCGTATTCCCTTTTGGAATAATCTTGGGTCTTTTCGGTTTTCCTAAAACTATTTTGTTCAGTAGAAGCCACCTCCTAATATTTGCTATATAATTGAGTTGAGAATATTGTATCACTATCACTGTTAACAAACAATCAGTGTCGTCGTCGTCGTCATTCTATTCGCATCATTGAATTTTGCAATAAATTCTACCATATTGATACCGTGCGTCGTACTCCCATTGTGAAAGCTAATTAACAAAAGGAATGATATACTTGTAGTAAGCGCACAATTCTAAAATACAGGTATCGGCAAGTCCTTGGTTTTGGTCTTTTGCAGTGAGGCAGCCGTAAGCTTGATTTACTACCAAATAGCACCAATGCCACCTTCTTTTCCTAAGACTTCAGTAACTATCTTATGCAAAGTTTTAATAGATGTTACCAGTGGCGGTCTGAAAAGTTTTGTTCAGGGGTCCGGAATTTGTTCGGGGATAGGGCAAGCAAAAATTTCCTCAAGAACGGTTGTGCCAGCGAGCTAACGTCGAATATTTCGAATCAGTTTTAGGATGTCTTCAGTTCCCCATGATCTTCTTATTCTTTCAAAGCTCTAACAATCCGGACAGTGCTATGCAATGGGCGTAAGCTTAACAATGCAGAAAATGTGCTGGTCCGAAATGGCAGAAATCTAGATTTTTCCTAAGCTGAAAAACTCTTCCCGCCGGAAGCTAAGCTAAACTAAAAGTAAACGGTATTTATAGATAAATCAAACTGTTTTTGTTTTCCTAGCAATCTAGGAGTACGATTCGATGAAGCGGAGCAAGCTTTACAAAATGACCGCCAAAGATCCACCTAAGACATAATCCAGGTAAAGCTTAGAGCAAAAACGAAAAAAATTTATCACCGTTAAAAAGGATTTTTGCAAAAAAAAATCCTACGGACCTCAAACTTGAATGTATGCAGCAGACACATACTAGTACTTAAATATGACTTTCTTGGATTTTTTCCGCGCTTAAAAAGCGAGAAAGAAAAGATAGTCTGAAAATAGCAAGCCCCGCCCCCAGCGCCTCCCACTTATGTCATTGCATAGTACAAGCCTTAGTAAGTATATTTAGCGATCGATAAATACCAAGTTTAACATGAAAAATCCGAAAAAGTGACATTTTTGCATTTTCGAGCCCTTATCTCTCGATGAGCCCGAAAAAAATCCATTTAGTGCATTTTTGGGTACTGCTCTGATTCTACCGTATAATGGCCAAGTAGGAGGTCCGTTGGAATTTTCTGGAGGAAGATCCGATTTTTTGGGTAGTTGAAAACAACCATTTTTAAACAGATTTTACCTGAATATTATGACTATTCTTAAACGAATTTTAAGTGGTCATTTTGTAGGGCTTGCTTAGCTCTATGGAACGATGCCATAAGTCTGCTAGGGAAACAAAAGCAGTTTGATTTATTCAAAAATACTGTTTACTTTGAGGACAACTTGATAGTTCCAGTGCTATGCACATAGTAAAACTGAAGCAATCCGCATTTTCAGCCTCGGTTACCCCAGCAATCATATGACATCCGTTTTTTGGCAAATTGCCACGCATCCATTGTTCTAGCTTCGTCCAATCGACAAGTATCTCGCTACAAGAACATTATGCAATGGCTATGCAGTGCATCTATTATCCCATAAAAGGGTGCATAAAGTTTTCGCGCGCCGAGGCCATTGCACTTCCTGTCGCAGTACGACGAGGCTCGACGATTAGGGAAAAACTTTTCTTGCAAATTCTGCATCTGAATAGATTGCACTTTTACAAAAAAAACTCGTAGCTTTTACTAACCAACTCCTTTAGGCATGGCACGGTCACAAGTGTCCTTGAAGCAATATGCTAGGAGCAGGGCTCGGCACGAGGTGGCTTACAAGCAAGCTGGGTATCGTCGACCTTTTTTTTTTTTAGTCGACGTTTCGTTTTTTGGGGGATTTTGGGGAATTTTTCAGGTTTTTAGAGGAAATTTGGTTGAGGGTCAAAGGGGACTTCGTAAAAATTCCCAAAAGTCAAGGGGGACTTCGTTTCCATTTTCATCTAGCCACCTCGTGCCGAGCCCTGGCTAGGAGGTTTTCTTAACTCAGTACTCGTTATAGAAATTCTTGGTTTTTTTTTCAAATCGAAGAACTCTTTTCTCAACTCAGTCTCGTCATGGAACTCCAACTTACAAGGGAAGGACCTTAGGTCAAAGTGAGGTTCCCATACGTGATGCATATCATTGTGTTGATCTTGGAGCTTAATATCAAATCCGTGTTCCTTAGCTGCTCAGTGAACTTCTGAAAAAAAGTTACGAGTGATGGTTTTCCCAGGATGACCACGATCGCTTAACTTAGCGTTTCCAATAAATGTCGTTGTGATGGCCGAGTGGACAGCTGCGGAGACTATGGGGAGTGGTAAAACGTTCGGGATAATTATGCTCCAAGCCTTGCATTTTTGAAAATCAATCAACGGGTGCCGGGTGTTTTTCTACCTTTGGGCCAAGAATACATATCAAACAATACAATCTACAAAATGGGACAATGTTTGGAACATAAGTACTCCCAACTTTTTACCACTTCCTCCAAAGTCTCTACGGTTAACCACTCGGCCATCCCTCCACAACTGACATTTCTCGGCGCCGCTAACTCAAACGATCCGTGGTCATTTTGAAGAAAAAATCGCTCGTAACTTTTCTCACAAGACCATTGAGCAGCTAAGGAACACGGATTTGTTATTAGTGCTCCAAGACCAGCACAATGATATGCATCACATTTGGAAACCCCACTTCGACCGAGGATCCCTCCCTTGTTAGATTTAAAATAAGGAAAAAAACTCTTTTTGAAGAATTACTCCGTTTTATTCCTGACACCTCGATCTATAAGAAGCTTTCTGTTGAACGCAGTCAACATTGTGCATCATAGTTATAGGAAGAATATTTATGTTTCAATTTGTAGGAACTACGTCTTTGTCTGGCGCGCATACAATCCACAACAATGATTATATTGTGGTAGTCATAGCTAGAGTAGGCTTGCACTAAATTAGCGTCCATGTGCTGTTTTTCTAAATCTCTTGGCTCTCCGATTAATTATTGTGATTTCATTCGGTCTCATTCTTTAGTCTGCAGCGCAATTTTTTAGCATTGTAAGGCAGTTATTCGACCCAGGTATCATGCGAAAGCTGTCATTTTTAGAACACTAGTTGGCATACCCGGCTCCGCCCTGCCCTGCCAAAACATTATGAAAACTTTTTTACTTTTATTGTCATTTCTCCTCAAGGGAGAATAATTCATAAATTCGA
The DNA here is from genome assembly GCA_958299035.1 of Cylicocyclus nassatus. Lineage (NCBI taxonomy): Eukaryota > Metazoa > Nematoda > Chromadorea > Rhabditida > Strongylidae > Cylicocyclus > Cylicocyclus nassatus. The sequence goes on along the minus strand of CATQJL010000223.1, from coordinate 43,684,739 downwards.
TATCATTATATTTGTAGAGACTGTTTAGACCATACAAAATAATAATGGATTCGTTTTTCAAACTTGCGTTGGACTGTCAGAATTATTGGAGATTATAAGCTAGCAAGAATGCAATTTTTGAGAAAATAATCGAGAAATAAGAAAGAAAGTAATTAATACCCTCACCCTATACCAGGGCTACGTTTGGAAATTGGAAAGTAAGTTCTTTAGCCAAAAAAACGTTTTCCGCACATATTTCCAAATCTCAAGATACAGAAATGTACGTGGTGGAAAATGCAGAAGCTGGCGCATTTGAAATGTCTTGAATTCAAAAGTTACCTGAATATCAATAATCGTTAGTAATATGTTGAAATATGAAAAGTAATAGTATGAAAGTATAACAATAATGTGATGAAAATGGAAATGAAATGAAGTTGACAGAGGGTGGGATGGAGGGGAAGGCATCACAGAAATCGTGAAAGTTTTCTAGGTGGTCTACAAAATTCATGAAATAAGTGAAAAACAGGTTCATCCAACTTGTTTTGAGATTTATGTTAGCTTTGGAAAATTCCTTTCTCTTATCTTCTCTGCCCGCCACCTTAAGATTTTTTTCTAAGGAGATAGTAGCTTATTCCCTTCCTGGCTCGTGAGACATTTCGTTTCATTACTGAAAAATTTCAACTGCTCCACCTAGCTTATTTGGTCTCGTTCACTCTAACACCTCACATCTTTATAGCATGACTATTCATGAAGAATTACCATATTACTATTGTTCTGGAGCGCACAAAGGCACAACATGACATCCATCTTCTAGATGAGTATTATTCCGGCAAAACAGGCCCAAAAGCCGCAAATATTTATGTTTGGCCAGAGGGATCCAATGGCTTCCGCCTAATAGAGGCATTATGGCGCTCATAAGATAGGTTATGTGTTTTGTAGCATCAAATTACCATTTGCCTTTGTCAGCAGCCACGTCTCTTGATGAAAATGTTATTCTTCTCTTTACCTCTCTGGCTATTTTTTTCTGAGGTTAAAAACAGTTGAAACCTCAATTCTGCAAAGACATTTGTTTCGTATGCACAAAAACAGAAGTCCATTATAACATAGCAAAAATCTGAAATTATTGCTATGGAGTAAAAATTTCAGCAGCTCTTACTATGATTTAGTGATAAGAGACCAGATCCGCAAATTTGCGCTTGCAAATGCACAAATGTATAATACATGATTAAAAAAATTATAAAGATGTTTGGTAGAGAAGTCCAACGTTATCTAAGTTCATGAGTATATTATCTAAGGCAGAATTAGCTTTACTAGCTTATGTATTGAGATTGTTTCATCCCAAAATGGTCATGTTCGTATCGGATACGCAACGTACGCGATTGCACTACACGCTTCTATGACGCGGGCGCTGGCAGAACAGTTTCTGAAGTCAAGTTCTAGTGCAACTGCGCCGAATGAACCGACATTTGTAGCAAGTGGACCCTCAAAAAATTTTGCGACTTTTCTTTGGAGAAAATATCTCTTATGCAAAAAAATGGCGGTCACTTTAATGTTTGCAATGGAGAGAGGAGAGGTAAGCCAAGGGGGAGGGGGGTAGAGAAGAGTAAGGTTTGATGGGATAGAAAGCGCATTGTCAAATCGATTTGTTCTTGCATTGCCAACAACATTTGCGCGTAAAAAATGGCAATGTGTCGCAAAGCTGTGGTCGGGGTTGAATTCTCGGCACATTGTTATAATCACCGCAAAAGCACCATATCAATCATCATCCATCAAACCATGTCTAGTGCTTTTGGTTCTTGAGCTGAGAGCAGAAATTAGTAGCTTTGGTAGCGCATAAACCCTCCCCCCCCCCCCCCTTCCTGCTCTTTTCTCCCGATTTTGCTCCCGCCTTCACAACTTCCTACTACAAGATTGAAATTCTAACGAATTCCTTTGAACTGTAATGCACTGGCGCTAATCGCCCCAATAAATCACGACAATTAGGGCTAGTTAACGCTTCCGGGTGTCGGCGAACGGGGTGTCAGCTGGTGGTGGTCGCGCGGCGCCATGCGCCCCGCCCCCGCCGCTGCCGTTTTGCAACGAGTTTTTGCCGCTCATCGATTCCAGTCCGATATCGATTCGTAGCTGTTCTTTTCGCGAAGTTATTTTTTTAGAATTCGTTAATTTTTGTCGTTATATTGGTGGGATCGGTCCATCTTCTTATCAGATCTTGTAACCGCGCTGACCAATAAGTCGCCGTTAGAATTGTGTCGCACTGCCTCCTATCAGATTCCTTATCGGTACTGCTGCTAGTACCTAGCACCGATTCGCCGTAGTGGTCACTGAAAATATTTCCTTATCAGGTCAATTGCACTTGATCTTTCATCGAATTATCCTTTCGTTATTTCTAGACTGTTTCAGCAGTTGAGTTTTTTTTTGTGTTCGCGGAATCTTGAAATACCGCATCAGCTTGTTTTGATCCTCTTGCAAGTTCATGAAGACCTGATATCTGTCCCATAAATCTTTCTCATTGCATGTTTTGGGCCTTTCCACGTAATCATCCTTTTCTCACGTAAATGTACTTTTTGCATGTGCACAAACTCGCATGTGCACAAACTCCATTCACGTCTAACGCTTAAGTAATGTGCATTTGCAGAAATATATCTTCATCTGGCGTTCCCAGTACTTACATCGAAGTATACACGTTAAATCTTCATACTTTGTTTGGATCTCGCGCAGCGTTATCAGCCATCGTATCAGTTTTGGATACAATAGTCAAATTCCCTTGGGCTCTCTTGTATTGTTTTCGCTCATATCTCCATTCTTTGCAATTGCATTGTAGGGTTACGGTAGATGCACGGTACATCAAAGCAGTCCTTTCTTGGTTTCTGTGCGCTTCATGATATCAAATGAACGTGGTCAGCATTTCTCATCGGGCAGATTTCGCTATTCGAACTCCTGAGTAGGAGACAATCTAAAAAATGCTTCTTTTTTCCCAGAATAAATCCAAAAATGCTTATTTTTATTTCAGAAAAATTCACCATATGAAACTTTCTTCCGGAATTACGTTTTTGTCACAAAAGCCCCCGATCGCTTCGAAACAATCTTGCTCAAGTCATGGTTCTGAGCGGACTAGTAGACTTGTGAAGCTCTGCACTTTCTATGTCCTTCTAAGGACCCATTTAAGATGTTTTGTTTTGTATAAATTATTTGCATTACTAAACATTTTTTTTGTGCCACCGCCGTTACTTCTGCGACCTGTTGAAGCGGTACAATTACGATTTGAAAAGGGGCACCTAATCAGCTGAACTGGGTTTTTGTAATGCACAAAATATTGATGCTTTACAAGGGAAAATAACTGCATAATTTTTGCAACTCAGGCGAAACACATTTTGCAACAATAAACTTTTTTGCTTGTTAAGGAATTCGAATAAGCTTTTCAGCTTCTGCCTTTTCGAGCTAGTTCTGTTTCAAGAGAATAACGCCAATAGCAGCTTTTGCTATACTTAAAAGTTTTCGTCCTTATGGTCACTGACTCATGAGGCTATGAAGCACAGATGTATTGGAAATTTGATGAAGCTAATTTTTAATCGATCTCAGTTTTTTCACCCAAAGCTACACATCCCTCGAGTTTGTTATTTCCCATGCTGCTCGCCTTATCAACGCATTCTTTCCCTCGCCCACTCTCCGCTCCCCATAGGGTCCACTCCAATAAGCTTCGGTGTTCGGCTGTCACATACGCTCTATTTGCATAGTCTTTGATCCGTGGCGACTTGCTCGCATTCTTATTGCTTCAGTGCCCGGACCGTGCGAAATTATGGGAAAATCCGACAGATCTTATCACCAACTATACTTGATGTTGGCCTCCATTAACTTGGTGCAATTGCACTACGACTGTCGCAAACGCTAAAATGTTACAAAATGTTGAGCTTTCTCACCCCTTTCTTGTCTAATCTGCAATATGTGAGAGCTTGGGTGATCTCTTTTGTTGTAGAATTCTCAGAAAACATGTAATAATGCACAGGTTCGCTATCACTGAATATACCTAATGTCAGCTTTCATTTATTTAGTGCGGTTGCACTACGACTGTTAACGCCGAAATGTTGCGGAAGGTTGAGTTTTCGACCCCTTTTTCGGCTAATAAATCATATGTGAGACTCGGCTGATATTTTTGTTCCAAAATAACTGGTGCAATTGCACTACAGTTGTTAGAAACGCTTACTGTGGCTAAATTGTGAGTTCACGGCTTTCTCGATAAATTCATAACATTTATGAGGCTGGCTGATATTTTTATTTTTTGGCTGATATTTGGCTGATATTTTTTGTCTCAGAAGTCTCAATTATGGGAATTTCACGGTTCTTAATCACTGTACCAGTAAAAGTTGGGTAAATCATTGTAAATAGTTTCTTACTAATCTAAATATGTGCTATGCAAGCGTTCGGCTGATCTTTGAGCCTTTTAAAGTGTTGTGTTTATGGAAAGATTTCAAACTACGGGTTCCAATGCACTTGCATAAATTAAAATCAAATTTTACTGACAAGCAGTCAAGCAGTCATAGCAGCGAGCTTTTTTTTCTATTTTTTATCGTTGTCGGATTTTATGTCTTCGATCGAAAGCTAGAAAGCATGTAAAAGCCCGTCTTTTACGATTGTGGACATCTTTCCGAAGTTTGCGATCCTTATCCATTGTTTCGCCTCTACATTCTTCACATCTCCCCCCCCCCTTCCTTTTCCCGTGCCTCGGCTTTCTTTGATTTAAATTTGCAGCATCATTAATTGTTTGCGCTACAGAATGTAATCTTCTATCTTCTCTACTTACAAAAACTCAAAATAATAAGGGTTTTTTGCCTCTATATTTCGCTTTCTTTATAGATTCTTTTTTGGTTTTTGAACCTCTTGTTCTCCGCTCTATAGTATCTCCTTTCCGCTTTCTGCTCATTGACTTTGCCTTCGCATTCATATAATTAATCCGCCGAGCAAAGCTCTAGAGCTATATATAAATCCGGCTAAGCTTTGCCGTCCACTTTTGAGCGATCAATCATAAAGCGGCCAAAAGTCAAGATCACGGGAACGGCTGCGGTGAAATTGTAGCCTTGTGAAAACTTCCACTATACGAACTGTTTTGCGAAGATATAGCTTGGATGTTAGTTTAGCCAAGTTTTCAATAGCTTTAGTAGTCTGAGGGGTTTAGTTTTCTAATGTTTGCTTTTATCCTTGACATGCAAAGCGGAAGGTGTGGTCGTTCCGTTCATATTATGGGCTATTTTTTATGTTTTCTGTAAATATACTTGGGTCTGAAAAAAATTCTTGATAGCTTATCGACTTTCGCACAACACCTATACTTTTTCCCCGTAGGGCTGTTTCTTGTGCACTGCAGAAATCCCGCCAGAAATAATCATCTTGTAATGAAAAACATGAATTGCAGTATGGATTCAACTCCGGAATTTATGACAAATTTGCAAGCAAAAGTGGCACTTATGAAGATAAATTCTGTTTTTTGGGGTGCCATTCTTTATGCAAAACAGTTGCTGAAATCCCATTGCCAACAATATTAGAGAAATGCACTTTTTGTTTTGTCTGTGCGGGAAACGCCCACAATTCATGTGATCCCGAAAGCACTCTGTCATTCTCACTTACGGAATGTACTTGTATAGAGTGCTTCTCCTTGACTTTCTTTGTGTGTGTGCAAAAACCACATAATTGGTTTTTTCGAATGTTTGAGTGTAGCAAACTTTGGTGCATTCGAGCTTTCTTGAATGAATTTCAAAGTTAAGCGAGATAACCGATTAGGAGATATTGATCGAGCTGAGATTTGCACTTTCTTATTTGTTTACACTCTCTCGCATTGAATTCGCACAAAAGTTCCACTTTTGAGGATTGCTTTTAGCACAAGTGTCTATTCAGAATTTTTCGAGAGGTTCTAAATTCATAGCTCGAGCATTCTTTGTGAAATCACTTTCCCATGATTGTACCTTGACGCTGAGATTGATGTATCTCAAGTCTAACATCGTACAAATTTGACCAGAAAACTGGTCAAATATGGTCACTTTCTTTTTTACTAAGTTTGAGTGGGCACCAAATTTGCAAAAAAAAAACAAACAAAACAAATAAGCATAAGAAATCTGATATGCATACATTGCAGCAGTGCTCCCTTTGATGAATGACTAATGTAAGTTGAAAGCAGAATCTTGTACTCCTGCCCTAATAATGCAAATTATCGTAATGAGCTTGCGGAGAACTCGAATCAGAGGTTTGTTTGGAATTTTTGATGTAGATTCTTAAGAGTCTCGATTTTCGATGATCTTTTGGGCTGGAAGTAACTTTCACTGCACTTGGAAAACTTGCGAAGTTTCAACTTTTAGAAATGGACTATAGACTAATGCCACCATGTATTCGTAGGTCATCTCCTGCATCCTAGCTCAAATGCGATTAGGTCGAACAACACGGAATTTGAGTGGTGTAAACTGAGAATTTTTCCCAGGGTTTGAAAATTTTTGCGCTCCAGCTTACTCGGATACAGCTAGCATGAATAATTGCGCTCACTTTTTCGAGTAACCCAGGGCAAGAACATAATGGTCTCTCCACAATTTTTATTGGATAAATTCTGGTCTACTCATTAAATTCTTTTGTCGCGTCTTCTTGAACCGCTCTGTTCTGTGTGTTTAGTCCACTCCATTTACGCAATAGTTTTTTTTTCTGTTCATTTGACTTCAACTGAATCGAATTATAATTTTGTTGCTGAGTTTTTGCTCCTGTTACATCAATTACAGATATTGCATCTGTTTTGTTAATCTGAATTTTGGTCTCTGTGATCGAAACAACTGCTCATTTACTGCAGAATAGCAATTCGACTTTCTTTTTCCGTCTCCGTTGAGCATCCCACCATTATCTTGATGAGAAAGTCCATAACTTTTTATTGGACCGTCTAAACGACAGATGGCTTGAGCATGTGTTGAGTCTGTGCTTGCACTTCCAGCTATTCTGCAAACTTTATTTCTTTCCGCTCAGCTGGCGCCATTTTGTCAGTGTCGTTTATATATGTTTTTTTTGGAATTCAATGTTGAATGCAGCTATGGAAATGCTGTCAGAGCTTTTACACAATAACATTGAGAGATTTTTTATTCCGATGAAAGTTTGAATGCTAGGCAACCGTAGCCGCAGCGCTAATGGTTAATAAACTAGCCACTGTTTTACGAGTGGCTAGTTTTTGTTTGTGGTAAGTTTGGTAATACTTTGAGTATAACAGTAAGGTGCAGACATCAAACAATTGTTCTGTCATGCCATCCGAATTTTTTGAGTTGTCTCAAAATTTCTGCCAAGCCTGTAACCTTGAAGTTTCATAAGGAGCGTATACTTAGAGCTACGCATTTTTGCACAGCTAGACTAAACTTTTTGTTACATCCGAGAAATTCTCTAATTATCTGCAAGCCAACACAGAACACTTGTCATCTGCACAATTTTCTAAACCTCATCCAGAACCCTTTACCTACATGTTTCTCCATTCTCTTTCGTACCCGTTTGTATGGCCTCACTGCCTCATCATGTCCTTTCTTTGCCGTAAAAGACGTTTGGGTTATTTTTTGCTACCGAAGTTTTCTGGAGATAAATGGATGCCAGTAGCTGATGCTCCATCTATCTTCCTTATCACTTCTTTTCCCTGATTCTCTAATTGTGCAAAATCTGCAGTTTTTCACCCTAGTTGAATCTATCCTTTCCGTTGAGATAATCGCTAGAAACTAGTTGAATACTAATTAGCTATTTGTGTGCGGGTTAGAAGTCTTGAAAGAGATTTGAAAATCTAAGCTTTCTTCAATTTTCATTTCTAGACTCAAAATTGATTACTTACATTTTTATTTTTACCTTAATAAAATCCATCTTTTTTTTCGGATTATGTATCCATCCATTACCCATTCCCACGTCTCTTCCTATATTGAAATTTTTGAGAGGAATTTCATCAGCGGCTTCATGACCAAGAATAGTGTTTAGATTTGATGTGTCCCTATAGTGGAAGTAAGCCTAACCTTTGCAAGTGTGCCACCACTATTTCTAAAACTTGAGCTCAAATCTCAACTTTTTTCAGATTTGAACACTTTGTTTAATTTTTGTTGTTAGTTCTGAACCCCTTTAGGTTCTCGCCTTCCGCTATCTCCTTCTTAATCTTAGACCTTATTCTTTTTTTTGTGACAGTTAGTTAACTCTTTGATAGCGCTGGTGAGAGTTAAATTGAATTTTTGTTCTGAGCACATCTGCGGTTTTTTTCGTCCGTGCCTGCACGAATTTCCTCTCAGTTACACTTCCGTTTGCATTCGACTATAAATGATGTCACTCATTGAATTCGTCTTCAATTTCACCGCACTGACGAGTTAGCGCCTCTCTCGGCTCTCCTATTCCCCTTTCCTCATTCAGTATCAGGTTTTGTTTTTGCTCGTCTGAATGCGGACTGATGCAGTGGCGCAAATTTCGGTTCTACATAATTTCTAAACATAAGATCTGAAAGTTTTCTGGAACCTTCAAATGCTATCCAGAAGACTTTATTGTCAATTTGCAATCAGTTTCGATGTCTGCTTTTACGGAGCTAATTTTCGGACTACAAATTTCCGATGTCAAGATGTACGGCTGCTATTTCTAATTTAATTATTCCAAAAAAGCATGTGGCGCATAAACAATATCATTTTGAACCCAAAGCGCTGTTTATAGTCAAAAATCATTTGCTGTTGTTATTCTTAAATTTTCTCGATCTTCATTGTTTCACTTTTTCTTCAACATCACAAACCCATGAGTGTTGTTATAATTGTGATGAATATGATTGTATTTCAAAAATATTTAATAATAATAATATTTCAATATCTCAATATGATTGTTCTCTTCCCTTGATCTCTATTTAAGTTTGATTCAGATGATGAAATTGGTTGAAAGTTGACTTTATTAATCATGAATCATCATGAAATTTTGAATATAGGTTGCTCGTAAAATTCTCAAAATATCATCACTTGGCCCTCTGCAAGAACTTCCATCTATTTTTGCCTACTTTTTCTGTGCTGCACTAATCTGCTTACCACTTTCCCAAGGCTCTTGTACTCGAAATTCTATTCGAGTTCCCACACTTCCCGTCGATTCTCAAGTGGGCGTTTGTCCCCAAATGGAGGCACTTTCTCCGCTTATGCAAGTGACAGTTTTGATGCTTCTGAAGGCCACTCACTTTCTGGGAGCTATATTTAGTTTTCGTTTTGGAGAGTAAAAATATTTCTTACTTGGACATCCTATACTCCGTTTCAAGGAAGAACTTTCGTCAATACATTTGCAATATGAAAAAAACTTGCATATCTGATTTCATTTCTATTTTCATTGCTAAGATGGTTCCTAGTAAGAACTATTCGCTTGTAACTTACCAATATAATCATCATGCTGCTGATTTTTGGACTTAAAACGCTAAGACTTTTGTATAACTATTTTCCTGAAGTTTCAAAGTCTTGCAAATTGCTGAGCGCAACGAACAAAACAATTTGTTTTACTTTGCTGATTTTTCCGCCCCTTGTTCGTTGTCTTTGAAAGATTTATGGGTCTAATTTGCAGCCATACTTCTTCATACTTTTTGTAAACCACTGTGAAAGATTTATTCGTATTGTTTCTTGAATGTTACAACAAGCTTTGTGCAAGACAGTGTAATTTCTTGTCTTTCGCTGCAAATGCTTTCTTTCTTGATTACTGTCTTGCAACAAACAAATTAAAACAGATGTTTTTCTGATCAATTGCTGAAGCCGTGCAAGAAGAACTCAAGTTCGATTGCTGGATTATCTTAAGATTCATTATCTTTCCATCTTCAGAAATTGTGCAATTTTTCTTTGCTTTAACAAATTACCAGTTATAAAGGATGATCAGTGTACATACTGATAATTCTGTGAGTTTTTCTGCGTGGCAAGTTGAGCTGAAAATTGATATCTAAACAATAACAATTTTTATGACTGAAAAAAGAATTCGAGCTGGCTTTACCAATCCCGTAGGGTCTGCGAACAGAAGCTGCAGCTTTTAGTACGGCTCTTTACCCGAAAGCCTTTGATTTGTGTGAGCAAAGAGGACGAAGAAGGAGAGAAAGTGGGTAAAATTTGCATAAAACTTAGCTAAGCAATTATTTACCCTCTCCAGTGCCCTTATTTGCTAAAAAGCCCCTAATCCAAACATCCGCAATCGATCAGGACTCTATTAGAATTGACCGTTTGCTGAAGATTTCGGGTCAGCCTTTCCTTGTAGAGAATTTTTTGTTTGCCTTTTCGTAGCAGTCAAAAGCGCTCATTCTTGGTATTGTGTCGAGAAACCCATCTACTCCAATTTAGAGAAATGAAGCTTACATGATCATCTCTAAAGGAAAGGCTGACCCGAAATTTTCAGCAAACGGTCAATTCCTATTTGTTGTCACAGCAACATATTGTCCCGATTTACTAATTGTGACATCATTAATATACGTCACATGTAGTCCAATGATTTCACTGAATGAAATTCAACGTCTGTAGAATTTTAACTTACCGTATTAGCGCCACATTTATCTCCATTCAACTCTGCATGCACGTAATAGATCTAATGGAGCATCTGAAATAAATCTCATTGTGACGCTCGTTTGAATGGCAAGCTGGCAGGCTTGTAGGTATAACAACCATTACTTAAAACGCTAGAAACTTTGGATATGGTGATTGACATTTTATCGGGATGATGTGGCTGAAAAGCGATGTTCGAGAGAAATTGGAAGAAAGGAATGAGGGGGAAGGGGTTTTGAATTTTAAAGGGGGTTCTATTACCTGTGATCTTATAAAGAAAGTCACTTAACTTAGGTCGGCCTTTTGAAATGAGGCGCGTATATTTAGAATCAGCTCGGAACGCTGATTCCAAATATGCTGTCCTTAGCTGCGAAGCGTTCCTCTGAAGCGAGTTATGAGCTTTTTCCTGAGCAAAGTTTGCGTGCTGACCGACTTAGGCATGCTATGGTATGGTCATCCAGGTATTAGTTCAAATGCATACAACACCCTATAAAAGCCAAATGACTAGTTTGATGTTATTTCGATTTCCCACCACTTTTTTGGGCAGATTTTTATCTAAAGGCCTTCTTTCCATATTCAGTTAAATGTCAAGTATACATACTAAAAAGCTCATGACTCGCTTTAGAGGAACGCTTCGCAGCTAAGGACAGCATATTTGGAATCAGCGTTCCGAGCTGATTCTAAATATATGTGTCCCATTTCAAAAGGCCGACCCTAAGTTAAGTGACTTCCCTTGTTAGTCGTTTGCAATCGAGGTTGGAATGAGTAATCTACTTTGCTAACTTTGATCTTTCCGTCTAAAGTGAACACCCGCCCACCATTCCAGTAATCACAAAGTGCAAAAGCGAGGTCTCCAATCATTGGTCAGCCACGCCTACTCGGACGACTCCGCCCAGCATCCGAAAATCTAAGCGCAAGCGTGTAAAGTGTTCGTGCTGCAGTGCATCTGCAGGAAATAAGTAAAGAGCCTAATATATCGCGTGTGCATGCTATAAAACTTGTGCAAGTTATATCCTTAAAGGTGGTAAAATGTTGGATATGATCTCCAAAATGTCCAGTCTGGAACTGAAATCTCAAAGATTTCTTTGAACTAGTTCTGAGTATGCAGCGCTGGTAAGACTGATCATTCATTGTTCAACGCAAGCAATTCTATAGATATCTCTCCGTCCAACACCCATTTTGCGAGCACAAATCGTGGAGGCGCAAAAAACGCTCCATTGTTCTCGCGACGTCCTCTCGCTCTCCAGGCAGGCTCTTGCTCAATGGAGCATTCATTTTCCGAACGGAGTAGTAGATTGTTGTTGTTCTACTATTGTCATTTGAGGTTTGGGCCCTTGCAACGATGACATATTTTTTGGCGTATCTCCCCTTCCTGGAATTTTCGTGAAACACTATCGTGTTTACTCCATTTTCACTGATACATTGTTTTTCCTCCTTGTTATTCGTATATGTATCCAGCTGTGCTGGATTTTGCAAACATTCTGTTGTGCTCTATAAAAATGAGGTGAGCAAGGTCGGTAGGAATTATTTCAGGCGATGTGAGCCTTCAAAATAAATGACGTTAATTTGTAAAAAGGGTTTTGTTTTTGACGGAATCTAATTCATTGAGCAACAGTTTTGTATCTCTAGTTGTGCTGCGGACTTTATCATCAAATTTACGCAATAATTCGGTTCTCTTCTAGAATCGGTTACCCTATGTAATAGGTAATAGTATATCCATTATGAATGTCAATTCAAACCCCTAAAAAAGTGAGTGCACAGTATTTTGACATATAGCTGCGCAAGTTTTGTTGTAAAAGGAGGTGTGAATACTGGATTTATAAGGTCCAAAAATGACGTGGTGTATATCTATACAAAATTTCACAAAAATCCAACTGAGGTCATAATTGGGCGGGAGATGAGTTGACAGCATATTTTGAGAGTCTGAATTTCAAAACATAGATAAGACTACTACATTTATTGAAGAATCTAACTTATTACCAGTTTCTTTAGAATTTTCATTGTATGCGTAGACTCAAGTGATTTCTCAGAGGATGGAATTGCATTTACATAGTCTCTTTCATCTAGAACTCATTTGAATTTTTTTACCTAAAAATCGTAACAAAATCCAAATAGCATTCATAGTCTCGAACGTAAACGTAAAGCTTCCATCTCGTACTCCCAACCTAGACAAATCTACGATGAGAGTGTGTGACGGGAAAATTGGTGCTTTAGTGGTGAGCGACGTAATTCGCGCTGGGATGATCGTAGACATCTTCATTCCCAGGAGATTGACGGGCACTCCCACTAGCTTGCGGCATCAGTAATTCTCCTCTTTATACAATTTTTCCTTGTTGAAAATTTTTTTCAAGTGAAGCATTTGCTTGATTTTGTTTACTTTCTAGATTGAGTCATGAAGGTGCCGTTCTGGTAAAAATGCTATGCCATATATTTTTGAATGTTTTCTTAATTTTCCACAGCGCTATAAAGGTCGATGCTTTCCAGCCTTGACATATATTGCATCACATCTATACTTAATGCCTGAGAATACATCGGCGGGGAAACGAAATTTACAGATTTGGAAGCAGAAGCATCTTTTTCTTTCTTTGAGTTATAAGATTGCACTTCCTCTTACTCCCCTCGTGAACCGAGTCTCCTTAACTTCCTAGAATATCTGAATATTGATGAAGCGAGTAACTGGCCCGTGCAGTTCTCAGCGCTCGAGTCTTGTCTTTTTATGCTGGCCCCAGCTGCAGTTCATATCGAGCCCCTTTTTTGAGAAATGCACTTGCTAGACTCTATATACATATGAGCTGAGATATCTCGGATAAGCGCCTTCGAAGAGAAATTGTCCCATTTGCTTATGATATGACTCAATATTTCATTATTTATTCTGACTCAATGTTGTGTAAAGCTAATGCTGGCGCATTTGCAGAATCTGAAGGCAAGCTCTTTGTTTGCAAAGTGTATCCTTACTCAAGCGTAGCTGAAATTCATTTCCTGCAGAGAAAATGTTATAAACTAGTGTTGGTGGGTTGTGATTTCGAATTACCTGCTTCACAAGCCTTAATAAATGCTTCTCAGATGTCTCTTCTCTTTTTTTTGCGAGGTCAGATTTTTGCACTTGAATAACTCCTCCACAAAATTCAGTAAAGTTGTACTTTTTCGTAAATAATCTATGTTTTCAGTATCCCCTGGACTGGTCAAAAAGTCAGCCTTGAATGCACTCAACAATATCGCAGGCAGTTTCCTGCTTTCGCACTATTCATACTATCGAACCCATTTCAAAGCTTCTATTTCATAAATGAATTGTACATTGCTGGGTTACTTTTCAGTATTGAGTAGCAGTCTCTAAAACACCAGAAAGTGTTTTTTTTTAGATTGGTTAATTGAGATTGAAAGAGTGAGACTCAAACGTTCTCGGCTGTTTTCTACATATATGAGATCTGTGAAAGTCTGACGTTGCTCTATGAACTTTTTTAGCCTATTCAATAACATTTTGATGGTGTATAATAAATCCAACCCCCCTCTTCCCCCCCCCCCCCCCCCTCCCCCCGCTAGTCATCTCCAAAATATAGTAGTCCGATTTCTTGATAGGTTATCAAGAGACACTGGTCATTTCCTATTGAAACCGCTTTTGCAAAGGTGTGCCCGAGCTAAGATCGGTCAGGTTTGCGTTTGCGGAAGAGATTTTTTCACTTAGACGTTCTCCAGCGCTTTCGTGTTTGAAATAACGCTGGGAAGGACTTAGCCTAATGTACTTCCGCTTTGTGTTCAACGTCTAGTGCTATTTGCAGTCTACAGACATCTCGGTTCAACTGACATTTCTCTTGAATGTGTACACCCTAACTTGCGCTGCAATTTTCCACAATTGAAACTTCACAAACCATAATCTTCTACTTTGTCACTCGCCATCTCAGTTCACAACCATCGTCATAAAGCCGCTCTACGCTTGTCAGAATTAGTGTCAAAATGTCTCCTCGATTATCGGAGATTTTACGATGAGATAGTCGACCACACAGCTGTAAGCGCAGTCTTTCTGTGTTCAACGAACGGGTGTCAAATTTCGCCGCCTTTCTTACCTGCGTAGCTGAAACTCTGCAGATTCACTCTTGTTGTCAGTTTGGTCATAAATATGTTACATTGCTTTATTATGTTCTGTGTGTCTAGAATGTAAGCAAATAACTGCAAATAGAAATCTTTCTCCTTTCTCGTTATGTCCCTCCATTATTGGCAGACATGTTTTCAACCATTTTTCTTGTAAAAAGTCCATCTCATCGTTTCTGTCTGTTAAAGTTTACGTGAAATTGTTTGGTACAATTCTGGATTTCATAAGACTGCCTTGAGTAAGGGTTCAAGTCAATGCTGTACGGTAACAGGCTTCCGATTAGGCGATCAGAGTGTGGTTACTCAAGCACTGACCCGAAAGTTAGGCGAATCAAGGGATAGTTGCAGTTGCAGTTCCGCCCAATGGGATGACCCCGCCCACAGTTAATCTTCGATAATGAGGATCGCCTCAACTTGTTTTCCAGTATTAGTAGAAGGAAAGTGCGCAGAACATCCACCATCATTTGATGGCCGGACTTTTTTTTATTACAACAAGAATGGATACGCTCTTTATTATATTTTTGCGCCCTGCGAAAATAACAATTTGGTTCGAAAATTTTTTCTTCCGATACTTTTCTACTTTTCTTTCTATACTTTCTCATATCTAAATTTTCTGCAACGAAAAGTCTTGTAATGCTTCAGACTCTAGGTTAAAACTTGCAAAAAACCTGATGATTTTTACTGAGTTCAACTATGATCTTTCACATTTATGCATCAGCATAATTCAAGGTTATTAGGAAGGTATTTTCCTAACTTTAGTCTTCAGTCATTGACAAAAACGCGAAAATCAGCTCCGACTTCGTTTACTTCTCTTAAATATACTATTTTTTAGAGCTATTGCTACCTGCGATCCTCATTCTTGTGTGTACCCAAAAATAAATCATATTGTTCCCTCCTGTACCTGCTGAATCTTTTTCTATGGTGCCGAAATGTTATAATTAATCGAAAATGCCCTTTTACCGCCCTATTTGTTTACTCTTTCCGACATCCCCCATCAACAGTGGCATAGCAAATAGTGTATGGCTTTATACTGAGTGATGACAGTTTGTCAAAAATATGTGTGCGTCCAATGGATGTTCAGGAAAACATCGATTCAGGAAGGTTAGTGAACCTATGCGACAAGGAAGAAAACTCAGTGTTTAGTTGAAAATGAATGATATTTGCTTAGGTACGAACTGAGCACTGTTGTACAATTGATTTGAGATCTAAGGAATCGCGAAAGTTAAATAATATCTGTGCTAAGAGCATGGTGCTCAGACCGTGATAAAATTATTGAACTTAAAAATCCAACGCGTTTAAAGGCAGTGTCCGGGCAAGAACTCGATTTTGAGATTTTGTGTTTACCCGGGCCTATTCGCTAAGCTGAATCCGAAAATCCACATTGGAGAGCGCGAAAACGACGAAAAAGGGCTCCAACACTGGAGGGAAATCAGCAAGTGGGCGGGGTCTTCCCCACTGTGAATTTACGCTCCCAGCTTCGGGGACGATCTTTTTGATTCCGGTTTCAAGTCATTCGTTTGCACTTGATCGGTAGTGACGTCAGGGCGGCTAACGGATTCGAGAAAATTGCTCTGGAAGCTGGAAGCGTGAATTTACAGTGGGGAAGACCCCGCCCACTTGCTGATTTCCCTTCAGTGTTAGAGCCCTTTTTCGACGTTTTCGCGCTCTCCAATGTGGATTTTCGGATTCAGCATAGCGAATAGGCCCGAGTAAGCACAAAATCTCAAAATCGAGTTCTTGCCCGGACACTGCCTTTAATTTCTGCATTTCCCATTAAGAAGATCACAATTACCAAATGATCTTCTTTCAGTTCATCTCTACACGCTATCATGTGTTAATTGTAAAGGTGATTTTCCGGGGTTTCGCGACATCTTGAGAACATCCCGTGTTTTCTGTCCAATGACTTCACGAACAAAGTTGAAGACTTTGAACACTGCAGCTTTTCCTCTTTTCCCTACCCACCTCACATTTGAAATGTATCAGTTTTCAAAGTTCAGAGTTTTTAAGCTAAAACTCATCAACTTTGAAAGCGCTGCTTTTTGAATTGCTTCCTTCGATCCTTTTATTCCGTAAGTGTAACCATGCAGTGAGATGAAGCAAAGCTGTGACACTAGCAAAGAAAACGAAGGTAATTCTGTATGTAAGTTCAGATGACATCGCGCAACTCATTGACCTCAATCCCATGGCGCGTCTCATAAAACCAAAACAAAGAACAAATTGTTGGGGAATGGTTCATAGTTCTGGCATGAATTTCGTGATTTGTTCCTCGAAATGAGCTTGATTGAAAACAGAATTTGAGATTAATGTTAAGAGACCATTTGGAGTCAGGAACAGGGCTCGGTACATGTGGCTCATAAGCAAGTTGGATATCGTTTTTGGGTCAGAAAGCAAAGGGGATTTTGTTTTTGTGGGTCCAGAATTAGGTTTATTTTAGTCGATACGCATATCTCGGATGAGGGTCGAAGGAGACTTGTTTTTTGTCATTTCGGAAAGCACCTCGTGCCGTGCCCTGGTTAGGAAAGGTAAAGGTGGTGAACACTCCTTTTATGGGCATGCAATCATGGTAGTGTAAGGAAAACTTTGTACCAAATCATGCTTTCATTCCATGAAGTGTAGCTTTCAGCTTTAAAACTTGTTTCTAGTACCCACCCTACAGGTTGTATTCTCTGTAATTGTCAAAAAAATTTGCTTTTAGGTGTTTGTTTGCTTCCGCGACCATTGTTGCCGGTTTCGGTTTTCGTTTGTTTTGGGGGTTATCACGGCAAGTGTTCGCTCTGTGCAAATCGAAATTTATGCGCAGAGTGGAGGTCATTTCATTCCTTTCTCGACAAATTCGACAGCTAATGATTGTTTTGCGCGCAGGTGACAACATGTACACACCTTTCTTTTTTCTACGGAACTTATGAGTTGCCTTCTCTAATCAATTATAATTCAATATGAATACTGAATTCTGCCATCTACAAAGGTCCCGCGAAAATTATTACTTTGCCTTAATATCTCTGAAAGAATAGATTCATGAAAATTTGTTGATGCTCTGTTGTTAAATCATCTCTTTAGCTGTTCAGCTTCCTAATTGTAAGCTTTTTTTGCGCGAAAGGATTCCAGCGCAACTGTACGTCTTCCGTGAGTCTTTACTAATTCTTATTAGGGAAATACTCGCTGTTTATGGCATATCATAGGACGTGGGGAATCACTGTTTTTGCAGAAAAGTCCTGCAGAAAATAATATTTACTACCCTAATCTTCATTTTGGTTCCAGTTATGGACAGTTCCTAGAATACGCGTCATTCTTCAGGTGCTTGAAGATTGCGAACGTTGAAGAATGCACAATATTAGAAATCTTGGGGATTCATCAGGCTTCGTTCGCAAAAAGGGCAGGGACGTGAAGTAGCCTGAAATTTATTTTTGAACGAGATTCCAGAGAAGACAGGTATGGGGATAGTCAAAGAAGGTGTGGGCAATGGATGGCAACTATGTATAAACGCTAGGAAGAGGAATTCTGTTGGTGAATTCATACCTCTGTCAAGTTGGATATATAAAATAGATGCTTGGGGTACTGACGGCAGATAATAGTAAAACTTTTGTAATAAGCTATGAAAAGGAATATGTGGTAGTCTTTCATAACAAACGTCTTTTTGCTGAATCCCTGATTTACAATCTCGTCATACTTTACACATTAACAAGAGTTGGTGAAGATTTGAAGTTATCGTAAAAATTGAGCTGCCTCTGCAGAACGCGTTTCACATTACTTTTTTCTGGCGATACGGTTTCCTTGAACATCGGCACAAAGTGCTTAGCAAACAAGTTTAGTGTCGGTTTCTATTGCGGTTATTGCGAAGAAATTTCGTACTCACTTTCGTTCATGATCTAATTTCTGTGATCTCGCTTGAATGCCACGGTCATTTGACCTCTTTCGTTTTCAAATACCATTACTTTAAGGTCTTAGCAATATGGGATTATTATCTTGCTGTCCATTCGATCATTTTACCCTTTCCGATCTTCCTCTCACTCAATTTCTCGATCATTTCATACAAAGGTCGCTCTATCCTTTCTTTTCTTATGACTCCACTAATAAGTGGGAACCTCTTTTTAATTTCTCTGGAAACTGAAAAGTGAGACGTCCGTTTAGGTAAAAATGAAGGGACGGCTATAGCATTGACAGTATATCCAGCATTCGTTCTAGCAAATTGTAATACGGAGCATGTCCGACAAAGTTTGTTACCCGTTGTATCCTTGTTCTTACTCTTGTCCGAGTTGTCCTCACCCCCTAATCATATTTCATTTACACAAATCTTGTACATCTGTTCCTAGTTGTAATCCAATATAATATGTACACCTTCAGTACAGCCATTGTTACGGCAGAAAATACTGTTTTTGTTTAAAAGCTCGTGCTAACATATCATTACAATAAGGGTGGCTCAGTGGTTTGAGGCGCCGCCTTGAGCATTGGGGTAGAGGTTCGATTCCAGCTGGAGCCTACCACCCTCTGTACTCTCTGTCGTTACTCATACCGAAATCTGGGAGGATTGTGCACTGACTTCGTGACCGGCTCACTCCTCCATCCAAGTCGAAAAGACACCGCCCAGAGTTGCCATGCGCCAGTACCGTGCCGGAACCTACGCGGATACACCCTGTCGACCAAAGTTTCACGGCGCTGGTACGGGTCTGGCACGGACAAGCTTGGACGCCTGGTTAAAGTCCACCCAACCATCAACTCTTTGACTCTAGAGTGTAGTGCGTTCAACGCATCCCTGGGGATGGTTTGGACTCCCAGCTCTTCAATTCAATTTTCATTCTTATCAAATCTGAAAAGGATGAAAGGCTTGTAGCTTGCAGCTTTTCCTCAGCTGCTTTTGAGTTCTCCTCCGTTCTATGGGCGATGGTTCTTTGAAACTCGGCCTAATGACTAATCTAATCAATCGTTGCATTGTCTGCCTCTGGTTCGACGCGGCTGAGCAGTGCGTGCTGGAATTTTTTAGTGATTTTTGCAAATTCTTATAAATGGTCTTGGAACGTACAAAAGCATCCTATACAGTAAGAAAATGGGAATGGGACTGTGCGTTTCAGGGTTCATAAGTACTCAAAGAAAGGAATACTTGAGTACAAGTTGGATAGATTTTCTTTCTTTTTTTTTATCATGATGGGGTTATTTGCTATGGAAATGTTACAGCTTCAAGTCGGAGCAACAAAATATCAGTAGCCTTGAATTTTGGCTTATTAGCTATCGGAAGGACTGAGAAGGATAGAAACTCTAATATCTTACGCGCCGAACCATTCACTGCTTTTGAAATTTTTTTTGCTCGCAAAGTCCCCCCCCCCTTCTCTTCTCACCTCCTCTTTTCCTACTACTACCTTTCCAGTAAATCAAACGAATACGGCAGACTCAAAAAATATTAGCTCGTTTACCCATGCAAGGTGAGCAAGTACTCGAGACCCAATGTTTTGTAGAAGTGGCTTTTTCACTCCAGTTAGTTTAGAAAAAGTTATAAGATTGCTTTCCTTCTTCATACTACGCTCCCTGAATCTTTTTCCTGCTTCGCACTTTTTGCTTTGTGTAAGGACAGGCTCAAGACTAATTGCAAGGCACGTTTTTGTAAACTGAAGTCGATAATCGTGGGTATTTTTGCCGTAAGCTAAACATAATGTTGTGCTTTTGCAGAAGAGGAAAAAGTGGTTGCACGCACACTTCCGCTGCCTAACGTCATGTATAACCTGCTATTCAGATTTGCAAGCATAATTGCGGAATTACGTGATAGTCAAAAAAGTGCTTGGGGAGATGAAGGAAAGGAAACTAGCTTACGCCTCTAAGGCTTTGATATGTATGTTGAATGTGTGAACACATGTTTTTATTCAAAATGGTTTAATTCTATGAATTTAAGAGCAAACTAGGTCGTAAATCAATTCCAAAGATGTCTCATATATTTGGAAATTCATTTATATTCCCTTCCTCCCCCCCCCCTCCCCGCCCCTCCGCTGAAAAAGCGGGGCCCACCACTAATGGGGAGAGTGGCGTATCGAAGGACTCCCCCCCCCCCCGGAGGGTCCTGAGATTTTGAAAGTTGCGTATGTGAGCGATGAAAATATGTAATGACTGTATCTACTTGTAAAGAATTGAAAGGTCAAAGAAATTCATAAAACCCAAGTTACCACTGTAGAAAATTTTGTGGGCTGCCACATGGCCCTTTTTCTCAGAATGTTAGGATGTAGGCCCGATGAAAATTCTAAAAAGCATCCCGAAACTTTCTTTGACGCGCGTCAATTTGAAACCGACTTATTCAGAAATTTTGTGCCCGCCCTTTTCCTTCCCCAACCTTGAATAAATTCCTGAACCACCATGCTTCATAGTTAGCAGTTCAGAATCATCTACCTACCATCAATGCTGCAGGAAATTGTAGATTATCCCATGTGTTCTGCAAGTTCCCATAAAAAGTATAGGAAGGGTATGCGTTTGCTCTGTAAACTTGAAATGCAATAAGAGAAACTAGAAAAATGTCGTAATGCGCATTCCGCTGATGGAAATTGGCGAATGGCAGAATGAGCCATGGCTTAACGACGAAAGTTTTTCTTCGTTGTGTTTGCAAGGACTCCTCATCACTCAAACTCAGCTGACAAGTTTGGGGCATTGAGCATACATAAGTTACTTCGAGTCTGCCTCAGTTCTAGCTCCAGGAACTCTTGAATTTTTTCCTCCTATGCAGGTAATAAGGAATGAGACTTCAACCGGGTGGTGGGATTGCCATGAATCGAAAATGGGAGTGTCAAGTCCAAGAATGGGCGTATAAATTGGGCGGAGGTCAACCCATGGACAACTTTAGCTACTTCTTGGATAGGAACTTGAAATATGACTGAATTATATGTCCTAAATATATATGTAGCCTCAATTTATCACATTTACCCCAACCCTTGAAAAATTTGTGGCAACCCATTGGTTATCGTCCAATTTAATTTGACTTTTGACAAGGGTTTATGGAGCTTCCTCATCGGAAAAAAAACTTGATTTTCCTGAGGGATCATTTTTTTGCTTGATTTTTTTTCGCATGAAAAGATACTGTCATTTTTTCCATTGTTTATTCACAAACGAACCCGTACCATTTTCTGATCGAATATGTTCTGCGTGAACTTTGAACATCCCTTTTGCCCTATATGACATCTCTAAAAACATTGTAATGTTGTACTATTTTTGTTGAGAGTACTAGTTTGACCTGATGACTCATCAAATACCATCGTTGTTTTTGATATTTATGTGAACGATTCGAATAAATCAACGCAAGTGCATAGGCCCCATTTTACGACACTTGTCCTATTTGAGTTCTTTTTGCCCTTGAAATGCGAGAAAAGCGCATTTTCGCTTCGCTTTGCTTTGCAACGGGTCCTAATCGAAATAGACTCCCTTCGGCATAGCGTCGGACCGTCGATGCTTCCGTTATCCTCGTTAGAGGCGAAAAAAAGTATTAGCATAGCACTGAACCCGTGCTGATCCTTTTTGGAAAGCTGTGCTTAGAATGAGAATCCTGCAAAGTTTGAATGAGAGCGATGGCTCATGTTCGATTGTCGGTTATGTGACATAATGAGTCATAACGTTGTATGTTTGGACAGTTGCCTGTGTCGTCGTTTAGTCACGCAGAATTGGGAGACATAGCGATGGAAATGTTAAGAACCTGACTCAGAAGGGCGGGGGGGGGGGGGGGAGGTAGGAGAGAGAGAGAAAGAGAGAGAGAAATGAACGGTCCCGGTCTGTCTGTCTCAACTCGTCGGCATCACTCGTCCACCTTACTGACGGCCTGGGCGCGCGTCTTCAAGACCCGCCCAGCCCTTCCCCCGCCGACACTCCTCAGCCCCCGTCGTCATCCACCGCGCCCCGCACCGCCGCACATCCACCCCACTGCCTTTCTGGTCGTCGCCGTCGTCGTCGCTGCCGTATACGCGTCGAGCGTCAGCTTCTGCCCCTATTCTGGGACGAGATTCACGAACCCATCAGTCGATCGATGCCCCGTGTGAAGAGCGGGGAATTTGTGCTTGAAATAGATACAGCTGAAGTGATTCGACTGAACCCCGTTTTTTTTGCAGTGGGCGCGTCTCCCCGTCTTTTTCCATCGTCTTATATATAAAGAATTCTAAATTCTAATTTTATTCTCCCCATCTCACGCTGTGTGACTCATATCGTCGCCCCATCTGCCCCCCCCCTCCGGAGAGACTTTCGACTAAGCTGTGTAACCGTTACCTTCACCTATATAAATATCCGTGCACTCAACTATTCAATCCACTGTGCCTAAATCAATCCCTGTGCTAACCGGTTTCTACCCCAAAACATTCTGAACCCGCATTTATTCCCTAATTATTGATCGCCTATCGATCTACGCGTCTGTCTCCCGAGTCAATCGATATCGATCGATCGGCCATGATGTCGTTACCGTTAATTCGCGATTACGAAGTCTACGTTGCAGAAGGCTGTGAAAAATCCTATTGTGGTGATTATCATCGCCGAATGGCCGCTGCTGGCGCCGTACAACCCCGCGGTGCTTCACCGCAAAGCCCTTCGCGACATATAACGGTGAGTTTTTGATTTTTGAACTTTGATCTGATGTTTTTTGTCCCGGGATTTTCTACGACTTTTATTCACTGCATAATCGTGTTTGCGTTTGTTGTTTTCGTACGGGCTCGCGCGCGTTCTGTGGATTGAGGCAATTTTCAATTTGTCTCATGGGGGTTGTGTGTTCCTCTATGGACTAAATCTCATTACTGAAACTGAATCGAAGTTCGTGTTTTACTCAATATGTAGGTTTAGCGAAATTTTACAGATTCATCGTAGGATGCATGGTTAAAAATTTTTTGCTCAAAAAATATGTATTACATATTTGTAATAGTTGACAAGATTTTATCTATCAACATTTTTTCTCGCCTAGGATTTTCTTGATTTGCTAAAATGGGTTTTAAAGACACTGTTTACGAAACGCGAGTTTTCTATGCTTTTTCGCCTATAATTCCCATTTCACACTTTTTTCTGAGTCTTTGCCGAGTTTAGGAAAAACCTGTATCCTAAGGTTGAGATTTGAATTTTTTTTTTGCAAAATCCTCTTTTTTATCGATCAGACTGTTTTTCCCTAATTTTCTATTTCTGATATAGTTTGAACAGTTCTTGTGATGATGCTTTTTTGTTATTGTTTCTTCAGTTTAACGTTTTTGAAAAATTTTTGCAAAATGATATTTTTGTCAATCAAACTTTGCTTCACCTTTGCCCTCAGTTTTTCCCTTTTTTCAGTGAAAGATTTTATAGCATTTTATCAACATTGAATGTTATTTTTGTTTTTTCCGCCTATATTTGCCGTTTCAGCGAAGCTTTTTCTGAATTTTCCTACGGCATCTGGTTGATATTTTGTGCAACGTCTAATTTGTAACCATCAAAGTGATCCCAAATCCAAACCGTCCATGCTTTCTGCAAAATCGAAAATCTTTGCAACATTACACTGCACGGGCGTCATGCATCACAGCCAATGAATGAAGTAAAGTTGAAAGCTGTCATGTTGCTTTAGAGCAATGAGAAATGATTTATTATATGTCCCTAGCTTAGAAAGGGAAAAAAGTTTTTTTTAATTATAAAAATGATCGAGTGTTTTGCGGAGGAGACGTTTGAAATGCACATTCCAACTACAACGGCTTGAAATGCTTTATTGAGATGAAAAACCTGGCTTATTGGATGTTTCTTTTTTGATAACATTATCATCTTGCATATGCATTAGTTTTGTGATAAATTTGGACAAAAAGTGGTTTTATCTGAAATGCCATGGAGATTATAATGTTTTTGCGATAGTGCATGTTATGAGATAGTTAATCGTAAAACTAGATTACGTTTTATTGATTATTGGGTGAGTAAGTAAGGTATTAGTCAGCAAACATCGATTAGTTCGGTTTATTCTTTTCTGTTTAATTTATAGACCATGTTTATGTCTTTTTTTTTAGAAAGTTTTGACATGCATCAGACAACCACACGATAAAAAACATTGATCTGGCATTGTGATATTGATGAATCATTTCTAGTAAAAAGTAGTCTTGAAAATCAAAAGTGAAGTTACCATTGTAGTAAAAACCCAGGTAAAACACTTTTTTGAAAAAATGTGTCTGTCACTTGTACTTGCACACTTTGTATCTTATTCTCGGCGAGTAATTCTATTCTATAGACCTTGTGTTTTCAATCACACAAAAAACTGCATAAAGCTTTGTAGAAGGTACTAATGTAAGTTATAAAAGTGTGGATATAAAGGATTATTTTTCTGATTTTTTTTTGGCTCCTAAAAGAGCGCATGAGATCTGAAATTTGAAAAAAATGCATTTTTCGAAATCAAGTCCTTTCTAGCGAAAGGTCAAAATTTTCTTTGATTTTATATTTTTGAACTACAGATCTCAACAGAAGAAATTCTGCGAATTTGTGCTTCATTTTCAGTCCCTGTTTCAGACTAAGCCTTGAGAAAAGTATATTTTCTAAATTTTTGTGTCAATTTTTTGAAATCATACCATAACCTCCTCAACATTGTAGGTAAAACCACCTTTGCCAAAATTTATCACAAAACTCCATATACAAACTGATAATGTTGAAACACATCCAATACACCAAAGTTTTTTTCACCAAATTTTAGTCGTTTCATATTTGAGCCACAGATCTAAAATGTTGGAAAATTTCTCTTTTTGACGTTGCCTTTTTTTCAATTCGTCAAAACTGAACGCGCTATGTAGAGTTTTTCCCTTCAACGATATAAACCACAGTGATGCAATCGTTGTGCTTTAGTTTTCTAGTTTTAGATTCGTCTATAATGTGTGTCATCATGCTGGTCATACTGTAGTTTTATGCGAGTTCGCAAAGCTTCGTTCTTGTCTGTGCGCGCGGGAAAAAAGTCTGAACGACAAGGAGCTTCGTATCATTGTGCGTCTAACGAGGCGACTCGTGATGCTTTAGTTCTTTGTGATATCTGGAACAGATGTTCTGGGAAAATGTCGTCGTAGGCTGATATCCTTTGTTTGAAATGTTTGTGGATTGACGCAAAAATTGAATTTTAATTTTTTCTATACCATTTGAAATTAAACGTCGGAAATTTGATGACGGAATGTTTGCTTTTACTAAAAAAAGGGGGCCGCTCTGATAACAATGTGTACAAAGCATTTTCGCGGTCGCAGCCGTTTTTATTTTCTTGGAAAGAATCTTCATGACGTGAATGAGTCCAAGCAAGTTTTTTTTATTTCTTACTGGAATTTACACAGAAATCCGCCGACGCATTGTCACATAAAATTCAACGACGTCTCATTTATTTCGAAACGCAACTATTATACATCATTAGAAATGCGAAAAGAAGTCCAGATGTCAAACTGTCCTCGTAAAGTGTAATAAGGTGTATCGTTGAATAAAAATTACCCCGCAAAAGCTAAAATTATTCATAGCTTCCTTGGCATTCGCATTTTTCGCATCAATACCCGGCGCCAAACGTATGCATTAGAATTCTTCGTATGTATGATGAATTAGCATTCACCGCACTCGGTTCGAAATACCGTCTCGAATTGCCTGGGTTTTCTCTTCTAAACGTCAGGGCTTCGGCACTTTTTCTTTGTGTAATTACGGATCAAGGAAATATCCAAGTCTAATTAGCATATGACGTCAGGGACTATACGTAAGGATTAATTTATGCACTGAGCTCATGGTTTTGCTAGTTTGATGGGCTGCTTTCCGGGCGCAGAGTACCAAATGGTAGCAACGGAGTGAGCGAAGAATTCCATGAACAGGGTGGAATTTTTAATAGCATACAGCCTTTTCTGCTATGATTCGTAGTCTACGTCTGCTCTGCTGTGGGATTCGATGCCTTTGAGTCGCAGAGAGATAGCGCAGACCGTAGAGATGCAGACAGGTAGAGCCGCGCCGCAGCAATGCCCGCGTGTAGTATATGGTTTACACGAGTAATGGCTTTTATGACTGTCGGTTTCGTCGATTTTTCCCTTCTTACGGTAGCATGATTGTTTGGGAACCTTTTTTTATGAGCTGCAAATTTACCTGAATATTCGCTAAAAGAGCGAAACATGGAATAGTTTTCTTGCCTTAGATCTTGGGATTTTTGAGATATGGTGCCTCTAAACTATCATATATTAATTGATAATATTTGGTATTTGATATACACGCGAAGCTATGACTTATCGATTGTGCAAATATTAGTTTTCTCGTCGGATTTCGAATTTTGGCTGAAAAGGACACCTAGTGCAACTGCATCACTCACTCAGAGTAATCCTTTGAGAGCTATTGTCAGTGAGGAAATCCTTTCGTAGCCTTCATAGAGAGATTTTGTCGATGACAAGGGCTGTATGTTTCGTTTGCAAAAATTCAATCAACGTATTCCAAATAATAGTGCACTTTAATGTAAATTTAAGGGGATTTTGCAAACAAAACGTACGATATTTTGAATTTGCGGTTTTAGATCACAAATCCTAGCTGTTTTATCGAAACAAAAAAGATTTTGGCTCGTTTTTACTATTTGTTTTTATCTTTAGAGTTTCACATACATTCCCATGGTATTTCACCTAATATAGTGTGCTTGCGGTGCCGAGATTGGGCGACCAATATTGCGCGTGAAGTAATGGTTGCGTTGGTAATGCTGGTCACTTGCGCGCGCAAAGTACCTGCATCAGTAGCATGCCGTACTCGCCCGCTCAGTTGACACATTTGCTGCAGAATCTCAACGTTATAATCAAAATCGCATTCTTTCTGTTTGAAAAAAAAATTTTTTTCTGAGTAGCGGCGTAATTCTGCTCAGAAGCTTTTACGAACCAAAAAATTGTGTGCTATTAACGACAGTTCGAAAAGGCCTACTGTACTGAAAATGAGTTTTCTGCAAAACGTTAATGTGTATTTTACAGGTCGTTGACGTTTACGATCTAGCAGCATCAATAGGAAAGGATTTCGAAAAAATTATCGAACAGCATGGAAATGACTGTGTACGAGGGATTATGCCAAAAGTGAGTTTTTCACTTTTTCTGTTACGATATTTCTGCTTCTACATTGTGCAATGAGATGAATAAGTGCACACATATGAGAAATGCATATGCACATACACACATAGCCTTTTCTGGGAATTTCCAGCAATTTTTCCCAACGACGATTTTTCTAGAAAATGATGAATCACCGTCGCTTTCTCATACAGAGGAGACAGACATGCATTTCTCACGTGGGAACCACTTGAGGTTTTTCATTAAGAAAGTTAAGCAGAACGAAAGCAGTCGATAAGGCACTGCAAATGAAGGTTCTCTTGAGAACAGGGAAAGGCTTAGCTAATAGGCTTGACGCACCGGAATTTCCACTTTAAATGTTGATTTACTGAAAATTTTGATACCCAAAAATTTTTGCCATTCAAAGGTGGGGGGGGGGGGGGGGTGGTTGAGTACGCAAGTTGACTAGAGTCGTAGCAACGGCCGAAATTGGCGATTAAGACTATGTACACAGACAAGAGGAATTACAATCACCATAATTGATTGAAAGTTTGCATTTTATAAAATTCACCCGCTTTCCACAAACAATCACATTAGATAACTTTCTGCAGCAGAAATGGATACTGTCCTAACACTTTGTTAACTCTAGTTCTGGTGATTCAAATAGAAAGAAAGTCTTTCCCGAAAACAGCTTAGTTCATATCGACACAATAATCTAGGTTTAACTATCATCGGCTGCTGTTATGACATCCCAAAAACTGTTTATTTTTTCTGAAGAATGAAGGTAGAGTGAAGGCATGGCAACGCATTCTGTTGGAAAGAAAACTCGCCAGAACTGCTGGTGAAGAATTCTCTGCGTATGGATAGGAGGGCTGGAGGGAGAGGGAACTAAAGTTTTTGTGGAAAGGCGTCAGTCGCATGTTTCGAGATTGTCAAACCTTGTCGATTTGCACGTTTCATAACAGATATGAGTAAAACTATCACTGATTATTGAAGATAATTGTTGGATAGTGTAACATCAATGGTGTAGTCAGTCGGAATTATCTGCCTAATTTTGTTATCCCTAGATGAAGCAATCTCAGACATTTGCTACATTTTTGGAGGAGACACAGTTATGCCGAAGAAGGCAACAGGTGTCTGCCATTTTTTTTTGTTAGAAATCTATTCATTTAGTCCAGAAACAATTTCGCAATGTGAAAGTATACCTTCCGCATTATTTTGACAGAGGTTCGAATTTTAGTTCTTCGTGCCGTTTTATGTGATTGCTCGGAGACTACTATAATGAAGCTTTCTTCTCCATGCTATAAAGATAGACGAAAAGCTGACGCAGATGGCTGCCTAACCGTCCTTTTTACTGGAAATAATTTTGAAGTTTTTCAATGGTTCCGCTTCCCACGCATCATTCCCAGATTTATAAATGCTTTTCACGAAACACCCAACTAATGCATGCTGCGGAGATTTATGCAATGACGCGAGTATAGGGCTGATATTTTTGGGGTACTCGCGTCATTTCTCTTGAATTTTTATTTTTGACACTGCACAACATTCGAACAATCCATCCATCTTCCGCCGCAAAAGGAGTTCAGCAAGGTGTGAGAATGTGAATGGTGGTAGGCGTGAAAGGGATTGTTGGGGGTTTGAAAGTCTGAAAGGGAATTTTTGCGTCATGGTAAATAAATTTGTGTTGACTTTGCTGGGTAATATTTCATACCCATCTAAGCTACGTATTGAATTGCACAGACCAATCCAGTTGATTGAAGCAGCCAATTTCAGCTAAGATAGTTCATCTGTTTGATTTTTGCACTAAGCACACAAAATTTTAGGATGATGGAAATATTTTGCCAATCGGTCGCATTAAGAGCCCCCACTTTCTTGAGTAAACCCAAACAAGCTGGAGATATTGCGAATGTTCTAGAACTCAAAGATGCTCTCTTTACAACAGCGCGTGTCACTTACGTCAAACTGGTTCCACTTCTTGGTGAAGTGGTAAAGCAGCGAATCTTCATGATTGATGGGGGCTATTGATTCAGTGTCACACAGATCCACTTAACGGGGGAGCTCATCTCGATGAACTTACTATGCAATCCTAGATTTATCAAATGTTGTGGAAAACCATTTTGACATTATGTCACTATTTACTCGCTTAGAATAATGAAAAACAATTTATAGAAGACTTTGGTGCAAACATAAACGACATGTTCTCCTATGAACCAAAATTAGATTTGGTTAAGGAAATAAATAAGAAATGGTAAGTAGCTGGTAGAAGTTCATCGGCGAATCCTTCCGTTATCACTTTCCATTCGCAAAGATATTGAGGGTCTTCTAGCTGCCTGATCGAACAATAAGGGACCCGTCATACTTCGCCAAGAAAAGTCCAAAATGCTCAGAGCCCAAAAACCCTGAAAAAGCTCAAAAAAACCGGAGAACCCGAAAGTGCCAAAAAGAGCCCGAACACAGAAACGAACTTTTGGTAGACTGACATTATTTTGATATGCAGACGACAGAAAATGAACAAAGACTCGGTTGCGGAATAAACACACATGCCTTAGCGCTAAAATGTGCGCGGGGAAAGGAGAGTTCCGGCTCTTTCTAGCGCTTTTGGGCTTTTTTAGGCGCTTTTGTGCTTTTCTCGGCGAAGTACGATGGGTCCCTAAGATCCGAAGCCCACCTGCTTCCGGCTGAGCCATTCACTAGGTTTGAAATGCTATTCTCCAGTACCTCAATGGATGACCTACACACTGAGCAAAGCGCTTCAGTAAATATTGGGTTTTTCACTTGGCAGGATTTGATTTTGCTCAGCTTGTCTCGTTATGACTATAATCGATCTCTCCAGCCGAGCTCTCCAAGCCTCCTTTTAAAGAAATTGCTGGAAAACCCGAACAGATTATGCGCCTTGTTAGATTTTCAGAATGAGCCTTTTATTGCAGTTTGGTTTTTGCTTTCCAATCAAAATGAGCACTGTTTTGAGAAGAGCATGATAGCTTCAAATCATTGTATCAGGCATTATCGGCGAAACGTTAGACTGAATAAACATCTTACAAACCTGCGTGGCTTAAACGTTATTTTATGAATTCAAGACAATGCCCAGGTTTCATGATCAAAAAACATATAGAATATTATTGCAACCTTTGCATAGATTGTAAAACCCATACATGGATTTTAGGTTATATCAGCGTTGGAAACGTTAGAATCCCTTGCCAACAATAATGAACGAGAAAATGAGGAAATTCTGGCGCTGCAGAAGACGGTCGAACGTCTCGAGCAAGAGAAGCAAGCCAGGCAATTGCAGACTGCCAAGTTCGAGGAGGTAAGCGATTTTGATTTTTCGTATTTTGCTTCCTTTGAATCAGTGCTCAGTTTGAATGAGTACGCACAAAGCGATCAATTTCCTTTGGGATCTATTTGTATCAAGGCAAAAATTCTTCTTATAAAATAAGATTTTTAAATGTTTTCACGGAATTTGCCTCAACTTTTTTCTTTTTCGTTTCTTTTTGAGCTTAAAAGATGCTTTCTCTTCCATTTACAATTTTCGTAATTGTTTAGGAACTTGATCAAGTTGAAGAGACTTACAAAAAGGATATCAATGAGCTGCGAATGATGGTGAAAACGTTGATGTCAGAGAACAGAACGTTAAGCACCACGGTATCTTCCTTACCAGCTACGGCCGAAAGTCCTACGACAGCAGCCAGTGAGTCATGTCAATGTTACTTAGGTACAAATCCTTCTTTATGATCGTTCCTTTACATTTAGTGCATGAAGAAGATGTAAAAATGATGTTTGAATTGAAAGAAATGTCACATAAGCAAAAAGAAGAAATCAAAGCCTTACAAAAGGATGTTGAACAATATGCTTGTGAAGTTGAAAATGTAGGTTCAATATTTTTTTTGTTCTGTTATGAAATTATCCTTTGTAATACAGAGCGTAGTTTCAATTTTACAGCTTCAAAACTCCATAGAAAAATTGATCCGACAAAATGAAGAACTTTTGCGGAAGAATGCATCATTACAAAAGCAAGGTCGAATGATAGTCGAAGAGAAAATGGAGATTATACGAAGGTATGATTTCTTTTTGTTTCATTTTGCGGTTTTACGTGAACCATCTGATTATTCCTATCAATACAAAAGCAAAATGTTTTTTTCATACTCGACAGCTCCCATAAGGCTTTCTATGGTACTTGAAAAAAGTAAAATTTGTTGCTTTTCGCTAATTTGTTAGCTTTCATTGCAAAAAAAATTGATTACCGCTCCTATTAATCATTTACTCGACCTCGCATCTGTTTAATTCTGACTGAGAAACAGGAAAATTGGGAATCTTACAATAGTGATTACTAGGTTCTCACGTTTGAAAAATGGTTTGGAGATTAATTCTGAAAACTGAAGTTATGAAATACTATCAATCTTTTTGTCCTTTTTGATTATTTTCGTTAAATTTCCAGCTGCGAAGGCTATGAAAATTTGTAAAAAAAGAGCAAAGAAATCATATGCGCGAAGGAAATTCATTTTTGGAAATATGTATGGGGGCGGGGCGGTATTGCAAAACCACACCCACACAGCTTAACAAAATACTGGAACAAATTTTTTCGAGATTTCCAGCAAAATAATCTCTGTGTTGCACTTTTGAGTAGCATTATATTTTATCGCCGTAGATTGCGCCATGAAATCTCGAAAAAAAAAATTTTTAAATGCGAAATCTTAATCGAATGAGCGCTCGTCTGAGGCATGCATATCCAACTTCTCAGAATTTTCAAAGTATTTTCACTGATTTCAATTTGTTTTCGTTGAGCTAAGTCAGATTTTGCCATCTCAGGTTAGAAAAAACAGAAGAAGCAAACATCCAACTAAGGCGAATGCTTAGTGACACGGATAGAGCTTGCAAAGACCTGCAACAGGCCAGTCAAGTAAGTTTGTTGCGCAAGTTTGTTTTCGAAACGTTGATTGTCTGCAATTACGTCTTGCACTTATAGTTGGATGACGAGCCCCGATTCACACTTGCCGAGTTACGAGAAGTGTTGCAAGAGAAAAACGTGTTGAAGGGTCGAGTAATGGAACTGGAAGAAGAGTTGGAAAATCTTCGACCGGGACGAAAAGAGCGAGAAGTGGAGGATTTGTTAAGGTTTGAGTTGTTTGTGACTTGCTGGTGTGTTTGGAAAAAGTCTATACTCATAGATCCAATCAGGGTACTTTTCTAAGTGTTCAATATTTTTTTCGGGTTCTATTTTTATGAATAGCAAATTATCAGTTTTATAGAGCTCCTCATATCGATTACCTACGAAACAGCGATCCAAACAAACTTTAGAACCTAAGCTATAGTAATGTGGTCGGGGGAGAGGGGGGGGGGGCTCGAAAATGGAATGGTAGTTAGTTGAATTTCAAGTCATGTTAGATTTTGTTCGTGAACAACGAAAAAAAAGGACTTTTGATGAGAATTTAGATCTGTGAGAAATTTACTAGAGAGTATGGCTTAGGTCAGGCGTTTTCTTGACCCTTCGGGCTGAATATTCGCAAAAAATTGAATTTTTCCGCAGCAGTTTTGAAAGACGTTGTTGATGCGTTCATGAAAAATTCCTTTTTATACAGAAAGTTCTGTGACTCTCCTCTCTTTCCTTCGCACCCCCCCCCCCCTCCCTTTTCTGCAATTTTGCGACGCTGCTGGATCGCACAAATCTATTTTTCTGGTCTCTTCTCTATCGAACCTAGGACTTAGTTTAACCGAGGGGCATATTGAGTTCAGATAGTCATTTCAGCGATATGTTTCAGAATGTGGAGACTATGGAGTGAGAAATTTTTGGCACGTAGTCGTACAGCTACCGAAACTTTCATTGAGAATGGATATTATTACCTTACAAAACATTGATGTACAATATCAAGACATTCATATTGCATAATTTTTCGTACAAAATCGTTTGTGCAGCTCAGATCGAAAGCTCAAAATAAAGTATTCATATGAGAAGCTCAATTGCACTTCACAGACAATATAGTTGTTTATGCCAAAAACGATTCATAGTGTGGTACAAAATTGGTAATTTTGTTGCCAAAGCCTTTGGGAGATGAAATTGTCCTACGAACCCTCTGTCTACACTTTTATCCTGCAAATTTGAGTTTTCCAGCCCTTCGAGCGCCATCCGGAATCTTGTGGAAAATCAGATAAACAGGTCAAGCATGATATTATAATTTTATTTCATTTATCATGTCTCGATCTCAAAGTTAGTAGAGAATATCTGTGCGAGCTTAGGTCTTTATTATTATTCGTCTTGAGTTCTTCACTGTGCTCTTGCAGACAAAAAAGGACAAAAATGCCATAAATCACCTTTTTTTACTAAAAAAGAAAGTTTTGTTAAAAGTGTACATAGTAGTTTTCAATGAATGTTACACACAAAGGGTTGTAAAAGAAAGAGCGAGAAGAATTTGCATGATTGCTGTGATACTAAGAAAGCAAAATTAACTTTTTGAAGTTTAACAAGTAACGAAGTAATTTTACTTGGTGTGATCAAAATAAAAATTTATTAAAATTGTTCTTATGCAAAGCTGGGCCACTGCGAATTTAGAGTCCCGCCAGAGTGCCGAAGTTATGCCAGCGCTATGCCAGCATTTCGATCGATACACGTGTATTTCGTTGGGGGCATATACCTGCTGAGCTAGCCCCGCCCCAACGAAATACAAGTGTATCGATCGAAATGCTGGCGCAGCGCTGGCATAACTTCGGCACTCTGGCGGGAGCCTTATGGATAAGATTTTGGATATATGAACCAGTGCGAAATCCGAAATTTATTCGTATCTGCGTAATTTTAGCATTTAATAAGGAATGAAAATACAAACTCGAAATTCTGATAAATTTATTATCCAAATATAATATTCTTGAAACAACTTCATGCTTCTGTACGCTTATAGTTCATAGTGTGAATGTTCTGCTCAACATCGTCTTTTAGCGATGAACCTCCAAGAAATGATGAAGGAGAGGAGATGCTTGTATATGGGCCACTTCCTCGGGAACCAGACGAGAAGCTGTATCCATGGAAGTATGAACGGAAAGACAGCGGCGTACGAAGATTGTGAGTTATATATCGCCTTGCCTTCTTTCATCAAAATTTCCATTCAAGAATATTCGCTAAAACAGCTTATTTTCCAGCTTCCGCTTCTTCAAAGAACTTGGCGCGGCGACGCCGTCACCGCGACGCGGCTCGTCCGCGAACAACTCGCCCCGCCCACAACGTGCAAATGCGGGAAATTGAGCACTGATCAAATCTTCACCTAAATTATTCTAGTCTATTTCTGAATTGCAAAGTGATATGGACTCTATGACGTCACACCACCCCTTCGCTACGATTCTTTCTCACGGTCTCACTATCACACACCCAAAATAGTATTTGACACGAGTTGTTCGCAATTTTTATGTCAGTTGTCCTCACCAGCTCAACTCGCTCCATTAACAGTTGTCCTGACATGAATTTGCGAACAGCTAAATTTCGCTAACGCTACAGCGGCGCTAAACAGGTTTTGCATTGCCAAAAAACTTATCTTAGAATGTGTGTCTAATCCTTTACTTAACCCTATTAGGTAATAAAAACTATCGCTAGGTAAGCAATATTCTAGCCGGTTGCTTATTGATTTATTGATTGATTGACCAATTCCGCTGGTTTATTGTCATTCATTGTTAGTTTGCCATACAAAATGTATTTAGTGTATAGAAAAAATAAAGCCTATTTCACCAAGGAAAGGAGTGTCAGAGACGCAGAATCGGAATCTGCTTCTCTGCACTCACCCGCCCACGCTTATCGGTGCAATAGGCTGAGATATATTGCTTCTATTCTCTATTTTTTCCCAAAATGGGTTTCAACTCGGAGAATCTGGTCAATTTTTGGCTTTTGTTCATTGTTCGACTCGTTGTGAATCTCAATTTGAATAAAACTATCATCGCTAAATCTTCTCACATTGTGACGTCATTGCTACTTTTTCGTGCACTCTTTGATTTATTACAGATCAAGCTCCCAAGCTCAAATGAGCGGCTTGCTGGCAATTACTGGCATAATTTGGGAGAATATTAGGTGTGTACAGCAGGCTCCGCCCACAAAGAGATCCGTACATGTGGAGCGGAGAGCAATTTTCGCTAGCGATAGATTCGATTATTTCGAAGCATCATCTGTTTGTGGAAATCATTTTCGATCTCTCGTATGATTGGCCTATAGACATCGACGGTGGCGTTGATTCCGAAGACGAAGTCAAGATGGCTGTAGTGCGGCAAATCGTAGCTTCCGCGTATTGTTTCATTCATTGCTGAGATTATCGTGTCTCTGAAACATAAAATTGTTGGGAAAAAGTGATGTTATAAAGGAACATGAGTTCTAATATGGTTTACTATCTTGAATCTGCACACCAAACTATTTACTATTACTCTACACTGAAGTGATCAAGGAACTCACTTGCCTAACGACACCTTTCCACTTTCGTACCTTGAGTATGGGTGTAAGCATTCGCACTATCGTAACGTCGTTAGGGCTTTCCATACGGGAAGAGAGTCGCGCGCAACTCACCCTGCGGCGGGTTTTGCCCAAGCAATGGAGGGGAGTAGAGTTTGCCGCTAATGTTGAAAGGCAAGTCATGCAGACTGTTTCTCCTTCTCACCAGCATAATTTTAGTTCTAAGCATTGATTATGTCGTTTTTTGGTTTCAAGGCACCGTCTACCAAATTCTCGACTTCCATTTTTTATCGCATTCAGGCCTACTGAAGGTCCTGATTTCGAGAGAATCCGTGAAACCGCGAAAACTCTCATTTTGGAAAACAAGCGGGAACGGGTGCATTGCAAGTCGAGGGGCTGCGGTATACGCCGGGGGCGTCATTTGCAAGCCAGCAAAGTGGGCGGGGTGACCAGCTAGGCGGAGTGAACAGCACCGACTACGTTCCTTCCGGGGTGGATTTTGCTCTCCGGTAGCAATTTTTTGCTACATAACTTGGGGATTGCTTAGTGTGTGGGGCCCACGCCCATATGCCATCGTGATCTCGTCAACCCCCACTTTGGGTAGGCGGTGCCTTTGCTGTAAAATGATTTGTTTTGAAACTAGCGTATGTACAAGGTAGATGTATAATTGTACTCTCCAAGGTTTGTTTTCTACGTACAGAGAAGCCGCTATGCTGCTAGAAGCGGAGTTTTCCAGTTACAGAGTTAGTTTGTTCTTGCGGAATTTCTTATCACGTGTATTTAGAAGTTATGTGTATAATACTATAGGCATGAGCAAGGTGGATTGCAGCACGTTTCAGGAACTTTAGAAGCTGTATTTTGCAGATCAAGCACGCAAAAATCAAATGTACTGGGTAATAATTATAATACTTTGTCTCTTTTCAAGGCTACGTCTAAAGCTACCGGTGGACTAGCGCTAAGTCAGCGCTAATACGGTTGCTCTGTTTTGATGGTCGACGGCGCAGGCACAGTGGTAGCATACGAGCACTGAGCGCATCCAACTTTGTCAGTGCTAGTATTCAAATGCGGGGTTAAGTGGTGTATGGTAAGAAACGACGGTCATGACCATTCGGACCAGGGATCGATCCGACCCCTGGGCCAACCAAGCCTTCCACCTCCCTCCCCCCCCTCCCCTCCCTCCAAGTAAATGGTAACAGAGTAATCTGGAAGGATTGAAGCATTGACTTGGTAAAGCGCTAACCCCCGCAAATAATTGTAAACGGTCATACGCACTAAAATGCCTCTTCAACTACGGAGTAAAATCGAGGTAACCCGTCGCATCCTCTAGTATCCGATTGTTAGTGCAGGAATTATGTCTTGAGGTCACCTGACGGGAGATATTTCCTCTTAGAGTGAAAACCAAAGTAGTGTTTTCAATGCTAAGACAGGTTAAGAACCGATATTTTTCTCTTTGCAGTTGAACTTATTTGGGATGGTGATGGGACAATTAACCATCACTCACTGCACGGAGGAACGTTCACTGCGTCTGACAAAAAGAAACGACGAAAGTCCAATAACAATGAGCAAGTCGGATTTCCTTTTTTTATGTAAGAATTCAAAAATTCTGCTTACTTACCTAATGTCATCTGTATCAGCTAGGATGTCGTCCTTGCTCCAGTACAGGAAAGTTGGTGTATCAATTTTGCTCAGATTGTAGGTGGGTGGAAACTTCTAAAGGAAAAGTTCTTGAGGTGTGCTGAAATTATGAGAACTCACAGTTCCATATTCAGCCAGGTTTCCACTTTCGCCATAGTCAAATTTCTCGAATTTTCGAGACCTGACTACCTGAATGATATGTAATCAATCGTTTTTTGGGAGAAATACATTCAATCTAAAAGCCTCCGTCATTTTTTTCCGGAAATTGAAAATTACTTCCTTTCAAACCGAGGAAATTCTGAATCTTGAACTTAAGCTTCTTGAAGTGAACTATGAAAGTACCGTAGTCAAATATGGCACAATTCTCGAAAAAGGACATTTCTTTCAGAGATGATTGTTTAAAGAATAGTTGGACACAGTCTGATTCTTTCGAAAAATACCTGCACCCAATGTAGCAAATTTTTGGAAGACGTAGCCGCTGGAATATGGCAAAGATAAACTCCAATTCTACTCTGAAAAAAAGTTCCTGTTGTTTGAACTGATCCAGGATTCACTTACCTTATTCAGCATGTGTTCCCTGCCATCAATAAATCCTATGTCGAGCGTACAGATTGCTTGTGCCTTTGGTAGGCTGAATAAGACGGATGTTATATATTTAAAAAACTGACTTTCAAAAATAAATCAACTCACTTGCAAAATAGGCTCACGACTTTTTGTAGCAGTTTCGGCAATGCCAGCGGTGTGTTTGGGATTCGGTGCAGAAGGAACTGAAAAATGCATGTGAATGTATCTCCCACAAAAGTTCTTCGACAGAAAAAACTACCAAAAACCAGTAGAACGCTCGAACCAGCTGTTAATTGCTGGTTTACACTTATGTGCAAGAGCAAAACGAGCTGTTTTTGCAATAGTTTGCAAAATGCTACTACAAAACTCGATTTTACAATTTATAGGACTACTCTAGAACTGGTATGGGTTGTTTTGTTTGTAGTACGAGAACATTTTTTTTTCGTTACTTAGAGCTGCAAAGCAATGATCCGAGTACTAAACTAGTCTGATGCTTACACAGTAAGGAAAGACAGAGATATGAGAGAATTTCTTAGGTTAGTGAGTTCGCACTGGGTGTTTTTTTGCGTCACTCACAGAGTGACGTAAAAGAACACCCAATGTGATAGTCAACGATACTCGATAGCAGAGTTTGAAAGGTGGTGCGGGGGGGAGGGAGGGGGAGAGAGAATAGAGTTGATCTGATCCGTGCAATTATTCACTTTTATGTAAATTGAAGACCAAATCCTATAGACGTAACGTAACGCATAATCTTTCAAATTTTAGCCTCCAGGGTTAGTACAACTGTGCGGCAAAGGGCAAAAGTGGAAATCGACTTTGAACAAAGCACAAAACTTGAACATTTTTGGAAGGTAAAGTATTGGGCTGTCGAGAAATTGATGCCGCTTTTTATTTGCTTGCTTGGGCAGAGCAATCAGGCATACCCAGGACCTGGAGGGATTTTTCTCTAAAAAAGGTGCGTGACGTTCGCCATGCACTCCTAAAAAAATTCTTGTATGTTTCCTAAAATTTTTTCGGGCCCATAGCCGCGAAATTGGAAAAAGGGGGGGGGGGGTGGCGAAGAAAATTTTGAGTCCGTTTCTAGGGTTTTTGAAAACGAAGTCCCCCTTGACTTTTGCCAAAATTTACGAAGTCCTCCTTGGCCCCAAAACATATCCGTAAAAAACCCTTGAAAAACGAAGCGTCGACTAAAAAAACGTCGCAACTTTTGCGTATTTTCGGCCACGAAAACGAAACCTTTTTTGCTTTTTTGCCCCAAAAACGAAGTCCAACTCGTTTCCATACGATCTGTGCCGGACCCTGGGCACACCCCAAAATTGCCTAAGGGATTGTTCGATGAAGCAAAGCAAGCTCAACAAGCTGGCATTCATAATTTAGAGCCAAGTTTGGTCCAAGGAATGTTTGAACTCGAGATTCAAAGAGCGAATCAGTTTGAAGGATAGTATATCGCCTATAGGCTCTACCAACGTGGGAGAGTGGTACTTATGAAGAAAGCTACCTAACTTAGCTTCGTCTTTTGGCAAAAGACATAAATAATCTGAATCAGCTTCAAACAAATATGCTATTCCTAGGTGCCAAGCACCATTCCGAAGCGAGTTATAGGCTTATTCCTGCGCAAAATTGGCATACAACTGAACATGGGAAGACCGCCTGTAGGTAAGGTGCTGGGATGCCAGTGAGTCGATGAGTATGCCCATTTTGCGCAGAAATAAGTCCATAACTCGTTTCGGAGTGGTGCGCGGCAGCTAGGAATAGCATATTTGGAATCAGCGTTTGAAGCTGATTCAGAATGTATATGTTCCTTGCCAAAAGGCCGAGCTAACAAAGGAAGCGTCTTTAGTCGAAGTGGCCTTTCCCATTGGCACCTATGTCACTTTGTAGAGCATTGAACGATGACTCCAAATCTGCCTTCCATATCTGCCAAGCGCCTCTGTAGGCCGAGTTAAGAGCGTTTTTTAAGTCGAAAAACTGAATGCACAGTTGGAACAAAGTCGTCCAAGACTGCTCAGATGGGCACGTGTTGATTACCAGAGCACTTCATTTAATGAATGCCTTTTGTCTAATACCCTCATACTCAACAGTGCTCTATTTGAGCGCAGGAAAAATCGTAATTATTGTTTTTACATAGATTCTGCGTTCATTTTTTACTCCGAAAAACACTCATGACTAGGCGCCCAGGGGCGCTTGGCAGATATTGAGAACGGATTTGGCATCAGCGTTGATGCTCTTCAAAGTGGTGTAGGAATCATTTGGAAAGGCCACTTCGACTAAAGACGCTTCCCTTGCAAGTTAGGGTAGCTTCCTTTGCTAGCTGTAATGTGTGATGAGGTGAGGTTTGTAAGAAATGCTACGCAGGAAACGTAACGTCCTCAAGCCATAAAGGTAGTATCTTATTGTTAGATTTAGGCATCAAATTTGAGCGAGCCACTATTTGCGGATAGCAATGTATCAATTAATTTAGCTGTTGAAGTCATTGTTTAAGTTAGAACTATCAACTCACGTCTGCAAAATCCATAAGGTAATGGCCAAAGATCTTGTAGAGGCCTCCTATATGCGATACGGTAGCGACAGGTGCAAGCGCAAAGAATTGGCGAATCTGGAAACAGTGGCTCCGTAAGTCCATAGGACACGAGAGTCTGTTGGCCTACCTTCTTGCTAAATTCTGGGTCTTC
This sequence comes from Cylicocyclus nassatus, assembly GCA_958299035.1. NCBI lineage: Eukaryota > Metazoa > Nematoda > Chromadorea > Rhabditida > Strongylidae > Cylicocyclus > Cylicocyclus nassatus. The sequence continues at coordinate 43,643,926 of CATQJL010000223.1, read as the reverse complement.
GGCAAGTTTTGCGAACATCATAATAGTGCCTTGCGAGTGTCCGACGTAATATAATTGGCTCTAAATGAAGTTTTCTTACGAGATACTCATTTTATCTTCTTCGGCATATTCTCATAACTTTGATTTATGGCTGCATACCTCTCCAGTTTCGTGCAAAACGTAGTTGATGCAAGCCGGTAGATCGTATGAAGACATGTCCTGCCATCTAAACTAACTTTATGGAGCTTGGTATGGAAGAAAAAGTAACCTCAATTAAAGGACGGAAAATTTGAAAAAAAACCTACATTTCGCACAAAAGACAAGACAATACCCCAACGTACAACAGAGCACCTAACTCGAGTGGAAAAGATGGGTTGCAGTGTATTGATCATGGAATCCATCGGGATCCCGTGACTTGATTAAAAATGATTTTACGAGATTTGACGGCGATTTTTGGAATGCCACTGCTACAAGGTTTCGAAAAAACATCAAGTTCCCAACATTGGGAGCGGCGGAAAAATCGCACGCGACCTTTTCATCGCGATTTTTTCGTCGCGGGATTCGATGAATATTCTTTCAGTGGAAGCAAACGTAGAATAAATGATGATTTTTGACTTGTATCGTCCGTCTTGAAAATCTTTGAACCAAGTTAGGAGGTCCCGACAGTTCCGCCAGGATTATACAATACCGCTCACAGAATGTGCAAAATTTCCGTAAATGTCGCAGAATTCCGAGTCCGCGAAGGTTCGCGAAATTCCGGGAATTTTGCGACATTCCCGAAATTTCGCGAAATTCATGTAAATCACGCAAATTACGCAGGGCCATAACTTCGTTCCGAATGAGTATATTCAAAATCCGAAAACAGCATTGTATTCAGCTCGTCAAGGCGAATCTTTTGGTATACAGGCTGTCTCCAATATCCTCTTTTCAATAATCTTGAATCTGCATGCGGACGCCTTTTCGCGTGGGTGTAACGCAACAAGCATCACACATAGGCATATTTGAAATCCGAAAACAGTATTGTGTTCAGCTCGTTAAGGCGAATCTTTCGGTATACAGCATGTCCCTGAAATTCCATTTCCAATTTTTTCAATATTTTCTGCGCGCGTATATTCGCAAGGTCGCAACGCAGCGCACATCAAACATAAAAGACTCCAATAAGCACTATTGGATTGTGCTGCTCCCGCAGATTACCGAGCGCTAAAAACGAACTGGAGAATCTTTTTCGAAAAAGATAGAAGAGCTGGTGAATTCTGGAAAAATCGTGTTGTGTCAAATTTTGCCCACTGTAACCCTAAAATGAGAAGCTCTACTGCTAAGCAGATGTGCTTTTCGTAATTAGCAGGTCAGATAACCTCTATGAGCAAGTTTTCAAAGAAATTCGGGTGATTTGATTTTTTCTCGTTCTACGCCCTGAAGCTCGCCGATGGGTTTTGGTCAAAATGTCGATGATCTCGGATTGTAAGGAAACTTCGCTCAAAGAGGTTATCTGACCTGCTGATTACGAAAAGCACATCTGCTTAGCAGGAGAGCTTCCCATTTTAGGGTTACAGTAGGCAAAATTTGACACAACACGATTTTTCCAGAATTCACCAGCTCTTCTATCTTTTTCGAAAAAGATTCTCCAGTTCGTTTTTAGCGCTCGGTAATCTGCGGGAGCAGCACAATCCAATAGTGCTTATTGGAGTCTTTTATGTTTGATGTGCGCTGCGTTGCGACCTTGCGAATATACGCGCGCAGAAAATATTGAAAAAATTGGAAATGGAATTTCAGGGACATGCTGTATACCGAAAGATTCGCCTTAACGAGCTGAACACAATACTGTTTTCGGATTTCAAATATGCCTATGTGTGATGCTTGTTGCGTTACACCCACGCGAAAAGGCGTCCGCATGCAGATTCAAGATTATTGAAAAGAGGATATTGGAGACAGCCTGTATACCAAAAGATTCGCCTTGACGAGCTGAATACAATGCTGTTTTCGGATTTTGAATATACTCATTCGGAACGAAGTTATGGCCCTGCGTAATTTGCGTGATTTACATGAATTTCGCGAAATTTCGGGAATGTCGCGAAATTTCGGGAATGTCGCAAAATTCCCGGAATTTCGCGAACCTTCGCGGAATTCTCGGAATTCTGCGACATTTACGGAAATTTTGCACATTCTGTGAGCGGTATTGTACGCTGCAACCTGCTTTTTCCACCCTACTTAGGGGTTGCATTGGGGAGGGAGGGGAAGAGGAGGGGAAGGAATTTTCATTGTTGAAGTACTCAATCAACTTGTTTTCGCTCACAAAACGATTCACCGTTAACGAGGGTCACACTTTTAGTGGCGAGAACAGTTGTTTGATTTCAAAAGAAGAGTTTAATTAGCGAACGAATTGTTCGCCGAAATGAAAGTTTTTCGCTCACAAACGAAAGGAAATGGGTACAAACTCCATCGAGTTTTATGTAGATTTTTTAGGCTGAAACTACATAATTTTAGTTCAACAAGCTGCCTTATTTCACTCTTTCGCTCTGCAAGCTCGGTTAGAATTTAACTCACAGCTGAATGAATAAGTCGCTGTCTAGTGAACTATGAACTTAGGTTTTTTCCTTCCGATGATTTTATTCGAAACGCCCTGGAATGCTAGCTGAGAATGGAATTCAAATGACCAACACCAACAGAGAGGAGCACAAATTTAGATCTATTTCTTGGGTTTCCTCAACAGGTTTCGAGCTCAAAATCATACTGATTGGACGAGAGAAACCACTAGGTTATCGCAAAAATTTTCTCCTTCTCTTGATCTGTTATGACCTTAGAACACTAATCTACAAAAGACTTCGACATCATTCGATTCAGATTTTCTGAAGGCTACATTTCCATTGCTAACGCCATCGCTTTATGAGCAGTCGGACAGTGACGCCATATTTCTCTTAATCTCTTAATTGATAAAATTTTCAGCAGCTATTATGGAAGCAGGCTTTTGGCTACATTTCAATTCAAAATCTAGGTCAAATTTTCAAAGTTTGTGGTAGTGTTTACTTAAATAAATTTCAGTTTTTTGACACAGGTAGCATCTAGGCGAATACTCAAGAAGACTAATTAATCGAAGCAGAACTTGGTTATGTTGCACAACCAAAATTTGATGACCACGCTTCAGTTCGCCAAACTTTTGAAAGCCATCACTTTACCAAATTTGAGATCTTCAAAAAAAAAACGATTTTGCAAAGCTCGACAGCAGACTAAAAGAATCTGAGAACTACCACATGGTCCGATATTTGCTTTACTCGCATCATACCTGCGCCTTCAGTAGGACTAGATTAAAATTTTCGAAGTTTAGCAGCACTCTGAGCAGATAATGATGACAGATGAAGAATTTCGGCGATAATTAAAAGAGCTCAGAAGATTGTGGTTCAATGAAGTAAGAGAATGAATGGTAAAAAGTACATCGAATGCATGCTCGAATGCATTTAGGTCTTTACTTTACTAAAGTTCTAGTCGCTCAAAAAATGGACAAATTGAGACACCCCAGTATCATACAGTCAAGAATATATCCACCCAAGTCTTTTCCTTGCTCTTGTCAAGCTGGGACCTTTCTGCGGCGTTGATTACGGATGTGAAAAATAAAGTGTGCAAAACCTCCAAGAAAAGCGATTTTTGGGAGCCCCATCCTAAAATCACAGACGATTTCCAGTACTTGGGTGGGCGGAGTCTGATAGCGGGCGTGGTTTGATAGCACACTCGAGGGTTTCGGGTACTTTTTTTCCACTCAGAGGCCACATCAAAGGACCGGACCAACACAGATGTCTTGCTCCTAAGGTCTTCTTGTAGACTAGAACTAATCGGACAAGCATTTGAGCAAAGAGCATAGCACATCAACAGCACTTCGCTTTTAGCGGTTTTATTGCGCAAATTAATTTACATAATTACCAGTACCGCCCCCCCCCCCCTCAGAATCGAGAAATTTTTGAAGCTTGCCTATATGGGTTATAAAAATGTGCAAACGACTTGGGCCTGCAAAAATTTTGAGAAGCACCCCAAAAAATTTTTCGGAGTGCGTGGCTAACGCCACGCACCTTCATGTGAAAAATTTTTTTTCGCCCCCCCCCCCGGTTAGAAATCCTGCGACCGCCACTGATAAATACATAACATTATCATCATTCGCACAAAAGCTAAATGTGATGCAGTCGTAAAAAGCGCCCAAGCGGCCAATATTCAGTATATTATTCAGTTTTGCCTTGCATAGAATTGTCCGGAACATATGCACAATTACAGCCGAGGTCCTTACCAAGAACTTTGTTCAATTCAATCAACAACAAAGTTTTCGTCTGCGTAGCACACAAAACAGCATTCGCAGCATTTTTCTGTTTCATGTTCTGAACTACATAAGCATTCGAAAACGTCACATTGGGGCCACTGCCCGAATGGGCCATTAATAAGTGTAACCGCCTCATCAGCATAGAAACAGAGAGCCTCTTGATGTCTGTGTATCAGTGTATTTTCCGTGCAAAACAAAAGATCTCAAGATTTAAGAAAGGGATGTCATTCTCATGTAGAAATGTTCAACTGCGAAGACGAAATCTCGGCTGAGAGCTTAGAGCTAGGAATTTGTCCCAAAAATAAACCATTCTCTCAGTTCGCTCACCCCTTGGTAGGTCATGAAAATATACTAGACTCGTAAAAAAGGATCAACTTAGTATATTACTTCTAGAGTGAATTACTGGGTAGATTCATATCCGTGAGGATAAGAGAACGCGTCATTTTTGGATATGAAACAAACAAGTCTCCCTCCCCCCCCCTTCGCTCTAGGTAAGGGCTTCTGTTAGAACAGCAGTAAATAAGGGAAGACTAGATCCTTACAAGAGGTGGTTTTTTCTTTTTGTATTCTGATGCCCGGAGAATGCAGAAATCGTTGGGAAAATCAGCAAACCGTCGTATTGATATTTTTGTGCATTTTTCGAGGTAAACAGAGCAAAAAAATTACAGGGGCGAATCAGAGAAAGCAAACTGCTGCTCTCTATTCTGTTGTGACTGAAGGGCACAGAAGAACAGTTAGCGTCGGGCAGTGGGGAGTAAGAATGCAAATGGGTTTTACATGGGAAATTTATGAATGTCTTAGTATGCAGTAGTCAAGTAAGTTGGACAAATCATATAGTGCCACTGCGGTGCAGACAGCATTCGCGCGTGAACGGATTGCCATGGGCCTCAAAACTCGAAAATGTGTGCTCTATGGCCATTTTAGCGTATATTGTCGTCATTACAGCCACAGCAAACCGCAGGCTCACTATGTAAACTGCCAAATCTACTATGTATACGCGTTCTTATTCTTGAAAATGCTATGAAAAGAAAAAGTAAAGTTGCTTCGCATCTTCAAGATAAAGTGTCAAGGTGTTTTTTCAAAAATTAAAGGGCCAAAAATTGAACTAACGTGAAATTCCAGAAACGGATGTCGTCGGGTCCATAACCAACATGTTTTTGTGAGGGCGGAGTTCCACGCGAATTCGCAATCCACACATCGAAACCGGCGTCGGCAAACACGAATGCTAAATGACATCAAATGCGATTAAATTAGAGGGGACAGAGTGTACATTGCTCGTTTTCATATCATGTATACGATTATGACAGCTAGTGCAATGTCACATGCGCACGATTCAACGGAGGACGTGGAAAATTCTAGAAAAAGTGGGTTCGATGCGAAACATAGCACAGGTACGCTTAGTATAATATAGCAGTGGCTCTATGCCAAGAGAGGGAAGTGGAGTGGAGAAGAAGGGGGAGGAAGGGAGTGGCTGGGTGGTGATTAAGAAGTGGAGTGGAAGGGGACACTTTCCAAAAAGTTGTGCGGCTAGGCACGCCCCTCCCCACCGTGTCTTTGCAAATTTGAAAAAATTTCATCTGTATATGAATTTTCAAATAAATTCTGGTTTCACAGAAATAAAAAAATACTTTTTAGAAGTTTCTTCGAAATTGAATGTAGCCCTAAAAATACGCTTTCATGAAGTAAAGTATTGAATGATCTCTCCCACCATCTCAGCCCTGCCAAAATATGATTCTTTTCGGTCAACCATTAATTTTTAATGAAAATTTCATAGCTATAGAACATTCCGCGCACCTTCGGAAACAGGTCGAAAAATTTGTGGATTAGTAGAGCTAAGGCTCGTAAACTGAACAATTTGAATTCCCATGCAAGCAATACCAAACATATGTAGTACCAGATTACCAGATTACCAGCTCCTCTCACTCAAAAATAGGTCGCGAACTTTGTAAATTTTTTACATTCTATTTATTGAGCGACTTGGTATTGAAGATATTGTAAATGTGAATTTTTGAACATTTTTGAAAATTCAGGTTAGCTTTGTTTGTCGAGATCATGGCTACCACCACCCCTCTTTTCGAAAAATTTAGGGGTTATATGCTTACTTGAACGTTGGGTTCGAAAGCGTGGGCTAGCGCCACGCCCTTTCTTTGAATTTGAAATCTCTTTTGCCTATCCCCTGAAGCGAGATTTTTCGGCCACCACTGGTTCATTCAAAACAAACAGTTATGCTGCTGAGTTCTTCTTGGTAGAGTAAAAGCCTCGAAAAAAACTACGTTTACATTTTTTAGAAACGAAGGCGGTGGAAAAGAGTGGGGGCGAAGTGAGAAGGGCGGGGGGGGGGAGGAGGGAGTAACAGATGTTTTTGGAACAAGTAGTGATTCATTGAAATAATGAAGACAACTTGACTGTCGGTATTAAAAAAATACGAAAAAGATATGACTTAGTCATCACTACACACAAACCCTACTCCAATATTAACCTGCTGATTCATTAGCCAAGTTTGGTGTCCAATTCGATCCATCACCGAATAGTCCATGTTGAAGAAAGATTACCGGTTTGTCTCCATTTTTAGCTGAATGAGTGTTTTTTTCCAAAAAAATAGGTCAAATGAGCTTACAATGCCCACCACTCTTTATCCGATGTAGTTCAAGGATGTAGTCGTCCTTGGTTCGTACTAGGTGCACCTCTGATTTGTAACCGTAATATCTGGCAATCTCTGGCTGAAAATTTGATTTTAGAGATAAAAAACTCAACAATTATTCGGATAACAAAACATACCACTGTCATGTAACATTCTGGATCGATCGCTATTGTACAGCTGATCAGCAACAGAATCCAGATGGACAAAGACATCTGAAACATCACACATGGTGTTTTGTCTCGACTTTGTGAAGTAGTGAAGGAGAAATAATAGGCACGGGTTTTCAATAAATTGCGTCGAATAATCAAACGTTTGACTCACTTTATTTTCAAAATCGCTTGAATGAACAGCATTTGCTGATAGGTAGCATGTAGGTCTGGCTTTAACTCAGTCTTGAAGAATGAAGTCAGTTTTTTTCCCTTCAGTTACCGTAGAATTAAGAAACGAACTTCCAAAACAATGTTTTCACAGTGTTTCTAGCAAATAACTTTTTACATAATCATAGAGCAGTTTTAGATGGTATAATCAGAGTTTCAATAATGTAGTGGGAACACCGCCCGATATTAGGTTAGAACATAAGCTTTGCATCGAATTTTTTTCAAATCTTCTCCAAGTTCACCGATTCTTTTTGAAATGACATAAAAAAAAAGAAAACTTTACTTTTTTCAAGTATTCTCAAAGTAAAATTCATCGCTTTCTTATCACGGCAACGGAACTCGAAAGCAAACTGTCAGATTGCGTTTTCCCAACTTCAAATCCTCAAAGCTGAGAACAGTCCAGAAACTTTTGATTTTACTTGATATTTGGCTTTACAGTTCACGCTTCTTAAGAATCTAAAATCTGTTTCGAATTCTGTATTGGTTGAAATAAAATCTCTTATTTATACTATGAAGTAGTGCATAAATTTCTCCAATGAAAAAATACTATACAGAATGAAACGCTGCTCTCAGCAATTTTGAACGAACTTTGGAAAGTTTGGTGCAAGACTCAAGTTTCAACCTATTACACATCTAGGGGGTAGCTTTTGAACTAATGATTAGCTTGAAGCGAAAAGGTCACATATTTATGATAATCAGCAACGCTAATCAACCCGGTAACAGATTTCCAGCTCTTTGGGACAATTTCTTGGAGCAATATACGCTCACGCTTTTGCAAAGTTCATAAAAAGCTCTTACCGTAATCAAACAATGGGGTGATTAAGAAATTGAATTGGTGAGCAGTTTTCTACTGCCAATCTAGCTTGTAGGCAGCCTATGGGTAGAAAAAGATTCGGGAAAGCTGTTTAGGCAAGAGTATTGACGATCAAACGTCTGATACGTTTCTTGAAACACCTTTTCTAAAAATATATGCAAAATTTATCAAATATCAAAACATAGTGAGCAGCCGTTGAGAAAGCAACATACCCTCGATATCATCCCATATGTCTTCCCTCAACATGACGTGGATTATGTGGCTTGAGTCGCCTCGGGCTCGAGCCACGTTGCGAGCGCATCATTTGGCGCGACGTGGAGCTCAACACAACGTGGCGCTGGCTTTTCCACGTTCTTCTTGTTGCCACATCATGCCGAAAATGCGCACGCAATGTGGCGCAGGCCCGAGGCGAGGCGGCGCCTCATCAAGCCACGTAATCCACGTCATGTTGAGGGAAGACATATGGGATGATATCGAGGGTACATCCTGGCATTTCAAGTGACAATTTAAGATGTACTGTAATTGGAGACAGTAGAGAAAAAACAACAAAATGTTTTTTACATAAAGCTTCAAAGAAAAATAGCTATCATTAAATTGCCAAAACATACTAGTCGTCATGCTAAAGCCCTTGAAGCTCCTACTTTCTAGTGCTTCAAAGATGTCGAAAAAAAATTCATGTTGTAACTCTAATTACAATATGAACAAAATCAAGCTCTCAATTATTACCCTATCCCATTTTCCAGACTGATATACAGTCCAGTAGATTTTCCGCATGATACAGTGTACTTGCGGTGCCGAGACTTTGTGATGAAATTTGCGCGTGAGCATTAGCTACTCCTGACATGCAGACAATTTGCGCGCGCAAGTAGCCTGTATTACAGGCGTAACTATTTGTTAACGCCCACACTTTACCTCAAACTTTTGGCACGGCAAGCGCACTATAGGTTGTCCCAAAAGTAGGTATACACTTAATCGTCAATATTTCTCTTCCCACAAAATTTTTTACAGTTTCAGGCATCAATATGTAGATCTGGCTTCAGCTTAGATTAGCAGTTCAAAGGGCCGGGCATACTTCACGCGATTACATCGCGACGCGATTTGGCAATATTCCAACTGTCCATAACTCACTCTAAGCACGTTTTAAATGTACAGAAGAAGGACATTTCATCAATCCACGTATGTTATACACACTATTCATGTGCAGTTTGTTAGTGTTGTATCTGAAGACTTTTGGCGAATTGCCAAATCGCGTCGCGCCTGAATTCGCGTGAAGTATGCCCGGCCCTTAATGCAACCCATCGATCGCTTTTGGTTAGTGTAGAATTACGACAGGAACTTCAGCATATAGCGCCACTGTAAGATAAGCCGTCTGAAATAGTTCCACAAAAATTTGATAAGTTGCGTACCAGTCAAACATGTTAATTTCGCACAACGTTCTACTATTAGGTTGTCCCATGAGTCTTCTCATATCTGACTTTTTAAAAGCTTGAGTCTGCTGTTCTTAGATTTCTGATGGGATGTTGGTACCAGGCTTGATTCGCATCGAATTTTAAGACAAATGGAAATAAATCCAAAATCCCGAAAAAACAAAAATGATTGTATCTAACTTCAAAAACATTCTGCAACGTTCTCGCTTGCTCGCCATATAATTTCTCCCATCAGATATTTATATATACACTTCTGCATTTTTCTGATGGCTAAAAATTGAGCGAAAATAATGTGCTCAATTTTCAAACTTTGTCTGTAGTGGGTCTATGCTTTCCGCATTATATAGCTTATTCAATCAAGAATACTCCCGCAAATTTGCACCCTTGTAGATGCCCTAGTTTTTGAGAAATATCACTTTGAAGGTACGAATATGAAAATACTTATGGGCCAACCTAATATTTTCAAGGCATTGAAAATGGTTTCACCACATCACGGCGGTTTACCTAGTGTACCTTATCAAAAAGGCCTAACGGTAAAGTAAATTTTTATTGACGTCGCGACTTTGTTCAGAATGACAATTTCAGCTTCTTAAGTATATTCTGGAACACTATATAGACAAGAATGACGGAAGCCATCTTCAACTCCTACCGCAATTCTACGGTAATGGAAGGCATTAGTTGATTTGTTCCATACTGTGAATTAGGGTGAAGCCAACTTTTATACCTGAAGCTCCAAAAGCTCCAAATGACTTTTTGGGATGAAAGCTATTGACGTTCAAAAAGTGCGTACTTTTGGGAAATCCTGTAGATCAGGCGAATCTACACTGTAAGGCCATTCGCTTTCGAATTTATGTTCACTATACATGAAGAATTTTCGTAGAGTTTTGTAAGAGCAAAAAAACAGACAAGCAATCACGAAGAGTTCATCTTCTGCAAACACATGCTAACAAGACGAAAATGTTTGAGAAGTTATGTTTGTGGCAAGACCTTTTCAACATTTTTAAACCTCGAGCAGCAGTACATATTGTATTATATACTTCCAAACCTGAATACGAAGGAACTGTAATGTAATGGATTTTCTAATAAATAATTCCGATCGCTTGCGCCTTCTATTGGGTTGTCCCGAAAGTTCTGTCGCTTCATTTTTAAAAATTCGCAACTTTGCGCTATCTCGACGGATCTGCATCCTTGTAATTACATTTGAAAAGTAAGTCTTTCGCTTTCGATCGCTTTCCTTTCTCGCTTTTAATACACACTGACTGCAGAGATAATGGAAAAAGAGGACCATATAAACCTTGGTCATTTTGAGTTAGGTCGCCAAAAACCTGTATCGCTGCCGAAAATTCTGAAAGCGTAAGTACCTAGGTTTCTTGACCTACTCTTTACAACTGTGAAGAGTTTGTGCTGTTTGGATGTGTCTGTAAAAGATTATGGTTTTCGATAAAAGTGACATTAATTAATTTTGGCATTTTCTATAGTAAAGTCGAAATTCGTAAATTTTCACAGAGACCTCCAAACAGCACAAACTTTTCATTGTTGCAAAGAGTAGGTCAAAAAACCTATGTACTTACGTTTTCAGAATTTTCCGCAGCGATACAGGTTTTTGGCGACCTAACTTAAAATGGCCAAAGTTTATATGGTCTTCTTTTTCCATTTTTATCTCTGTAGTTAGTGTGTATTATAAGCTAGGAAGGAACGTATTCAAAAGCGAAGAGTTGTGCTTTCAAATAAGATTGAAAGGCTGCAAGTCCGTTGAGAAAGCGCAAAATTACAGATAGTGAAGTAGAAGTTTGCGCAGATGAGCCCTATTCAACTCCCCAAATGAGATATAGGTTTGAAGCAAACATAGCTCGACCAAGCTTGTTTTAAAGAGTAGTTTTTGATGGTAACTATCATTTTGCATATTTTGCTACTGACTAAATGAGGAAATCAAAAGCTTTGCCGAGATAGAACCAGTGGTGTTGACGCCTAATGATATAATGAAAAACGTAATTGCCTCTTCTCGGTTTCGAGGCTTATTATCTTCTTATACCAGTTAGCAATTCTTCCATTCGAACTAATTATCGTCAGCGAGATGTAAAGAACAAAGAAAGACCTAGCGAATGCATCTCCCTGCAATGTATGCGATTTCATTATACGAGCTGCACTTTTTACTGCAAACAATTTGCTTTCCATTTGTAGATTAAGGCTAGAGACTAGACGTCTAAGGGAACAAACGAATGGCTGACTAAAGAATTCTGATTACCATGTTACAGCTAAAAGAAGTGTTTACAAGGAGATAAAAAGTGCAAATAGAGTTTCGCAGATTAGAGACCTTTCAAAATTCTCGCTAAAGTAAGTGCAAAACTGAATCAAAAAAGCCATGTCGGACAATGCATACATACGAGCTTAAAAATCTCATTATAATTTTCCCAAAAGTATATTTTTTCCCATCCATTCAAAAGATATAAATAAGGCAAAAAGTACAAAATATTAGATGGGTAAGTTTGTGCGTTTTCTAGACCTATTCTGAAATCGTTCAGAATGACGATAGAAAAATAGTGCAAGCATCTACCGATGCAGAATCCCCTTTCAAGTAGCTATGTTCCCTTTGTGACAATTTCGACGAGCGCTGAGATAATTGCCGAAAACTAGAGCCCTTCATTTTTACCATGGCTGACTTTCGCTAACTTTCAGAATTTTCATTTTAGACGTTCAAAGGTGCTCTAATAACCATCTGATAGGGCAAACTTTTTTCAAAAGCAATTTTTTGCATTTTTCCTCAGAATTTTGCTGAATTATTTTACCAGAGCATTAAGTTTTGAAAAAGTCGCGTGACACATAATTGCAACAAACACTGCGAAATCCTCAAAATACTAAAGTTCTAAAACTCGGTTATTACTATCATTAGTATTAGAAGTAAAGAGCGATTACGGCATGAAAATGGATAGATTTTGGCACTTCGAGTACAACTTTGCGCACCCGTAAAATTGGGAAGCACAGCGATTTTGTCCGCAAAAGTCGCATGTTTTGCGAAGGAAAAACAACTGTCAGAAATAAGAGAAAAAGATGCATCGAATGGTACCTGAACTGTTTAACGCCTGATGTTTTGCAAGGTGAAAATGAGCCAAGTATAAAATTTGGTCACTTTAGAAAATATATTAGGTCGTTCCGAAAGTTCTTTCCGTTTTTTCACCATATCATAAAAACATGTGGAACGAAGAAAGGGAAACGCTTTAGGCATTGTCCGACGCAATTTTTTTTCCTCTTTTCAACTATCATATTCCTGTGGCGCTCGCTATTGTGATCAGTGAGATAATGACCGAAATTTCGGACCTATGCTTTTTACCATGTCCAACTTTGGCCATTTTTCACTATCTTCTTTTATGATTTTTGGAAAAGCTTTGATAAGATTCGGATAGAGTAAACAAAGTGCAATACAATGCAATTTTTTGGCATCTATAGCTAGCCTTAAAACATTTTTAGAATTATTTCTCTGATGCTATCAAATTCCACTTTTGGGGTTGCCAGAAGCCATAGAACATAAAACGGCGCACAACTAAGGTGTCATTCGATGCAGCTTTTTTTCATCTTTCTGATGGGTGCTTTTTCTTCTTAGTTTGTGGGGTCTTTAGCGATGAAATTTCCATAAACATTGATTTTGAACTTGCCTCATGATGTGCCCGTGAAATGCGAAATCTTATGTTTCGAAGCGGTAAACGCTCAGTTACTTTGTAAAAATAGTGTACAATCATAAATAACTTTGAAAGTTTCGAAAACCAAAGATTTGTTGATGTTCAGAGCGTTTGTGTGTTTTGTGACTTTAAAAAGTGAAGACTTCTGAAAAAGTTATCTTAAAAGATAATGAGAAGCCAGCTGAAGTTGCCAAAAAATTGCATTGTATTGCACTTTGTTTACTCTATCCGAGAGTTATCAAAGCTTTTCCAAAAATCAAGAAAGAAGATACTGAAAAATTGCCAAAGTTGGACATGGTAAAAACCATAGGTCCGAAATTTCGGTCATTATCTCACTGATCACAAGAGCGAGCGGCACAGGAATATGATAGTTGAAAAGAGGAAGAAAAGTTGCGTCGGACAATGCCTAAAGCGTTTCCCTTTCTTCGTTCCACGTGTTTTTATGATATGGTGAAAAAACGGAAAGAACTTTCGGAACGACCTAATATTAGGTTGGCTAAAAAATAAGTTCGGTCGTTTTTAGTGATTTGTATAATTGTCACAAATCAGTTTTTGTGTGTATATATGGTGCCACTGAAAAGAGCAAATTAAGGAGAATCGGATGGTTGACTCTGTTTTCTCAAAAATAATTTTTCTGATAATGAAATGCTAAAGGAAAGAAAATTGGTCAGATTTTTCCTCAAGATATCGAAAAATCACACTCCGAAGAACGAACTGAAGTCAAGTGTAAAGTGTAGATTCGCTAAATTTTTGAATTTCCAACCATTTGCATAGCCATACATGGCCAAATTCGAGTTATCTGGAATGCCCAAAATTTGACCTTCACGCGCAAATGCCTGAAAATTTTCACAATTTTGACTGCAGAAATTCAGAAACAGCAGGTCACAATCTTTATTGTGGTTCGCCACCGCCAGTGGCTGTATATATCCAGCTACTAAATTACTCGCCTGTGTACTCACTGCAGGCTGAGAACGAAAGCTAGAAAGTCAAAAAAGCGATTTTTCAAAAGTCTGAATATATAAGATTATAACTGTCATTTTTTGGTAACAGAAAATTGTCAATTCAATATTTAAGATTAGAGGCTTGAGGCTATCTTCTCAAGAAAAATCTTAGCGAATAGCTGTTACATGAATTGTTATGAAGCTTTGAATTTGCATATCAAAACAAACTTATTTATTAGCCCTAATATTTTAGTAATTCTAGAAACCATGTCAGAAGGATGCAAAAAATTGCATCAAATTGAAAAAGGTTTGCCTTATCAGGTGGTTATTAAAACACTTTCAAAAGTCTAAAGTGAAAATTCTGAAAATTATCGAAAGTCAGACATGGTAAAAATGAAGGGTCCTGGTTTCGGCATTTATCTCAGCGCTCGTCGAAACACTCACAACGGCAACAGTATGCTGGAAAGAGGAAGAAATTCTCCATCGAACACTGTTTGAAAGAATTGTTTATCTTCATTTTGAAGGATTTTAGCACAGGTCTAAAAAAAGTCACGAACTTCGAACCCACCTAATATTATAATTCCAATTATTTGATGTTTATTCCAAAAATGTAAGGCAAAGCCATGCAATGTTCATGAATTAAGAGGCGTTTATAAAAGCAGTGAGCTGCAAATATAAAATTTTAAGCGCTATAACTTACAGCGGACTTGGTCTTTTCTTATACTGATCATCAACTCTCAATTAAGTTCTAGAAAGTTCCGGGTTGAGTTTTGGGATTAAAAACCTTCTCATTTCAGAGGTTTTGATGCAGATAACTTGCTGCACCTCCCGGAATGCTGGAAAAGTTATTGAAAGCAAACATGGCAAATTTATTATTTTTGAAATGACAGCGGTGAAGTGGTGGTGCCATGCCTTATCATGCCATCAGCCCACTGCATTTTTTTGACTTTATCCATCAGCTCATAAAAGAGCATGGCTTAGAAATTGAATTTAAGAGAGAAAAGTTATCTTGACAATTGCCGTTCGCAGTCAATTAAGTCTTGTAAGATGTGGCAGGATAAAAGTCCAAAGAGCAAAAAATATGCTACATGATATGCGTCTGCTCAAAATGTCAATCTCTATGAAATATAAAAAATGAGTAGAGCAAAACGCTCTTACTCTAGTCAACCTAGTGAATTCATCTAATTTACGTCACTGGTAAAGCAATATGTTAAGACATTGACGATTACGTAAATTTTTCATTGCCCGCTTTTTGGGACCAAGGCCTTTTACAGATCAATCGACTATTCACATGTGAAATCACGCATACTGACATCTACAGTAAACCTACAGTACCTCTGAGAGGCTGACAATGAAGATAAGGCTTTTTTAAAATTCAAACTATGTGTGTCAAGCGGTCCCACGCGGTAATCATTGCTTGACACACCATGTGTGTCAAGCGTTCGTCAATAACTGGTATTAGTCTGATGTTATTTTCGGGATAACAAGAAAAAAGACTTGTATCTTTGGTATTGTTCTAACTTTTCCCATTCGTAACGAAGATACAGAATAGATCCTAGCAAATTTGACATTTTACTTGGTACTTACCCGAGATCTCTCCGAGGTAATGACCGGTACATCTAGTGATTTTCTTGACATTGCAAGAAAATTGAAATATCGTTGTAGATTTTTAAACAGATGAAATAAAATGTTCTTTTAGCCAAGTAAACAAGTGCAAACAACTATATTCATTCCTAGAAACAGAATTTCAAGCTTAATCCAACCTTTCATCTCAGTCTAGACGTATAAAAAGCTCTTGTTGTCTAGTGGCCATTTGGTTCAGTGACATAGAGCATGATTCATCGAAATGCCTATTGAACGTAAAAAAGTAAAGTTGAAGAATATGACAATGAGTAGCCAACATAGCGACATTTTATGAGTCATTGTGAGAAACAGGCGTCGTCAATGTTTTGTACCTTGCGCTAGCAACATAATGTGTAATGATCCGATATCTGTAAGGAATTGTAGAGGCGCTTCCATTAGGAAAACCTAACCTGTTTAAATGAAACCGAAGGTAGTAGAGTAGTAGAAGACAAGATAAGGTCTCGGGCAGAGTTCACGCAATTTCATACTCGCGATTCATAGCGAAAGGACAACTGCTATGAGTTCATTGCAAGATCGGCATGCAACGATATTGTTACAGTTGTCTTGTCGTGATGAATCGCTACGATGAAATCGCGAGAACTCTGCCCGGATTAACTTTGAGAGGGATTCTGAGCCATTACGGGCCCATTTTGTCTCAAATAGCAAATTAAACATCCTAGAATATCCTATTAGGTTGTGTAATAAGTTCTGTCCCATTTTTTCTTTTGATTTTTGTTAAACGAGAATTACCTTGTTTGGAATAAAGTGCAAATGCTTTTGAAACGACTTAGAGCTTTCAAATGCATATATCATTTTGCAAAACACCGTTCAAAATATTGTGGAAACATCGAAAGAAAAATGGGACAGAACTTATTACACAACCCAGTGGCGTACCGAGGGGGTTGGCGGGGGGGGGGGGGGCGCCCCCCCCCCCGAGAATGGGTCGCGAAATTTTTGAAAGTTACTTATATGGGTTATAAAAATGTGCAAGTGACTTGTTTATTTTTGTAAATAATTAAAATAATTTTTAAAAAATTTAAAAAATTCTAATTAGCCTTGTAAAAAAATTTTTTTCGGGGGCGTGGCTCACGCCACGCCCCCTTCCAGATATTAGGGGTCGCAAAAGTTTTGAGAAGCATCCCAAAAAATGTTTCGGAGTGCGTGGCTAACGCCACGCACCTTCTATAGAAAAATTTTTTTGTCGCGCCCCCCCCCCCCCCGAGCCGTACCCGAGTGGGTACGCCACTGACACAACCCAATAGATATCCTTTTATATCAGGCTAATCATTGGCGCTGACTCTGAATATGAAACTTGCCCTTTATTGTAATGCTTCCAAAAGTCATACAAAATATACCCTCACAGCCTTGTTCTCAATGGTCCTCGAAAATTAAGCTTGCGTGAAAATTGCTGATACATAGCTGAGACATAGCTGACCAGCTTTTTTGGAAATTTATTCTCAAACGTATTATACAATAGCGCTTAATGCTATTATAGAAGATTATTGATTTGCTTCGCACTGTAACTCTAAGTTGAAGCCAGCTCTACAGAATGTCACATAAGGTTGTGCAAAACATTTGGGAAGAAACTTATCAACGATCAATTGTGTATACATACTTTTTGAACACCATGTGAAGTAAGATTACCAGATTTTTACTTTTTCCCATATAGCTCTGCATTTTGAGCATCTCGGTGGACAACAAATGGACAGTAAACCTTCACGGACGTCATGCAGGAGGCAGCAAAGTCCTACCGCATTTGCTTCTGGAAGTGCCTGGGGAGCTTCAGATTCCTCGCGCCTCTAATCACTTTTCGCACCTCTGATTACTTTACAAGCTTGAGGATTGAGCGAGAATCTTTTTGAAGAGGATCTCATCCTGGATCAATTTGAGAATCTTGCAATTTCTTTCAATCTCAGCTATAATCGTTTTCGGCCTATTCAAATATTGGGTTCAGGGCATTTGCTCCAATCGTAACAGAAGGAAGTATTCTGTCGCAGAATAAAGGACGAGTGCAATCAGTCTTCAAAGTCCTTGCCTTCGATCGGAATAACTGAGAAAGATTCACATGCTTGAGATTCTGGTTTGAAGAATGAGTAGACCAATTCATACTTTCAAATCATTGGACGTTGAATGGCTATCTATGAGTAATTTTTGAATTTGTTATCTTATTTGCTATGAATTCAAAACATAAAAGCCATCTCAAAACTTGACACGCTTTAAGAAATCAGCGTTCAATTTGGCGTAGGTCATATCAAGTAATTAGAAGTGCGAAGAAGTAATTAGAGGCGCGAGGAAGTCTGAAGTTCCTTAGGCACTTCCATAAGCAGAAGCGGCGAGCCTTTGCTGCCTCCTGCCCGACCGCCAACCTTCACGAAGAAAATTGTTATTGAAATATTTTGTCAATAATCTTGCATAGAAGATCTTTGAGATTATGTAGTGGATTTTCGCTCTAAGCCATTAGTCGAGAGAAGATCGCTGACAGAAAAAGGAGGGAGGATGAGAGGTTGTGACCCCCCTCCAAGGCTAAATGTTCTACCAGCTTTGATCGAATCTCTGTAATTTATCAATAGTGTGACTCTCTTAGGTTATTTGCGGGGTGTTTTAGGTATTTTTAGTTAATTTTAATTCAGAAAATAGGACCAGAAAGCAGGGCATGAGAAAAGCTGGGTTCACTTCTTTCATTCAAAACAAGACCTAATATAGAGCAGATCATAGAAAAATTAGATGAGATCACTTTCAATAATAAGGCCTTCAGACTAGTACAGCTAAATAAAGACGAATTGTAATAGTTTTGAAAAGTCGGTTTCTAATCTTTGGTCTGATGAACTTGCCGGAAAATGAGTGCGGAGCATAGTGCAGCAAGACGAAGGCAAACAAAAGCAGTTCGATTAGAAAAGAAAAAAATGCAGTAACGTCTAAAACAAATAATTTAGGTAATCAAGCTGATGACATCAAAAATACCGCACGCAGGTCTTCAAAAAAAATTTGATATTTAGATTTTTGATCGTAAGAAGTTGGTGACAGCTGCAATCCTAACAATAGATGGATTACGAACTTTACTTGATATAGAGAAAGTTATATCAAATGCAAAATAGAGCAAAAAATTCACTCGAACAAATTTGAGTTGAACTAATACCTTTTAATTCTAGCATGTAGCGGAACGAGAGGAGGAGGAGGAGGGAATAATAAAAACAACTCTTACAACTTGAAAATTCAAGATAGCCTTATAAAAGGTTTTTTTGGGACTGGGCCCAAAAAGTTTTGAGAGGAATCCCGAAAAATTTTTCAAGGTGCGTTGTTGGCCCCTCCCCCGAATGGAAATCCTGGGCCGCCACTGGTTAGTAATGATGTAATATCAACAGAGAAAAGCCGGGAGTATTTGTGACGAATCAAAGGCACAATCATCCACACATCATGTTTTGCTGAATAATAAAAATCAATGACAAGATAAAAGTGATTGCTTTTACATCCCAGTCTTAATGATAAGCATATGGACCACATTTATTGAAATACGAGCTGGTGCAGACGTTCAAAACGAAGGAAGAAAGTGGGTAAACAAGATTCATGAGAATGCCAGATGGACGAGATAGCTCGTTGCAGGACGGAAAAAAAACAAAAGTCAATGGGAGCCTATGCGGCTGCAACGAGGGCTCGCATTCTCGGCATTATGTGAAGAAATGGGAATAGCTAAATTGAATTTCGAGTGAGAAAAATTGTTCGCTACCCTTGCATGGAGATCCAGATTCTGAAGAGGAAAGGATAAACCGGCAATCGATCACTGCGGCCAAATGGCCCTTACACAAAGACGCCATTAGCAATGCAAGTCACCTCTAAGGACAGCCACTATGACTCAGCTGTGTCAAGGCGACCCCGTGTTTTTATTTTTGAAACATTTTGCAGACAACAACAGACACAAACATTAGAACAGAAACCATTGATAAAGGGAGTGTATGTCTGGAATGTTTACTTGCAAGTCTAGCCATTAAAAACGTAAACAAAAACTGCGCTGGAAAATCTCATCAGGATTAAGACGCTGCACATTTCAACCCGATCTTTTGAACCAAGCGATTTCTTAGCAAATTTCTGAGGATTTTTCCGGGTTCATTGATTTCAATACACATGTGAGAACAATGCTGAAGCTGGCCTGGTTTCAAAAAGTTGAAACCTGACACATGCCCTCGCACACACATGATCTTGAACGAATCGAAAAACATTCCCAAATAATCGCTGCGATGAGCGGTGGGAATTGTTGGGTAAAATGTGAAGCAGTATTGGAAAGGATAAAGGGGAGTTCTAACTGCTTATTTAGTTGGAATAATTTAGGGCCGGGCATCCTTCACGCGTAATCGCGACGCCATTTGGCAATATTTCAACTGTCCATAACTCACTGTAAGGGGTTTTTTAATGCCGGAAGATAGGACAATTTACCAATCCACGTAGGTTATACACACTATGCATGTGCAGTTTGCTAGTGTTGTATCTGTAAACATTCTGGCAATTTGCCAAATTGCGTCGCGACTGAAATCGCGTGAAGTATGCCCAACCCTTTTCGCAAAATGTGTAGGATTTTAGCTGCCATTCGCAATTTTTTCGGTTTTAATTTTGAAGCTTGGAGCCCCGTCTTTGTATTCCTCCTATCGCCGTATCATTGTGTAATTGACTTCTATTTGGATAGATTCTTCTTAGTTGTCGGACAAGAATACTTTGCGATTTTGCGACATGTCTCAGCAACGGTTTTATTTTTTGCGAGGCAGGATGCTTGTCAACTGGGTAGTCTAGTCTAGCGAAGTTTCCCTAAATAAAGAAACCCATCTTTCAATGAAGCTAATAAATGCAGAGTTCTCTCTAAAAGGAACTAAAAATCTAGGACGCCTGCTTTCGCTTACTATCTAACATACATCTTTGCTCCTCCCTCCTTCCCTTCCTCTTCCCCTTATGGTCCGTTCTGTCCGTATAACAACCAAAGTTCAAATATGTCAGTTGGGGCCCCAAACGAGAGGGAACTTGAATTATAATTTTCTGAAGACTATGAATTCTTGTTGAAGTAGTCAAACTTTACTGTAGAGAAAGAGAAAATGACCCAGTGAGAAAACCGAGTTCGAGTATTTAGAAGTACAATGAAATAGCTGTAGATATGAAAAATTCCTTGACAATTAGATTTCATAGTATTGCTGCAATCTGATCATCAAACAATTCTTTAACCTGATAGAAGAAAACAATTTTTTACAATGACTATCGGCTACGCCCACATCAATAAATGCTATGCAGAATATCGAAAGTGCATTCTAAGTCGTGTACACGACCTGATCAGATAATTCTGCCGTATCTATGCTCAATTTTCGATCAACTCAGCTCCAGTCAGTTTAGACTGCGAATGACATCAACAGAGATCCACGTTTATATTGCTAAAATTGTTCTTCAATCTGTAATTCACCACGAACACAGAGACCTTGGTTTATGAGCAATGCATGTGACAGACATACGCTAAAGTATAAACGTCAGCTGGCACTGTCTACACCTCAGCACCAGGTTAAATTTCAAAGCTCCCCTATTTTTACTTTTCGAGATCTAGCGTTATCTTGGTACGCTCAAAACTTCGTAGTTCCTTTTTCTGATCGTACCAATTAGAAAAAAACTAAATTTGTATTTAGCCGCTTTGTTTTCACTTGCGACGCCGAGCGGCAGAGCTCGCCTAAAAAATGGGATTAGGAATCAACTTGAAGTGAGTTTCTGCATATCTAAACTATTTTCTTATTAGATTGGTAAGAAAGTTCTGAATTATTGTTGTAAATATTACGTAATTGGGGTGGAAGGGGCAATGGGGAGGACGCCAAGGTCCGATGCTCTAATCCCTTGTCTTTTGAATTTTTAATCCCATACAACCTGTACATGTATGCAAATGTATTCCAATAATTGCTAGCTTTCAAAAAATTTGGAAAATTTTCGGCCAACAGTTACGTCCAGAGCACTTTTCACAACGTTATTTCTAAGTTTAGGATTACTCCAAAAATTAAATTGTTCAGTTCATTATCGAGAGCAATAGTAAATGCACATTGTACATTTTTATGACACATGCAAAAAACAGAAAAATCTTCGCTAACTCCTCCCCTCCCCCCTTACCCTCTTGTGCCGGCCACATATTCAAGAGCATGGAGCGTTTGGGAAGTGCATTTTTATGTTCGGACAAGATCTTATGTTCATTTTTCTGCTTAACTATCTATGGAACTCACCGCAATGGCACCACTCTTGCTTGTACCTAGAGGTATAGATGTTTTTATCACTACTCATGTCGCTAAGCTTTGACAAATATTTAAGAACTTTTTTGCCAACCTTTTGCGTTGAATAATTTTTCCCCCATATCACTTATTCTAATGATCTCCAGCTCACGTGTCACACACATCAACGAGGATTCCTGCGCACCAAAACAGGTAAATCATTTTTTATTGAATAGCTAAGCTAATGTTTGATTCATCTTCTAACGCAAATTGCTCACGCATTAATTCACGATTATTGTTTTCAATGTAAAGTTTTTTTGCTAATGTCGTTGGCATTACCAGAAATTTCTTACGACAAGTGGTGGAGTGGAAATGTTTATTTCGTTGCGATAGAAAGGGCGATTTTGGCATGTTTCCAATTCCTCAGCGAGCGCATAAATATAAAGAATCTTAGCTCATTTCAAAAATCTTCCAGTAGCGGGAAAGCGAAGGTGGTCCCGAAGCGCGCGAATGCAATCTAGCAGCTTTAATTACTGGTTCACTAGTCTAAAATTGCAAAGAGAGGGAGCGTGCGACAGATGCGCACTCAGAAGTTCTCTTTGCAAATTGATTTCTGAAAAATTTGAAAAATTATTTCAGCATTTTATAACTTATGTAGAGTACATTCATAATTTGAATGACTATTTATTCTTTTACAGAGTATCCACTTGGATCCAAATGAAGAAATCAAACTCAACGTTGGTGGAACAATTTTTACAGCGAAAGTGCTTGACCTATTGCGTATACCAGGGACATTTTTGGAAAGAATGGTGGACAAAATGTGGAAAGCGAAAAGTAATATGCATAGTTTCGCTTTCAAAGTTTCAAATCAATTTTTTAGACTCCGAAACCGTTTTTATCGATAGGGATCCCAGATACTTTGGATTGTTACTGGAATTTCTAACAACGAACAAAATAAACCTTCCTCGTTCCGAGGTTGAACTGGCTGCTATTGTCCAGGAAGCTGAGGTGAGCCAAAACATGGTAGTAGGTTGTAAAATGATATCTAAGCTCTTACAGAACTCTATAAATCGGCAATAGAACATGTAATTCGAGAAAAGGTGGTAAAAAAGATTAATTTTATTTTGATTGATAATTTTGATAATTTTTTTTAATAATTCGAATACTTCTTTTGATTCGATGATGATTTTGAAGTTGAAGCAATCACGATGTTCACAATCAAGAGTTTTTGGCTACAGTTCTTCCAGATGGACGAGTTGATAGCGAAAATTATACATGAAGACCGTCGTTGTTTCGGCAAAGGACCTCCTTTCTTTCCCAAAGACAGGTAACTCTATGTTTTTTCATTTCATTGCAATATTAATTTGTACATTTTAGGGTAGTATGGAAAACTCGCAATTTCTGGCGCACATTAACCCAACATGGTTGGAATTTTGACGGTACTCGCAAAGCTATTCCATTGTGCTTCACATATTTCACTTGTGAGTTTGCGGTCAACGCAATACACTCCTTAATTTATCTACGACTGATTTAGTGTTTTCTCCAAATGAAACATGCTATATGTGTGGCGTTGAAACACAGAACCTACATGGACTTTATAAGTCGTTATTTGATTTTCCAAGAGATTTCAGCTATACTACTGGCGAAGTCGAGAAGGTAAGCAGTGGATACGTTCCCTGGCAGTTGTTAGCAAAATGCGTTGAGTTTCAGATCTACGGTGATTGCTGTTGCTGTGACGTTCGCTTTGGAAAATCCTCATTTATTTTCCACATTCCGACAAAGATGCTGCGCTTACTTGACTGAGCCGTACTAATTTACGCAAATAAAGCTTAAAGATTTCTGCATGTAATGCCATGCAATAGCAAGTCCGTGCAAAAGTATGGAGCGCTTCTTTGCGACAGCCGCAGTGCGAATGCATGAAGTATTCTGCCGGACAGAGCAAAGCAAACTCTAAAAGAGAACTATAACAAGCAAAAAGATTTTGAAAGCCTCACTTGCTACCTTCTGGAAGACAAATATTAGGCAGTTTCATAAGTTCGCGGAGTTTTCATGAATAAAGAGATTGGCAAGATTTTAACAACATTTAGTCATCGTTTTTTGTTCTTGTTGCGCACAACCTTCTGCCACCATGCTGTCAAATTCAGTTCCGTTTTTCCAATACTTAGCGCGTCTGGTCCCAAAAAGTCGTGCAATCTGCGCCTGGGATCGTCTTTAGAATAAATACTCTTTGGGATCAAAACAGACTGTTAATATGATTTGTGATAAACTGGGACAGCTGATAATTCGCGAGCGAAATCTCAGGAGCACATTGGGTACAAATGTACCTCAGGGTCAATTTCACGGAACAGCTAGGACGACGGTTACCGTAGGTAACCATGTTTTGTTGCGCAGATTTGCTTTGATCTTTGACCTTTGTTTCAGATTCTGCTCGCGGCTCCTCTCTCTCTTCCCCTTTTATGCCTTGCTGCGAGGTCAAATCGGCCTCTTCCTTTCCCGCCATCAAATGTTATAGATCGGTGATCCTTTCCATCCAACATAGAGCCTATCTTGTAGCCGTAAGCCATTAGTACCAATAGAGATGAAAAGGGCTTGGACGAAAAGATTTGCAAAAGAAAAAAAAGAAAAATTGTCACCTTCTTTCAACATATTTTCTTAGGCATCCAAGTCTTAAATTATGGAGTTTTTGATACTGAACACTAAGCGATTTTGCAAAGTAAAAAGGAGGCGCTACTTTTACGTTTACAGAAATGGGCGAAGTTTGGCGATTGCTCTCTTTGATGGAAAAACCATGATCCACAGAGTGAACGCAGCGACTACTCGTGTGTCGAGGTCGATTTCTCAACTTAGATAATCTCAGGAAATATGGTCGAGTGTGCGTAACGAGACAATTTTCACCACATGCTGTTGCTGAATTTTCGAATGTGTGTGAAGGAAAGATGTTTGATCTGAAAAAGTTTTCTGGAACAAGGCCCGGTAAACCGCTCATTACTTTTGCATCAACCTAATAATTCAAAAGTGACAGACTCTGGAGTAGCGAAACTATTCAACAGTACATATTCTACGCAGGTTAGAAAAACTGGTAAACTGGTTAACAGTTACTCGTACTGATTACTTAAAGGCAGTGGATCGGCAAAATTCAGCAACACAAGATTTTGACGCGCTAGGTTGCTCATCACCCAAGTATGAAAACAGTACAATCCCGGTTGCATAACATGCTTTCACCGCCGAGAAGACTGCTCTCAAACTTACACGCATACGCGCACTCACGAGTTGACAAGCTCTTCTCACCGTTGGAGGCTGCCCGCCGCAATGCTATAATCACTGGGTTCTGTAACGATCTGGCGTCTTCAGCCGTACTGCACTCGTCCAATTTCAAAGCAAAGGGCATTGAAAAACGCTCGTTTTTGCCATTTTTAAGCTCTCTCAAGCTCATTTTCGGGACTAGCGCATTGGAAAACCCTAGGTAAGCGAGAATTTCTCTAAATTAGGATTTGCCGAGCCATTGCCTTTAAGCTTATTCATGATCATAGGTACGATAGGGGGAGCCAGGCTCCCCCAGGTGAAGGGGGTCTCGGCTGTTTCCGACCTTCCAGGGTGAAGGGGGTATGTGAGACTGGGGGGGGGGGGGGGGAGGAAGAGAGAAAAGGTAAAAAAGCGTGGTATAAAGAGCTCTAATTTGTACCTTATTTAAGTACAAATTAAAAATTTTTTTTAGAATTTAAAAAATAATAAATCAAAAAAATTGACTTTATGAAGATCTGAGCTCCTATTTCATTGCATCAACAAAAAACGAAAGCAATAAGGTTCACCCCAAAAGATATACAAGTTAGGAACAACTTACAATTCCTGCACGTCATCATCAAAAATATCACTATCGCTGACGTCAGAGACAACAAGTTCGCAGCCTGAAAGATCTTCTTCTTCCTTCGTAGACCATCGGAGTAGAAGAAAAATTGCGTCAAAAAGCGTTCCGAATCGAAAATGGATTTGAAAGGTTCTTATTCTTCTAAGCGCTTTTGTGTTTTTTTTCCTGGCGCTCTGGTAGCACCAGGAAAGTCAGCAGGTAGGTGACCAGTTTCTTCATGCCATCTTTTAGGATATTTTAAAAAATCATACGATGACAGCCTGTCTGGACCACTTATAGCAATCCTTTAAAGGAAGTTTTTAGATAACAATATGTTTAGTAGAAGGTTGACAAATCTTGAGTAATTGCTTAGATGCTCCACCGTTGTACGAGTTCTGCGTTGCGTTCTGATAACAGAGGTAGATAGAAAATTCCCTTTCCACCTCTGCCGTGCTAGTCGGAATGTGAACTAGCTTTGCTAGTAAGTCCATCAGATTTTTGATAACGATGGCATAACTCTTAATACAAAACATTTTTTTACTTAAAAATGCAACATTTTAGATTCCTCGTCAATGTCAATAACGATGGTCATCAACAGCACACTTTTCACTAAAAAAACATAAACATACGACAACGATTAGCACGCTGTGCTGACAATAATGGGATAACTGTCAATCAGCGCATTTTTTACCAGAAAAAACTTAAACATACAACGATAAGCACGCTTAAATAGACGCGTTCGGTTACGTTCCTGCGAAGCGGATATTCGGATCGGATCGGGCATGGAGCCAGACCTCCTTCGACAGCAACAAGAAGAGCAGGCACCAGTGCCGAATGAACAGCAGGAGCAGCAGCGCGATCAACAGCACCACCGCCCGGAACAGCAAGCCGAGCCACCGTGGCAAAGGCTCTAGATTTCCCCATTTCGAGTGGGAGGCTTTGAACTTAATCAGGGCGGCATTAATTTTGGTGACCCGGCGCCCTCTGGCAGGGGCCGCTGGGACGACTGGAACAGGATGGTCTCCAAAGGAACCCGTGGAGAAGGAGAGAGCTGTCGGCTCTAGATTTTTTTCTTGCAATGTTAATAAAGCGTTTTTTCCTTTTTTGTCCACTTTGATGCATAAAGATTCTTTTTGTGTGCACTAAAATACCTCTTCTTTGTTTTTGGAAGTTAGTCATCTCGTATCCCTTAACCAAGGTTCTTTGTGATAATCTCTCAGGTCGCTATCATAACCTCCTCTTCTCGGCATGAAGTGACCTTCGCAAATCATTCTGAATTAGTCTTCTCACGAGCGTTTGTTAAGAGCTAAAACTGAGCCTAGGTTTCTCTATATCCTTTTTGCATGAAGTTTCAAACTGGAACCCAGGCTGGGGTCACGTGGAAGATACTAAAGAATAACGCTCTTTTTCTCTCTAGCTGACACCTGTGACCAGATCGAAAGCGAAACAAAAAGCCTAATCTCCATATAGTACTCCTGAGCGAGTCAGGAAGAAGATTCTGCATCAACAGCTACGAGAACTCAAGGTACAGCTTAAACAAGAGTACCTAAGCCTAAGTCCCTTTGAATTGCAGCAAAGATGGCTCAAAACGAGCAAGACGGATTGGAGCTCAGCAAAATGAACAACGGAACCAAGAACCAGCAAGCGCAGGGTCAACAACATCAGCAGCGTCCGCGGGAACGTCCCCACGAGCCGGACAATCCTATTTGCCGATCATACAAAATTCTTAATGACCGGGTTGAGAAATTCTCCGGTGTTGGAGATAGAACTTTTGAGAAGTTCCTCAAGGAATATGTGGATGCAATAGGAGGTTTGATATTTCATATATTAACGCTAAAAGCCTGCTGCCCATGTTCCTCTCGGACTCCGCAAAAATTAAATATAACTCCATAGAGGATGCTAACACCATAGAGTGGGAAGATTTAGTCCTCCAGCTGGCAAAGAAATGTAAGAATGAAGCAGTCCTTAGTAATATTCGAGATGAACTACATGGTCTCACCTAGGGAAAAGATTCGGTCGGAGAGTTTGCGCGTAGGGTCCTGGCGAAAGCCAAGGTAGTCTATCAGGGACAAGACAAGAAACTGCTATCGCAAATCACCATTGATGTCTTCATCAAGGGCTTACGAACCGATATAAGGAAGACCATTCGCAGCTTCCGATATCTTTCAACATTTTTTACTATTAGCTTGCTCCACCCAGCTCCACCAATGTATTGGCTTTTATCGGTCACCGGAGGAAGTGCTTTTTAGAGCCGGGAAGCAAAGAAGCCCTAACATGCTTTATACCATTCGAAAGCTGAGATCATGGAGAATCGGCATGGATCGTCGCCTTTTTTCTTGGTCTTCTGTCTCGCGAGATATGAGGGATTTTATGTACTTCAAAAATTAACTGATTTTGTGTCCTCACTTTCCGTCGCAATATACCCAAAAGAATTGTAGCTTTAATACAAAGAAGTGTTGATTATACTACTAAAATAAGATAGATTAATTTTCATGGAACTGTAACGCTCAAGGACGTATTAGTGAATGCTCGGAAAGAGTTTGTGCTTCTGTAGATGCCTTTTTAACAGATAAATAATATGAATAAACATAAATACCGTTTCTTTTGTAAATTTATGAGTGTACTGCTGTTTGAGGTACTCTGCAAAACCTTTCAATAACGATTTTTATTTTATATTCTCAGAGTACAATACCAATCTCAGCCCAGGTAAAGGGGTCATCCGCAGTTTGGCCTCAAAGTGAAGGGGGTAAGATCCATCACTCCCCCTACCGCAACTATGCTCATGATATGATACAAGAACTCTACACATTCCTGGGGATGACACGGTTTTTCCAGATCGTATCGCCAGCTACTACCATGAATACCAGAACCTGGATAATTGATGAGAAACTCAAGAGTAGTTCATGCACTCAAGCTTGAGCTATCTAGGTGCTTATTTCTTCGGATTGCTCCGCCCCCATATGGTTGCAATAGTTAAAGGCCGTATGCATCAACATCCGGCTGGAGAGGGGATCGCAGCTCAAGTGAAAGTTTCATATCGTGAAGCTCCAGATATGTGGATTTCACGCTGTCTCTCCTTAAGTATTCCCACCACCCCTATGAACATATTGAACGGAGCAAAAAGCTGTACAAGCTGCATTTTCCAGCTTTTTGTATGATTTCCTAATAATCCCCAGCTGTCGACCGTCTTTTGTTCAAAGTCATTTTTCTTTCTTCGAAGTCAGCGAAAATCTTCCAAAGCTGCACAGATTATCTAATTCAACAGTGCTGCGCATGTTGCTGTTAGGAACAAATGATGTATTGGTGTCATGGCATTTGAGATAAACCACAAGTTGAAAGTTGGGGTTTATCGAAAAATTCGTTTTCCAAAAACCCATTTGTTCTTATCAGCAACAGCGCAGCACTGTCGAATTGGATAACCTGTACAACTTTGGAAGGTTTTACCGAATTCGAAGAAAGAAAAATGGCGAAAAGACGGTCGGCCACCGGAGATCCGGGGGAAATACAAAAAGTTGGAAAGAGCGACTTGTACAGCTTCTTGCTCCCGTTTAATATGTTCATAGTGAAGGACGATAAGAATACCTGCGGATAAGTTGTAAGGAATAAAATCCAAATATCTGAAGCTTCAGATTATTAAGCATTTTTTGAGCTGCAATTCCCTCCCCAACAAACTGTTAATGCATGCAGCCTTATGCAAGAGTAGTCGCTGCAGTGGTTTACGATACAATGGAAGTAGAAGAATATAATAAAACTCGAACCTTAGTTCTTTCTCAGAAAAATGAAAGGAGAAGATTTTGTGAAGGTAGAATTGAGTTCAAGGATGTACTCTTCAAGTGACCTACTTGGTGCTGAATTTTTGCATTTGCATTATGTATTCTTATCTTGGCAA
Source organism: Cylicocyclus nassatus (assembly GCA_958299035.1). Lineage (NCBI taxonomy): Eukaryota > Metazoa > Nematoda > Chromadorea > Rhabditida > Strongylidae > Cylicocyclus > Cylicocyclus nassatus. The sequence goes on along the minus strand of CATQJL010000223.1, from coordinate 43,614,202 downwards.
TTGAGTGATACTCCAGTACTTGAAGGTCTTAACTGGCATACGAATCGTGGAGGAACCATTGCCTTTGTGCGCGGATGCGGTTGCGGTTAAAGCACCAGCGTAAGCTCTTGATCTTCGCTTAGCAATCCAGCCTGTCACGAGTAACCTAACCCGAGGATTCAGATAGGTAGCTAACCAGATTGTATGAGTGTGACAGAGGAAGCATGACATTGATGGCCATGACATTAGGTCGCTCAAGTTATCGCATTTGAAGAAAGTGGTGCTTGATATCTCTCTTTGGTGGTCACAGACCCTTTGGTGACCCTTTGCATCATGAAGCTTTAGATCAATGTTGTGCAACAAAAACCATGCCTTTTCAATGGGTCATTTCGTGATAACATCGTAAGGTGGTCGAAATATAACAAATGCAAAGATGGAAGAGGTTGCCAGAATAGCTATGCACGCGACCTTGTGACAGCTTTAGAGAAGGTACTCTTTACATCCCATTGAAGACGAAGTAACTACTCGGCTTCAGCTTTCACAAACCGCTACTTAAAGACAGCATTCCGGTAAGGGGGAACGCCGGGCTTTTGTAGCAGTGCACCCTTCGTCATGCAGTAGCCTTCATCATTTGTATCAAAGTTTGTAAGTTTTCGATGGCAGACATGTGGCCTAGATAATCACAACTATATCTTAACGATTAACGGTGCACACGCAGTCTTACATCAACATTTGTACCGCTGCAGTCTTACCACATTTAGCAGGTTTCAGCTGCTTTAACGCCAACTAATGCCTGTCTTATTAGAGTTGAGCCAGACTATGCGGTGTACGCTCAGGTGCACTAGGATATAATTACTAATACGCTGACGTTGCGTACGCCTCGTACGTCGCTTATTCTAATCGCTGATTCTGACTCAGCCCTTAAAATGACCTAGTCCTGCCTTTAGAATTTTTCGGGAGAGTACTAAGTTTCAAACTTTTTTTGGTTTGGGATAAGAACGCTTAAAATTCTCATATGGTGAACAGAGCGAATCAAACCACTGCCTTTCCTCTTTTCTGAGCCAAAATTCGCATAATCCTACGCACGTTAGATATCGCGCCCCAATCACATGCGGCGTCCTTCAAACAGTGTGGCGAAAAATCCGCCAATTTGTTGACGCTACAAATTCGGTCGGTCTGGGAGATTTTCGACATAAGCACTAAAATAGTACCATACTCAACAACAGAGCCTGTATTTAACTCAAAACGTGTTTTTTGTTATCAGATACCTCAAAATACGCTTTGGTCACTTCTGATTGTTATGTTGGTGACTAAGAGTTTCCCTACTAATTCTGACATCGAAGGGGACTTTGTAAAAACAATAGAAAGAAACAATCACATCAGCGCTGCTTGTTGCTTGTGTGAACCAGCAAACAGGCAAAATGAGAGTCCTGTTATGATATAAGCAGAAAGGAAAGCGAGCTCGTCAGCCATGTGTGATTATTATGATACCAGTGCTTCACCTCTGCTTCGCAGAGGTTCGCACTGGCATCGTGAACCGTGGTAAACTCACTTTCTGAGAGCTTGTCTCTCAATCATTGTTCGGTTTATTGCAACGTGAGCCGTAGTTAAAAATGAACCACACTCGCTATCTTAACCTCACATGATGTTTAGTATCGTAAATCATTCCTCACTGATTTCGTAACGGACAAACTCCACACAACTTCAGATTAAGCCGCTTATTATAAGTCATGATCGTTTGCTGAATACAATAAATATTCGACTTGTAATTCACTTTCATTTTGGAAATTGGCTCAACAAATGCCTTCGATGATAATATCTCGCTGCAAAACAATTATAAGACATTCCGACAGACTAAGTGGCTGTCAAGCATATCCACCGCTACGAAAGTGAAATTCTCAAAATCCATTCTTCTCCATACTTGTAAAACATAATCTTTGTGACTACGCTGTTCCAATTTTCGGAAAAAAAGTCTATGTGTTCTAACGGATAGGCGTCAAGCCTTGCACACATGCGTTTTAGACACCGGTGGAGAACATAAGCTGCCTTTTACGGCGTGCAGGGCTTTTTTTATTGATTTATTGATTTGTTTACGTATTTCCAAGAAAGTGAAAGTTTATCACGCTTCAACCAAGCATCTTCCCTTGTCATGTGAGCGGGGATGTGAAGAATGCGGAGTCAGGATCACGAGGATGCGGTGACGAAGTTGTGTCCGTAAGTCATCCATATTAGTAAGAGAGGTGGGGGGTCTCGCAGTGCAGTAATTATGCTGGCAAATGATTAATACAGCACTAAATCCCAGTGAACAGCTCCTACTGGTCCGCGAAAGCCAGATATTTGTTATCGTTATGAAGGTCATTGAACACATCGCTCGTTCTTTGTCGTTCCATTCTTTGATTTTTGTCTGTAGAGATGCTTACCTATTTTTCGTTACGCGGAAGTTCGTGCCTGAGACGGGTGTAAAACGGCAGAAAGTGTCAGTGGCAAAAATTTCAGGATAAGGACGGGAAGACAAATTAGTGACACATAAAATCATATGGAATGCTCAAACATCGCTCCGGCCGGCGAGCGTCGCTGACAGCCATACTGGCGGCCGGGCCATCATTTAAGCGGTTGTGTTCAGTCAAATGACCTCTGCAAAATTTCAGGCATATTCGGGTAGAGTGACATTCTAGTGTGCGCCTAAGCCGCAATGAGCAAATTAGCTATATGAGCAAGAAGTTTTCAACTAAGCAATTTATTCTCGCTGACGATGGAAGATGTAATGATGCACTTGAAGTTTGTACCATGAGCATCCGTGTATATCTTGTGATTAGCGCGTCGTGGCACTCGCTAAAAATTGCCGTACCTTGAACGAAGAGGAGGACTTGAGTCGTGAAAAGTGCACTAAATGTGTGACATTTTTAATTCTTCTAACGCACTAATTATATCTTCAGTAATCAATGCACTTGTTGGCGTAAAAACTTGCAAGAACAATTTATTCAGATTATGTGAAAAAGAGATGACTGGTCTTTGATTTGGACACGTTTTCACAAACTGCACTTACGACCTACGGACTTCGGTTTTTCAAAGAACTGCAACGTATCAATGGTCCAAGTTCCTGTTTTGGAAAATGTTCACTTTTCATTTCGGTGTTATAACATCTATCAGCATCATCTGTCTTACCGTTTAGCCAATACTCCTTTCCCTTCTTAAGTTTCCAAAAATCGCTTCTAACGGTAATTTTACTCCCAGCCACAACAGTCTGAATTTCCTTGCATTAACCTGTGTTACCATATCGTGCATCGAAAACAAACTTCTGTTCCCGCTATAACCGTGGCCTTATAGGCGAAACCTTGATAAGGTGAGTCTCTTCATATTGGCTGGCGTGGTGAAGTGATGGTGACGCCTGCAACAAATCGATGTGCTGGAATAGGCTCAAGACATTTTAGAACAGATAAAATAAATACACACTAATGCCCTTCCGCAGAAGAAAATTGGCACTGATAAGTCTGCTTCAAAGTTGTCTTTTGGAAGGTGTCAGTATCAGAAAACATCGAGCATGTTCCCCTTTGCATTAAGCGCTCATCCGCCTAACCGCTGGTAAGGTCTTCCTCAACTACTATCAGCGTTGTCTGAAGGTTTGAGTAAGTGGCTGTCTCGAGAAGAATTGCGCACAAGCTGGCATTAAACATGTAGGCGCTTTCTTTATTTTCAGAGGTGTTTTCACCTTCACGTTTTTGCGTTTTCAGTCTGAAAAACAGGATAATAGATTCGAACTCGAATTATGCACATTAAAAGCACCGTACTCAGATTCTCGACTTCCATGTTGTCGTTCCCTGACATACTCATGCTCTTGATTTCGAATATGAAGTCGAGAATTCGCGAAAACGTCGACAATCGCCGTACACGACTGGGTGGGCAAGCACTGATGGGTGGACGTCACGGGAGGAGGCGTTGCTGCCGATGGGTCTTTGCGTTCTTCGTCGTTCCGAAGCCATTTTCTCGCTTCCAAAGCATATTTTGTCCCCCGACTTGGACTGATAAAGGACCCTACTATCGTATGTTGTCAAACGCTCAAGCATCCTTAATCAAGAGTGGAGGCGTTTTAAGCAAATTCGGCAAAAGCAAGATTGTAAGCAACAGACATCGTTCGGTAATTAGCATGACTATTCAAACACTTTGCTTCGCTCTCAAAGCAGACAAGTGGTGATTGCGCAGTAAGTAAATCATCGCAAAGCGATTAGTTACTAGTCAATTTGGCTGGTATGATAGCGTGAATGTTTAAGACTGGCTCAATCTGTATAGCGCAATGTGTCACAAACGACTTCATGTGATCAGTTCTGCTACCTATGAACTTACATATGAAATCTTGATTTTGGCTGGAGTACGTGGCGCATATCACGAATGCAGGCATCCACGAAGCAAGAAGAAGAAAGAGTTTCATTCTGAATTCGCTTGTGTATATGAAGCTACGGGCTTACTTGGGGAACAGCGTGTGTGGTGGTCTGGTTCTCGGTTGCTCATTAAATACCTCATTTGCGATAATAAGGTCGCTCACAGTGCAGAGCATACGTATCAAAAATGTTTCGAACGGGACACTTTATAAAGCTGCACTCCGCGCTGTCTAATGCCTTGTGCAACTTTCTTGTTCCCAACAACATGGTGCTCCCCGTTTATCACAAGTGCAAGCGTACCTTATCTGCTATTGAACTACGAATGACGCCAGTAGGTAATCACCATGCATCCCAACTCCGTGACATCCTATTAGTCCAAAGCCCGCTGTCGACGTGTTTCAAACGTATATCGTCCAATGATCTGAGCGCTTTTCAATTGCGTTAATGAAATTAACCTATTGTTAAATCATCAATTGGAAAAAATTCGCGCTCGCCAATATCATTAGAAAACCCATTAGTGTGGTAATTGCTGTCCTTTACAGATGAGTATTGTTACGTTAGAAATTCTAATTTGAAATAATTTGTCGAACTTTCAATGGACCTCCTTCAATTGGTAAGGTATTTAACGTCAGATTTCTCTTGCTGTAAGTAGCTTGATAAGTTTCATAATTGTCATATTCCATGAAAATTAGAACCTAATATGGATAGAGATTCTTCCAGCTTTTCAGTGGAATCCTGTATTCTGAAGCAACTTCGGTTGATTCTCAAGCGGATCCGCCAAATTCAGTATGTGGAGCTTGCAACAGTTAGTAAGTCAATGCAATTTATTTAATATCGAAAACTTGCACAACACTGAATAGAGTCTAAGTTAATGACGCTCCTCCGTACTGTCTCGCAAAATTACATAGATTACAGGAAAACGCTACCAGAAAGAAGAGGAAATTTTGAACTCAAGAGAAGGATACTAAATCAGATTCGCTTCTGAGATGAGACACATATACTTAGAATCAGCTTAACACGATGTTATTCTGAAGCGAATTATGGTCTCTTTTCTATGCAAAGTTTGAGTGCTCCTCGACCTAGCGATGCTACGGTATCGACGTCTTAGTGGTTTTGCAATTGCAAATGCTCCCTTTCAAGATCGAAAGAATTAATCCAATGCTAGTTCAACATCCTAGCACCTTCTTCGAGCAGATTCTTATCTACCGCCATTTTACGACATCCAGAAGTTTGTTAATTACTCACAACAACAAGCCCAGAACTCGCTTTGGAATAGCCAAGCAGCTAGGAACAGCATATTTGAAATCAGCGTTCAAAGCTGATTTCAAACACATGTTTCTTATCTCAAAAGGAGAGCCTAAGTTAGTATCCTTCCCTTGTAAGTAATGCGTAAATCGCTTATGCGTCAGTGTTCAACAACAGTGTCAATAGTGGTAATAACAAAATCGTAAATTCTGATAAAAAAAACATTGGACATTACGAGATAGCCAGAAACAACAAATGAATAACAAGAAACTCACACACTCTAGATGAAGGCGGAGCCTCTCGCGTCTTTAGGCCATCTGCCTGAGGTCAGCCTCTTATAACCGCTTCAACGATTTGCATTCCGAATTCAAAGGTGTTTATGGAGAAGTGAGTTTGATTTTCAACAATTTGGAAAAAATTCAAAATCCTTGAAAGAAATCCACACCAAGTCAGTGCCTCAGACTATGTTCGAAAATAGTGTTAGATTGGTGAAAAGTTGAGGCTTTATTGTCATATTCGTGGTTTAAATGTCAAATTACTCACGAAATTAACGCACGCCTTCCCAGCTCAACGAGTGCAGCCGAAGAAATGAAGACGATAAGTGTCTCACCGAATTTTCATATGTAATCGCATATTCGGATACTCTGTTACCTTATGCATAGACAAAGTTTGAACCTGAGATCTTGCAAAACGAGAATGTTACCTTTATAACAGGTATTCTCGTATTTTAAATGAAGTTTGTTGCCTCAAACTTTTCAAAAATGGAAAATCGACATTGAATTAGCGTGCTGTAGCCTACGACAATCATTTGTCGCGAATTATATGTGCGCAGGACGCAGCAAAAAACCACGCGGTCTACAGGAGCGTGTTTGAGTGTCTAAAAGAAAAAGTAGGGGATAGAAATATCAAGATAAGTTGGGAATGACGAGAACGCCGCGTACTCCGCATACGTCGCGTATAGTCTGACCCAACCCTACCCCTAGCAGATAGTCAAATCTGCATAAAGATATGCCGAGACCGTATTCCGCGTTGCCGCGGAATGCCGAAAACGCCACGTATTCCGTATTCTGTGATTTGGCCCTCTTATAAACTGCCGTAAACCCAAATGCTTAGCCATTCTGTTCCAAGCTTGTGCCAAATGAAAGGCACAGCCTTGAAGTTGCGCATTTAGGAAAGTTTCTCTAATTGCTCTTATGGCAGCCTGAAATCAGTTTTAATACCGGAATCAGTCGGGTCCAATTCGCGCACCTTTTCGCACCTTTTTCCTGCGTCCTGCGCACATATGATTCGCAACAAATGATTGTTGTAGGCTACAGCACGCTATCATTCAAAGTCGATTTTTCATTTTTGAAAAGTTTGAGGCAACAAACTTCATTTGAAATACGAGAATACCTGTTATAAAGGTAACATTCTCGTTTTGCAAGATCTCAGGTTCAAACTTTGTCTATGCATAAGGTAACAGAGTATCCGAATATGCGATCACATATGAAAATTCGGTGAGACATTTATCGTCTTCATTTCTTCGACTGCACTCGTTGAGCTGGGAAGGCGTGCGTTATTTTCGTGAGTAATTTGACATTTAAACCACGAATATGACAATAAAGCCTCAACTTTTCACCAATCTAATACTATTTTCGAACATAGTTTGAGGCACTGACTTGGTATGGAATTCTTTCAAGGATTTTGAATTTTTACCAAATTCTTGAAAATCAAACTCACTTCTCCATAAACACCTTAGAATTCGGAATGCGGAATCGTTGAAGCGGTTATAAGAGGTGTCCAAATTTAAGAGCATTTTTCGCAACGAGTTCCACGTTTTGAATTATTAGGTTGAAACTAAGTTTTGCAACTGGTCTCATAACTTCCCTCTCACTCAACATGGCGCACTCAAATTTTGCCACTGCGTTGGCTATTACGTAAGCTACAAGCGCAGCTGCTGTCTTACCAAATTCTGACGTCGCAGTGAGGATTACGGTAGGTGCATGGTATCAAGGAGAAAAATTCAAAGTTTGACGGATTTGGCTGAAATTTGGCATAGGGGTGTTATCCGACATGCTGATCACGAAAACGATAGTGATTAGTGTAGGTGTACGATATGGGGTCCCACCCTAAACAAGGAAAAAGGCATTGATTCAACAATTGAATGTGATATTCGCGTTTGGCAGGTCAAATAACCTTACTATGTAAAGTCTCGGCGGAATTTGAGCTTCGGACTCTTTAGTCATTGTAGGTCGTCCCCAGCAGCTCTTGCGTACATCGACTCGTTCGACTTTATGAGGACGCCAAATCTCGACATGCCCTCAAATTTTGTTTCTTCCTTACTAGGCTAAAAGAGTCGACCTCCAGCAATAATTTCTAAACGAATCCGGATTACTGCGCATGGTCTAGGCTGGCAAAGGCTTCTAGCTTGAAACCCCAAAAATTCTCAAATTTCACTAGTTTTCGAAAAACGCCTAAAACGTTTTTATCTGTTTGAAATTTAGACAATTTGTGCTCACTTGTAGCTCACATTGCCTTTCACATAATGCCAAAGTTTGAGTGCGCCATATCCAAAGAGAGTGAAATTATGAAACCAGTTGCAAAACTTAGTTTTTAGCCTAATATTATTAATTTATTCATTTTGTCAAAATAGCTGAAGAAGCGATGAAATTTTCTACCTAAGATTGAGACTGAGGCTCTTTTTAAAAACTATTTGAACTGAATAAGGCATTTTGATTTTTTGGTGATCTTTGGTGTTCCCTTTTATATCACCATATATGGCATATTTTCACTTTTTATCATCAACCATTATTTGGCATAGCTACTATAGCTTGATTAGCCCGCTTAATCACTAGGTCATAAAAAACGGATTTTGACAGACTTTTCTTATTATTATATCCATACCATTTCCCTGTGATTGTTCCCGTCCGTTCGGCCACGTCAAACTCGAGGAGTGAAGGATTTTTAGAAAAGAAAGACTTCCAGCATTTGTCAGTTGCTCTTTTTTTGGTACTCAAAATGATTTATGTGATCATTTTCCTCTAGAAGACCTTCTCTGTAAAAGTTTGTTATTTGCAAGTTCTCAAGAAAATGCCAAATTTTTGCTGTTTGGAATGATATAGATATCGAGGATATCAAGCTATTCCTGAAGCTGATACCGCACCGCGCTACGAGGTGCGAGGAAACCTCTTTGCAAGAGTTTCAGAACGACGACCATAATTACTGTGCCATTTGTATACGCGGACATCTGCGACAATGCGCGTACCTCCACACTTTACAGACGTAACGGGTTCATACCGGTTGTCCGCGCTGGGTGGAGCCTATCGTCGACGCATAGTCCCGGCCCACGAAACTTCTGAAACCGAAAATTTGGGTAGTTCGCATCGTTCCACAGCGCCTCCGCGAAAAAATGATCGTCCCCGTTAATGGGTTATATCAGCATACGTGAGACTCCTTTGCAGTCGGAATATATGCTGTTGTTCTAGATAAACTTTGAGAACTCATTTATTTTCCTCAATGAATTCTTCTGTGCAAACAGCAGGCACTAGATTAGTGATGCTGGATCACCTGCGGACTCCTCTTTTTCCTGAGATTTGCCCCTTGTACGAAAACAATGAACATTGCCTGCAAATATGTCTCAATGTTAGGTCTGGTAGTCAATAAGATTAATGTTTACCATAAGAACAGCTCTCCAAAGCAGCATTGTTGCTAGCAACACTCGAACTTTACTGAAAAGTAAGCCCAATTAGCTTTTTTGGTACAAACATGGTAACGAGCTAGATGTGATTGCTGCTGAAAACAAGGATTGGAGTGAATATGCGGAAGAAGACTAGAATATGCGCGTTGAATTGACTTTACGATGGACTTATATAGCAAAAATTTTATTGGCCAGGACAGGGACTGTGGCATGAATGCCGATAATGAATTCTATTACGACCGGTACGTTGGCTAAAAGCTTGTATGATTGATAAGTGTTCCTGCATAACAAGAATCTATTAAGCATTTATGCCGGGGCAACGTTTTTAAGATTTGTCCCCTAATTGCAGAACATTTCTTCTTACAGCTGCATAAATTAAAATGAAAATTTAATGCATTTTGATCATGTGATCACTGTTGTTTGTACGCATATGCAATTACTTGAAAAATAATAATACTTGGAACGAATTTTCGATGATGATCAGCCAGCAACCAAAAATGAAGCCTTCGAAAATGACGATTCATAGTGACTTCAAGTTGTGTGCCAGAGAATTGCGGAGGTCTGCTATTTGGCTAGCCGTAAAAAAATGTAAAGATATCCTTACATATCAATTGTTTATAAATTGCTGTGGCAGGCATCAATCGCGCGTGGAAATGCAAAAGCTAAACTTTATGAAAAATGATTACCGCACTTTCAGCACAACATTGTCTGATGCCTAGAAAACGTCATGGTGTTCATAGTGAAATCTATGCTTTTTCTGGTTTCGAGCTATGTGCTGTGAAGCAAAGGGTTAAGAGTTTATCTGTGAAACGCATTTTTCCACGGGCTTATTGTTTCTGCATTCCCATGCAATAGATGTTTACCACAGTGGACTCCGAAATTCCATTCTTTAGAGCTTGATCTCGTTGTCTAGCTCATAGAAGACTAGCATGCTACAACAAGGGCGCATACCTTCTATACTTCCAATAATAAGAAACATAAAATGATGTAGTTAGGCTTGCTATTCAGAACTATTGATGTTCAAATTGCACAAGAATTTTGGCGAAAGCCTCATAGCGTCATAGTGACACTTCGCACATGCAACCTTTAGAAAAAAAATTGGTTGCTTTCTCTGCCTTACTAAATATTTTCGAATTTCTGCTTTTGCGTGCAGAAATCAACCGTTGGAGGTAGGCGACCATGCTAATCGCGATGAAAGCAATTCTCAATTTTGCTTTTACCACTTCATCGATTGTTTCAATCCTTATCAAAAAGATCCTAGACTAGCACTTGAATAAGTCCATCAATGCCAATCATACTATCTTTGGAAGAAATCTTCATCTGGTTACTCCATTCAGAGAAGATGGAAGTACCTTACCACAAAGCGGTTAAGATGGGTATGTACGGTCAGCTTTTCTGTAGCAGATCGTGTAGGGGTCATTACCATTTCATGATAATTTAAAGGAGTAAATTTGTAGGGGAGGCGTTATTCAGATTCAATTTAGCTTCAGCTCAGATTTGATCGAGCACCTGAAGCCTGCTGATTCCTCCTAGCTCTACTTTCAACGGTCTTACCTAGATATGAATCAGATCAAGATTTGATCCGGAACACCAATGCTTACACGCCTTTCTAGATCCTTAGCCGAGATTTCGAGTGTTTGCAGCCTTCCAAAGCGAAGGATTTATGTCAGTCAGTGATTAGCCGTTCCTGAGATAAATTTCGCATGTTCCAAGTGTAACATCCGTTCGATGAAATACCCTATCTCAAAAAATTTAGGACGCGTTTGATGCTGGCTTTCCTCCTCTTTTAAATGGTCACAAGAAAATAACTGCGATCCAGCTTTTGCTATGATCAGAGTCAAGAAAGGGGTGTGGCACACTATCGCTGGTTACGACCCCGCCCCCCCTGGTTGCTGTCTTAATAAGACCCCCTGAATTATATACCTAAGATAGCATTACCTGAAGGCCCTGTCAAACATATTGGGCAACATATCCATAATGTGCATGTCAATTAACCCCTGTAGACAAAGTTTGAGCGAATTCTGAAGATTCAATCTGAAGATTAGGTTACCTAAGTGAAATGGTCATTTTCCAACATGATTATTTTGTTTCAAAGGTGAAGCTATCCCTTTTTGCACTCAAGACAAAGCACTATTTCTTTGTTCATCGCTGTGGCTGCCACAGCTTCTAAGGGGGTGTGCCTCACCCCATTAACTATATCAAAAAAACATTTTTAGCAAACAGTGTTTATATGAATCTATAGCCCAAACCTCGTAGATTCCTAAGAATGTTTTAAGCCTGATTCGTCTTCTTAGCTCTGAGTAATATTTGGTGAAAGCACAGCCATTAAAAGCGAAAAATGGGAAGAATGAGATTTTGGCTGGCTTCTAATACCACAGTTTGGAGGTCTTTTGAGGCGGGATTCCTGAGATGGACTAAGAAGGAATAGCTTTGTCTTGAGTGCAAAAACGGATAGCTAATTCACCTTTGAAACAAAGTTAACCATGTTAGAATATGACCATTTCACTTAGGTAGCCTAGTATCTTGAATTTTCAAGATAATAGGCTACCTAAGTGATACCTAAGGCTACCTAATCAGAATTCGCTCAAACTTTGTCTACAGGGGTTAATTGACATGCTAATTATGTATATGATACGTGTGGCGTGCCACACCCCACGCTTGACCCTGGCTATGATCAATTCCCTGGATTTTAGATTCCCTAGATCCTAGATTTTTATAAGACGTTTGGTTTCTCAAAGACGTCATTCGATGCAGCTTGTTCAAATTTCAAAGTCTTCGAGGATAAAATTTTCGTGTTACATCTGTACGCGCCTCAGAACCCAGAAACTTCGAAATTTGATTTAGAATTCTTGAACGCGCTTATGCTTTGTGAAAGCGGTTTTGAACCATTACGTGTTGAAAATCAAATTAGTGTTTGTTGCGTTCGTGTCTGAGACAGGCTTGCTAGGATACGGCTTTGATAAAATATCTATCCAAAATTATGATGAGTTATGGAAAGGAGAGAAAACTGTTAACCTATAGGGTTCTATCCATACGTTACCTGGACTGCTTAGGAAATCCGCACAAGAAATTAGAAAAAAAATGCAAAGTTTGGCGATGGCAAAAACCATGGGAAAGACGTTTCTGATTATATTAGGTTGTCTCATAAGTTTTTTCATTTTTGACTTTTCCGCATTAAGTCGCATAGTTCTTTACTCCAATCAGAGTGCAGGGTACCGTTCGACAGAGCAAAGCAAGCTCTATAAGATGACATGCGAATGTTTGCACCAGCTTCAGCATGTGACGAGTTAGAAGCCGAAATGCGAGAACTTTTGAATGCCCAAATATGCCCTGTAGTAACATCTGCCTGTGTGAATACAGCGCAGCATCGCTTTTTTGGAAGCTTGAAAGTCCTGGTTTTCTCGGTTTCTAGCACAGAATCAAATACGGCAACGGCACATATGAATGTCTCATGTGGACTGCATATGCGTGAGCGAGGGGATCCGGTAAGTTTTCTTTGGACACAGTTATAGAAGATTTCCACTTTTGGGCATTCAAAAGTTCTCAGATTTCGGCTTCTAACTCGTGATATGCTGAAGCTGGTGCGAACACTCGCATGTCTTCTTATAGAGCTTGCTTTGCTCTATCGAATAGTACCCTGCATTCTAATCAGAATTGAGAAGTGCGTGACTTATTGCTGTAAATTTTAAAATTGAAAAAAACTTTAGAGGCAACTCAATATTAAAGCTCTTGCTCAAACTGGAACAGGAAAAATGATATCCGAAAAAAAAGATGAAAAGCTGCGTCAGCTGCTGGAGTACCCACACTTTGAAGGTACCTGCGGGATGTCGCACTAGTTTGAAAATAACTTTCGGAACAACCTAATATGCTGTGTTATTTCAAAATCGCTGCCCGTTGTCGAAACTTCGATCCCTAATTCCCTTTCAAAATGTAGACTGAGTGATAAATTGTGAGACATCTGTAGATTTTTGGCAATTATGCATACACTATGATAGGGTCAGCACCCAAAAGGACTTCTGATTGGAGATTAGACCAACTTTATTCATCTAGAACCGTTGGTCTGCAAGTCTCGTATTACAACAGTCAGCTGAACAATACAGTGCTGGTCAAAATTATAGGTCCACTTTAAAAAAAATGCCATAACTTACTCTGTTGTCAATAAAATGCTCCAAAATTTGACAGCCGTGTGTTTACCAGCCTACTATTAGTGAACAAAATGGATTTTGTTTTCGTTTGGTCATTCAAGAAAAAATCAAATATTTTGAAAAAAGCAGGCTTGAAGGCTGGTCAAAATTATAGGTCCACCTAGAGTTTTTACTGGTTGAAGCACTTCTCAGCTTCCGAATTTTTGTAGGTAGGTACACATCCAAAAGCGTTAAACAGTTGCTTTAGTCAAGCTGCGTCATACCTCCAAAAAAACCGATTATTTGCTTTTTTTGCTTTGAAAGTGCTTTCACATGTATTTCGCTTCAGAAACTTGCTTTGAGTAGGAAACTCTGCTAGCAGGATCAGAAGCGACGGGATTTCGTCTACCTTTCGGATGCTTTTCAACGTGAGCATTGAGGAAAAAATCCGACTTTTTGCTGCTTAAGCAAATCCGACATCGACTTAATCGGGAGCGTAAGCCTCAGTTTCTGCCCTAAAACCCTTAATACATCATCATCATAACCTCAAGATATTGTAGAAGCTTTCTTTACACAAGAATAAAACTTCCGCCATATATGCAAGTCTTCACAAAGCTTCCTTGCTTCTTTTTCGAAAACATGAGTTGTGCAACGTAATGATGGTGTTACTCATTTCCAGCATAGCTTGCCAAGTGCTACCTCACTTAGGTTTTTGACGGTAATTTATTCACTAATTAGTGATACAACTTGTATTGTATGTTAGCAATGATTCTCCTGAAAGTTTTGATCGGAGCCACAAGTAGCTTTGGTGCTTCGTAATCAGTTCCTGCAGGGTGTTTCCAGTAATTATACCTGAATGCTAGGATCTCTGGAAAGTCGTAACCATGGAATGCGGATCCCGTTCGTAGAAGCAATGCCTTTACTTTACTTAGTGCTTCTGTGGACATTGTAAAAGAAGTTTGAAGGCAGAAATTTGAGCTCAGGATTGCAGTATTGTCAATGTCGGATTTGCTTCAGCAATAAGAAGTCAGATTTTTTCCTCAGCGCTCACGTCAAAAAGCATCCAGAAGCTAGATGAAACCCTGTGGCTTTCGATCTAGCTGAGAAACTGCAGAATTTCTTATTCAACGCAGGTTTCTGGAACGAAGTACATGTGTAGGCATTTTCAAGGCAAAAAAACAAATAAATAATCGGTTTTTTTGGAGGTGTGACACAGCTTACTAAAGCAACTGTTTAACACTTTTGAATTTGTATAGGCCGTCCGCGCAGGGTGCGGAGAATGCGCAAGGTGTGTATTGCGCGTACCCTCTTTCCTCGTGCACTCCCGCTGCCTGTTTTTCTCTGCGCTTCTTCCAGTCGTGAACTGCCTTCATTGTACGCAACAGCGTCGCTCTCCGTGCGCAGCGCGGACGGCCTAAACCTACCCAAAAAAATTTGGGTTAGGAAGTGCTTCAATCAGTAAAAACTCCAGGTGGACCTATAATTTTGACTAGCCTTCAAGCCTGCTTTTTCAAAATATTTGATTTTTCTTGAATAACCAAACGAAAACGAAACCCATTTTGTTGACTGATGATAGGCCGGTAAACGCACGGCTGTACCAAATTTTGGAGCCTTTTTTTGACAACAGAGTGAGTTATGGCATTTTTTAGAGTGGACCTATAATTTTGTCCAGCACTGTACTACTAGCACTGACTTCATCGAAATTTTTGCAAAATATGCAAAAGTACCCATTTACCTTGCTCTTTCTGAGATGTATTTTTCCGAATCTATCGATTTCTTCGTTGGTGACTACCGCGAAAATGTATGTCGTTATTTCAGTATCAAATGTTCTCATCCTGTTCACTACATTAAGCATTCCATGATTGTAGTGAGCTTAGAACTTTTAATCGACTTATAAGGAGTACACATCAGGAATGATATCCACGAAAGTCCATAATGGAGGAAAACGGACTTCCAAACCCCATTTTATTCGTTCGCGGTAGAAATTGGTCAGAATCTGCTTTCGCTAGCGTTACTCAAAAATTTTTATCTCATCGCAACCACGAAACAAAGCGGTGTGATGAAAATGATTCAACTCTACTTGAGGTCTAGCTTGCGAAAGAATCATGCGAAAAGTCCATTTAAAAGTCCATACACTCAACTACTTACATTAGAGATATAAACATTAGTGCTGAGAGACAAAGAAGAGCTATAGTAGGAAATTTGCAAAGCCATCTCTTGCAGATTCGTAGTTTTTCCGACTTAAAAAACCCTTTGGGCCGTAGTGTAGTACAAGGTTTTCTACAAGATAAGCATTTTGATTCACAGATTGCAGTGCAAGTGTAGAGTTTGCGTTCCGCAGAGAGCTCTACATACGAATTTGATTTATTGCAGATCCGTGAAAGTATCGAGAGGCAAGGCCCGGATATTGTATGAACTTTATTCTTGAAGGTAATTTAGAGCATAGTCACCAATAATAAATGGTATTTTGTGAGGTGTAACGAAGGGGAAAGGATAAAAAATTTATGTGATTGACATTGTAATATTAGGACAGCCTAGTCAGATATCGATCGCTGGAAATGAGTTTGCAAGAGTGAGTAAACAGGTTGAGGCAAGTAAAGGTTTGCTGAAGAAGTTTTGTATGGAATGAATGGTTTCGCGAATGCGATATCTTATCGCACCGCATGGACTAAGTCCATTTTATTTGCACGAAAAGCCCATTTCGCGGGGACTTTCGTGGATGTCATTTCAGGTTATCTTTGTGCTACAGATTTAAGTAAGTCCAAAGATTATTCAAAACAAGCAGACACTCAGCTTTATATATAAGATTAAACCCTGATGAGCATTTCATAGCACGAGACCCCCGCAAACATTATATCTTTCAAAAGGAATCTTTTCTGCCTGATCATTAAGGCAAAACGAAAACTTCACATTTGTTCTGCTGTCTTTTCAAGATATGGAGCCACAGAGTGATAGAATTCTCTGCAACAACGAAAACCTTCATGAAAACTAGAAAAAAGAGCAGATTCTAAAGCGTTTTACAATGGCTTTTTCCTCTAGATTAGCGGTTCAGAATATGAGAACAGTTTGCAGCGAAACAATGAATTCAAAAAATAATTCATGAGAAATTCCGCTCATTTGTAATTTAATATATAAAGCTGAATGTCTGTTTGTATGTCTGTCTGTATGGCGGTGTGTACGTATGTTCCGAATAGAAAATTCCATTTCTGAACCGATTTGGACCAAACTTGGCACACATATACTTCAGGGCGAGAAGCGTGTCATAGGCTACTTTTCGTCATCGATCGATGATTTTTTAAAAAGTTCGAGCTACGGGGCTGGGAGTTGGCATATGTGAGCATGCTGATTACGAATATATTATTGACAGGGCCAGGCGGAGCCGGGCTTGCCAGCTAGTGAAGTATAAATCCAGCAAAAATTTAAGAAAATTGAATTTTGCCCGGAGCCTTCAACGTATGGTGAGTGTCCTTTGGAGTAGACTTCAAGCTACTCCTCGTCCCCTTCAACTTCGACTATCTCTTTGCTTAAATATAAAAGACTATGAGATCAAAAGCGAACGCAAATATAGCAAATTTTGCATAAAATCAAACCAACTTAGAGCCTGAGACGTTCATTTACATTCTATAAAAACCAAATGCACAACAAAGTGATAAGACAAACACGGGCGAATTGAATGAAAGATCGTAAAATCAAAAGAGAACGTTCACAAGATTGTACCCTATGTGAGGCGCTAGCATTCAATGCGCCTTCACTGAAAGTCGCAAGAAACTAACAAAACAAAAATACTGTTTTCCCATAGATCGCGGCAGAGTTTTTGAACAACAACAAAATGTATGAATCAATTATCATGGGGTAAATGTTGTGATAATCGGTGATAATGTCGCCAGGTTGAGCGGAATGAATATGTTCAGTGGATAATTGCCGATCAGATATCGCTGTCATAAAATTTTCTGGGCAGCCATGACGAGGGCCAATGAGCTGAGCAAAGTCAGCAAAGGCGTAGAACAACTCCGCTGGGCTTCTGCTTCTGAAAAATAGTATACAATTGGTAAAATAAACTGATAATCGTAATGGTAGCGAAACTAGTCCGCGGTTCGTTCGTTTTTTAGCCGTCAGGATACAGATACTGTGATGAAAGTAAAGGGTTCGATCGCGAAGCAGACCTTCGATACATATAGTCATTTACTCTGGTAACCTTCATTTTGAGCGTCATGATAGAAAACAACCTTCACCTGAGGGAAAGAACAGAAATCATCCGGGGCGAAGCCTCGGAGATTATGACCTAACCATATAGAAGTGAATGTGAATGAGGCAAGTATAGTCAGTGATATTTTGACCAAAGCTCAAAAACAAAAATATTGCGTTTTTGTAGCCTTTTCTGCTGAAAAGAAGGTTTTTACTCGAAAGTCTTCCTAGAATTTGGCACGACAATTTTCAATCAACCCTAAACTACGATTGCGATTGAGTGTTAGAAGTTCACAAAAACTGTTGGAGTTCAATAAAAACGAGAAATTGCGCTTAAATCTTAGAAGAATCGCCATGAATGTTGGTTCATCTCGTTATGGAGTGATTTTCAACATCCTCGACGTTGTCAGTGCTTTTGGTCATGTCATGATGATCACAATGATAATGTTGCAGGGTTTCGTTAAGATCCCGCTTAGATCTACACCAAAGCCAAATCCGTTGGCTCTGGTGTAGATCTCAGCGGTCCGAGCAAAATAGCCCGTGCATGGGAGAGACAGCAGACGGTAAGAGAAACGAAAGAGCGCAGAGCACGGAGACGCCGGTATGTCCGCAGTCTTTGCGTACTATGAATCGCCTATACCCTTCACTCGTTTTCCCCCGTGCTGTGGATTGCCTGGTCCTGTAGCGAAAACATACAATTCGAAATGCGCCAAATGAAAAATTTACTGAGTGCGGCTTCTTATTAGGTTTTCAAAAGCTTCTTCGTTTTTCGCTAACTTTCACTTTTTATGAGGGTCAGATACTCAAATAACCTTCACTTTTGATTCCTTACCTCTAGACTATCGAAGGTATATCGCGAATCATATAAAACTGCTCAAATCAAACCATAAGATCTCCCAAAAAGGGGCGAAGTTTTTTTTTGCAAAGACTGACTTGACTGCTTCCTCGTCCTCGAACCTTTACCTCATTCATTTATTACTTGTTTTTATTGTTTTTTTTTTCAAAAAATAAAATAAGCAGCATCCATCTTACGAAGCGCCTCCGCCACTCCTTGAATGCTGCTTATTTTATTACCTAACAAAAACATCATTCTCCAACTAAGAAAACCTACTATTTACGTGAACGATTTGGCTTGCTCGTTGATGTCTGCTCTCGCAAGCATAGTTTCCATCATCTTCCATCGTGGCCTCTCGAATTCGAACTGTATGCACAATGACTCCTGCCGAGCGTTTTACTTTCCAAATGTATTCTAAAGCAGAATTTTGACGATTTATATGGACATAATCTACAGCTGCGCTACAGCTATATAGCCACTTTAGGAGATTCCTAAGGTGGCTATATAGCTGTAGTGGTGATTTACTCTGCCGTGACTGAAATTGTCTAGAAAACTAATACTCTGTGTGTAGGCCATCGTTATATCTTTAGACAAAGCGGTCTCCAATTCCATTGATTGGAAACAGCTTGTTCAAAGGCTGGTCACAGCTGTAAGGCTACTCCCTTCTTCAAGCATTCTTTGAATGTGAAACCTTTGTCTTTGTGGGACCCTACGTCTTGACTGTGTGCGGTATGCGCACTCTGGCCTATCGAGCTAGCTGGTCCCGGTCGCCGGTGCGTTCCGGTCGCCACTTCTGAAGCAAATCTCGCTTCAGAAGCAAACCGGTACATTGCCAGTCGGGCAACAGCCTTACCAGGAGGCGCCCCTGTACTCTACATATTCGTATCTGCCCAAACGCTGCCTTTAAGGAAGGCCGGCCCGAGGCGAAATCGTAGTTGTTATCGTAGTTGCGATGATCCCCAGGCAATGCACACGAACTCACGAACTCGTCATCAAAGGCAGTGGATCGACAAAATGACCCCTCTCGAATTTTATTCTATTTAGGTAGTAGCCCCCCCCCCCACAGTACACCCATGCGCTAAGCCCTGAAAAATGCGCTCCAAAACTCCACCGGCCCCGCCCACTCAATAAGAGTTGGCGAGGCCGGTGAACTTTTTAAGCGCATTCTTCAGGATTTAGCGCATAATCAGCAGGTGGGGTTTGGATTAAGCGCCTTCAACACACTCATCGCAAAGGCTCAGCGAACTTATAGGGAAAGAATCCTTAGTCGAGGTGACCTTTCCAGCTGATTTTGCAATGCATACTGTGTCTTCCTTACCTTCGGAGCGCCTTTAAGTTATGAGCGTTTTATGAGTCAAATCCGGAAAGCGATCTCTGGTCGCGTGGTCTTTTAGCCTGTTTGGGTTGGTCGATTTAAAAAAGAACCCCGCGGCTTATACGCCTGAAAATAGGGTACTTGTTCAGAGGCGCTCCGCAGATAAGGAAAACTGATTCGGAATTAGCGTTCGAATGCCCTTCAACAAAATATGCTTCGTTTCTAAAAGGCTACTTCGACTGAACATCCTTCCGTAGTGAGAGCTAAATCGACTTAATCAAATGCTTGGAAATTGTGTTAACCAGCGCGTTTGAGATAGTGTGACTGTTTATGCATTTGGGAGCGAATAATGCAATACAAATTTCCTTTCAAAAGGGGACAGCTCTCAGTTATGGAAGAAGTTTCATGTGTTGATACTATAGTTGTAGAAAAATTTTCATGTTCAAAGAATGTCGTAATGAGAAAGAGCTGTCGTTACTATAGCTGTGGTAACTTTCGGAACAGAATTTCTATTTCTTGATTTTCCTCCTACCAAGATCTGATTTCTTCCTCCTACCAAAATTTGGATTTGGGACCCGTAGTGGTTGATGACATAATGCTGATCTACACACGGAATAGTGTTGAAGTCATTTTCGTCCAGATTAACAGTGAAATTTACGAGCTTTTCATTTAAGGAGGCATATTTCCTGGCTTATGGATTGAGTAGGTTTTAACATCAATCACGACTGAAGATGTCGTTAGAGGGCTAAGGCTTTTTTCTGCAAAATTCTATGGAAAAATTATTGATAAAAATCAATAGCGAGCAAGAAAATTACGTGACAAACATAGTCTGGTTCCGTCTGATATAACGTTGTTCCGCACCAAAATATAACACAAATCAAAATTTCATTCACGCTCCTTGTTGTATAGTATATCAAATGTAGTGGGGTTTTGATAATCTCTAGGATGTAAATTTTGTGATGATATGAAGAAGTCGATTGCAAAAGTTACAACAGTTCGTAGAGACTTCCGATCACATAGACAATAAAAGCGGTAGCTCGTAAAAACAAGAACATAATTTTATATTTCGATAAACGTTTTAGCAATTTAGCGACCCTAAATTTAAAAAAAATCATCTATCAAGTGTTCCTTTTTAGCTTGTACCGTTGCCATATGCCAAAAAAGAATTTTGAGTTGATTTAAATATTCATGAGAAAATTATGCGTCATCAAAATCAAAGAATTGAAAAGGTAAAAGTTTTAATCAGCAGTTCTTGGGAAGACTTTCAAGAGTAGAAACAAAAGTCCTTCGTGCAAACATCGAATCTTCGGGACCTTCCCCTGTCTCCCTGCTCCCCTCAAAAGGAACCTCATCGACTATGGCCCTCATTCAAAGTTATCCTATTACCTTCTCATCCGCTCTTCACGCAGCGGTTATCGTCAATTGCTCGAACGCAGCGCAAATCTCGTTATGCAAATTTCGAATTTCGCGCTCCATGGCTGCGACGCATGAATTCGCCGCACAGCTGCACAAGCGGATGATTAACTTACTGTTTGTGTCGTTCAAATTCATCTCTTTGCCGTCTCGGGTCCAAATGACGTCATCGTCAGCTGGCTCATTGCCAACTGCTACAGTACAGTTCAGGAGCACTTCATCACCGGCCATGTTTGCCATTAGACGTGTACCCCGCTCTGCAAAAAATGAAGATATCCTTTTGGGTATACCGTAGGGCATCTGGGATATTGTAGCAGGACCAAGTCCGACTCTAAAAACTTACCTATTTTACTACCCTTGATGATATTGCCATTGACGTATACTGACATTTAGCACTAGCTCCAAAAATGGCTTATATCGAACTATATTTTAGCAGGACCGACAAAGGAGATTTCGCTCTCAAGCGAGAATCACATCACTTTTTGAGACGATTAATTCAGCGCGTACATAAAATTGTCCGCCTGATCAACTAAGTCGCACAAGCAAAATCTAAACTTGAGGCCCCATAAACACAAAAACTTGACTTATTGTTGCTCCAGGGATTTGTTGAAGCATCAAAAATAGCACAGATTTTACCTCACATTCTGCGATGGAAGAAAAACTAAGTGAATTGAGGGATGACGGTCAAATAAAAGCAACAAGTGAGTTGATTTTACTGTAGATTATTTCATGGAAAATTATTGAATGGTGCATAATGTTGCATTTGACCTTTCGGTTCTTTTCGAAAAAAATGAATCTATTTAGTTAACGCCGATGTCAACAAAATTAGATCATGGTAGGAGAGTCGACAAAGCATTTCAAATTTAGTCTATATTGAAACTGCCCCTGTGCCAATTTTATATGCTGAGTTGTTACTGTTTCCATGGGTAGAACGCAAAATTTCCTTTGTCGACAACCAGCCCTACATATCGAGTAAACGAAAAGCCAACGATCCGACAGGATTGATTAGGTTTTTGACTTCTATAAAAAAATTTTTTATGAAAATCTATGCGCTGATCTTGAATCAAAAGCGCGTTACCATCAAGATACAACCATAGTCTACGAAATCCTCTTGCAATTCAGTATTTACTAAGAGCAACATATGTCTAACAATGAGTAAATCTAGGAAATCTACGCTGAACTCACGTCGGTTTGGTACTGCTGCGGTGGGAGGTTCTGAAAATACATAGGTGACAGTGAAAGCACAAGTGACAAATTGGTCTTTGATGGAAATTTTATGTCTCGTCTGCGAATAAAAGGCCTCAAAGGGTCCCATTATTTATTTTAGCGTCAATCCGGACCCAACAAAATTTGAGAACATCAAGCAAATTCACACTTTTTTCTTTTCCAGGAAAATCTAACTTTATTACATTTCCATATCTTCCCTTTTGCATGTTAACCGTGAACGTTTCCTTGACCTTGCCAAAATTCAATCTATTGCCCGAAGCAAGAAAAAACATCCACTTTGATCAAAATGCACGGCAGTTTTGCCTATGCTTCGAAAGGTGTTATAAGTGGTATCAAAGAGTGCCCTTTCAGCAATGCTCAAAGCTAACGATCTGCTCATTCAAGACCTCTTCAGCTGGTACCTCATATGAAGCCGAACTTCTACTACACTTCCTACATATGCTTAAAAAGAAACGAATGCTAAAGTATTATGGTGGCTCATAATTATTGACCGTTTTTATCACCTGTCGCTTTTTGTACCTTTCCATCAACTGATGTAGCTTAAGTAATCATTCGAGAGAGCAAAGCATGTTCTACAAGTTGGCTGTCAATAGTCTGCCCAAATCGTATTCCATGTGAAGTTTTGAGCTGAAGTATGATAGCTCGAAAACGAATTTTCCTATCAAAAACCATATCCCCGTCCCAAAAAAAATCTTAATATTTTACCAATGATTCTAGCATGCTTGACTCACCAAACACTCAATTCTACACTTTTCGTATTTTTCCATATTTTTCCACGGTTAGAAATAAAGAAAAAATGATTGGAGTAAAACGGCAAACTCCGCCCCTAGAAGTCCTGAGCTCCTCCCACACAGTGATCATGTAGCTCATACATATAGAAGTACGATCATGTATCTGTACCTTTCACAGTTGCCCCAGTTCTCGAGAGCTGAGTCTGGGGTAAAAACGGTAAAATTATGAGGCACCCAAATAATTAGCAGATGCACAACTAGTCCACTATTATATGTGTTCGCGAATCCGTTTTGATGGGCTTTTTGTCTTTAATGGTTTATTTGTTTTTACATCTTCTAGCAATTACTTCTAATAGTGAATGTAGTTCGAAGTGAGATATGCTACAGCTGTGTGATAAATATTCGTGCGTAAGCTCGGGCAGAGTTCACGCGATTTCATTGCTTCGATTCTTCTAACGAGACGAACAGTTACAAGTCCATTACATTCCTATTATCTTGTATTTCGGTTGTGATAGTTAGACACGATCAGTCGTGCTGGAAAACTATCACGACCGAAATGCAAGAAGATCGGCATGCAATGATATTGTTACAAGAGCCGGGCATACTTCACGCGATTTCAGTCGCGACGCGATTTGGCAATATTCCAACTGTCCGTTATTCACTGTAAGCACATTTTAGATGTACAGAAGATAGGGCATTCTATCAATTCGCCTAAGATATGCACTACGCATGTGAGTTTGCCAGTGTTGGATCTGAAGACTTCTGGAGAATTGCCAAATCGCGTCGCGACTGAAATCGCGTAAAGTATGCCCGGCCCAATAGTTGTCTTTCGCGATCAACGCGACGATCAAATCGCGTGAAGTCTGCCGAGGCCTAAGGACAAGTCTAAATGAGATTTAAAAACAGGTGATTTATTCTCTTATCACAATCAATCTCTGATCAGAGCACTTTTATAGATATTACCAGAAATTATCAAGCTTAAGTTTCAGTTGTCTCAGTTCTGAGCTACGAAACAAACTCACTTTGCACATCCAGGTATATAGCATAGATAGTACTCAGTGGCTCCGTATTTACTTCACAAAGGTAACAGCCTGTGTCACCGAGGTCTGCTCGCCTGAAAAGCTAGCATTGATTTTTTTTACCAGACAACAAATTAGTTGAGATTAAGAGTTCTTTTTTTCTGACTAGGTGGCCAGACTTCCAATAGCATGCATAGCGTAAAGGCATGTACACAATGTTGATAGGCCTTCCACATGAACGTTTTTTCGAGAAATTGTGTCAATTTTGCTTAAACTTACTTTTACGACGTATTCCTCGTTGTTACTGTAGCAATACGGTATAAGCTAGTATTACGGCTTAATTCGAGGGGAGTTTGCAGCCAATAATTATTTTTGCCCCATAGAAGGACTTAGGAAAGTGTTTCGTTACTGAGAAAATTGACGCAGTTAATTAAGAATGAATTTACAACTTTCCGTAAACCCTCTTGCAAAAGTTAGGTTACGTCTACTGTGCTGTACCCTTGATGTCCCCTAAAGTCCTAATCGCACTGCATAAACAATCTTATAAAAAGCAGAAAGTCTATCAATGAAACGCCGTTCACAAGCCCATTACAAAAGTTCTGGGTTCGAAGAAGTTCATAACGGCAGCTAACCCATCACGATGAGGTGTAGGAATGTTTATTCTATAAGCTTGCATTAACTAACAGCAACCGAAAATTCAATCCCGCGAATCTAAGTTGATGCCTCTCCTAAAAAGTGCTACCCGAAGTACCGCCAGTTACTTGATTATGAGCGAGTCATAAAAACAATTTTGGTACCCAAAGTATGTCATGTTGGAGACGCGCAGCCGGATAAGTCGGTAGTTAACACAAGTCTGCCTTGGCAGGCAGTACCAAAAATTTCTAAACTTCAAAATTGAAAGTTTTCTAATTTAAGCGCAAGTGAATTCTTGAGTTAATTATCACTTACAAACTCGCAAATGGTTGCACACGCTCAATAATTAGATAGGTGCTGACTGTATAATACCTGTCAATTCCATTCATTTGGTTTTAATCTTATGTAAGCTCTATGAAGAGTTATATGCGTTTATGTCATTTTATCATCATAGAAGGTTCTTTCAAAAAAAAAGGATATCTTTCGGTTTTATCTTGAGTATCACTTTCAGCTCCTACCAAACAAGTAGAAAAAAATGAATATCGATTTACTCCCGCACCAAATAATGTACAACTGAGCTCCTAATTCGGGTGGAAAAGACGCCCTGCGACATACTAATCTTGAGGAAACCCTTAATGATTGAAAAGGGATTTTACAAAGATTTGAAAAACCATCATTCAGACTTTAATCTTTTCCAAAGGATTTTCATTATATCGCCACAACGTTGCGATCTTTCCGTCGGGGTAATTCAAGGAAAACCCTTTCTATAAGGCCCCGGACAGACTTCACGCGATTTGATCGTCGCGACTCAATCGCCGACATTTCCGTTCATTTTCATTTCACATTCAAAAATTTCGGGCTGGAAAAGTATCACAACCGAATGTAAGTTGATCGGCATGAAATGATGTTGTAACAGTTGTCTCGTCGCGATTCAGTCGCGACGATCAAATCGCGTGAAGTCTGTCCGGGGCCTAAGAGAGAGTTCTGAATGTAAGATGTAGACTGTAATCTTGTGTAATCCTGTAAAAATTCCTTCTTAATTATCAGAATCATCACGTGAAAATCATTTTGAACGTTATGGACTCCCGACGGTTTCGTCAAGATTAATACCTCCCAAATTTTCTCCACACGATTCAAGGGCTCAGTTGTATTCAGATATACAAGGTGATCGATTTCGAGAAAACTTATCTTTTACACAAATCACATTTTCATTTACTTTTGAATCTTGTTCAAATTAAGTAAATATTGGAACCAGTTTCTATTTGGAAAACAGATTTAAGATATAATATCTCTCACAAAGCACTGACTTATCCCTTCTTAAATGTTGCTATATGAAGGCAAAAAGCTCATTTGCAAAGTTGGAAAAGTCCCCAAGCAATTTTTTGAATTATTGAAATTTGTTCCAAAAATTTTGTAACGTAGATAAAAACTTGCTTTTCTTTCGCACCTTTTCCATTCAATTTTTTCCCACAAGGATATGAAGAACAACGTCTCATCTCTTCTCAGAACAGCCGATTTCACAATTTCGTGACCCTCATGGCCTTCAAGAGTGCTCTTTGCATTTGAAGAGAAGAGAAGGCACAGTCGATTACATTCGTAATCGCATCACCGTCTCGTCAGCCGAGCCCAATCACAACGACGAAGCGAGGAAGAGGACGAAATGCAAGGGTGATCGAGCCCTTAGTCCAATTTCTCCGCTAATCATCGCGCACCTGCCAACTTGCTCCCTTCGAGACGTTTGCAAAGAGTGTAAGCTAGCAAGCGCAAAGCTTGGGGAGGGGGGGGGGGGAAGGGGAGAGGAATGGTTGGTAAACGCAAAATTTTGGCCAGTGCAAAGGTTATGAAAAATTGAGTTCAGGAGGATATCCACAGCGCGATTGTGCGATTGCATAAACTGCACATATTGCGTGTCCCATTTTGATTTTCGTTAATCAGGACGCATTCCTTTAGGACAGCTGTTTTCGGTGTTTTCTTCGCTTCTGTTCCTTCCACACCTCGAAAGTAACATTCGAGAGAGGCTCACTCCCAATTCTCGCCTTTGGTCCTCTCCGCCTCTTTCGCCTCCTTTTCCTTCCTCCTCTTAAGAGCAAAAATTACCATCAAACAATTTCGCCTTAGGACAACTAATTTCCGAAGGATTGCAAACGAAGTGATCAAGCTCAGCCTGTGCAAACAAATACGCACATATTCATTTTCGCACTTCCTTGTTAGCTCCACTGGTTTTATTACGAAAAAAGGGACATGAAATGATTGAAAAGATTATATGATTGCAAGAATCTGGCCTAATTATTTTGGAAGTCGGGCATTCAAAAGTTTCAAGCAGATACATTCTTCTTCGAGATTTTTAAGGAGGAAAGTTAGATATATCAGCCGCTTTAAAATCCTATGTATTTTCCGTTTTTTCGCTTCATTCTAGAAGAACACAGTATTGCAAGTCTGCATATTTTGGGTTTGATGGGAAACGAAATAAACTAATTCATCGAAAAATCGAAGCAAAGAAAAAAAACTGTGTCCACGATCTGTACTAGGTTGGGGATGACTTGCAACTTGGAAAAATACTCCAGAAAAGGAACGAAAGCTATAACAATTATTTTTCTATAAGGTAACTCATTCACTCCTTCCTATTTATAGATTTGAAAAAAAAAGATTTTCTAAATATTTTTCTATTTATTGTATAAGTTTGATAAAATGGAAGTGATTATAGAAGAGCATTCAGATGTGGATCTGAGTCCTACGCTTCGATTATGAATGTTGCCTTCTTCACTCTCCTCTTTTCTTTGTAGAAGATGTTAATTTTTTTTTCTCATAAAAATTCACTTTCTTGTATCTTCGTCCACTCTATGCTGTAAGATTACATTTTTGTGTTTTGAAGAACTTTTCCAGCTGTACTAGTCATTTCACACCGATAAACATGCAAACTCCCAAACTTTACTATCCCTATAAATTACTGCCCTACACTGCTTTCGCCCCCCCCCCCCTCCCCTCTTCAGTCACTCTGCGTGCTGTGCTAACCGTTAATTTGCATGTTTGGTTGGATATATACATCGCAACCTGGCCCCAAACATCCCATTAGCGTCCCCCGTCCATGAATTGACACCACAGCGACAGCCGGGCGGAACCAGCAATCGGCCGTACTAGTGGTTATGAAGCTTGATGATCTATAGTGCTAGTAAGTTCAAGTCGTGGAACTAGAACTAAAGTCAAAATAGTTTAGAATTGATTTTACTCAAAGTTCAAAGATTCATGAAATTAGCAGATTTGACTCTCACTTCCTCTCTGCGTCCTCCAGGCAAAGTTTGAATAAATGCAATTTAACAAATACAAGGAAAGGGTGATGCCATAGGTGGTGAATCAAAGAAAAATCGAGTGAAGGATGGTCCCATTGTAAATGGAAAATAACTGATAACTGTTAGTCGCATAATCAAATTATGTGGAAAAAATGAAGAAAAATTTAACTACAACGAAAAAATGTAAGAATTCAATTATCATTTATGAAATCCAGCATGCATCCTCTGATTTTTTTGTTGTATATAAATTTTGATTATTGAGAGGGCCAATCACATGGGCTTAAAATATGCTTTCATATTATTTTGCTTAGAATTATTGCGATCAATGTGATAAATACACCATTTCCTATGGTATAATATTATGAAACGTTCGTGCACTTTACAGAAATAACGATTAAGGTAAAGAGTGGAGTCAAAAGCGATTTAGCAGGGTTACTACTATTTCTAACTGTACTTCATTCGTCTTATTGTTTACTTTGCCAAAACTTCAAAAAACTGTCTCGAATTTATTCGGTTTTTTCGAACCACATAAATGAGAATGATTATCTGGATCAAAAATGACAAAGACTGCCACCGAGTCATTGCCGTTATTTGTTCAAGAGTGGATAACTATCAATCAATAGTCGATATATAAAAATTTGAATTTCAATTTAAATAACAAATTTGTTGGATAAACTCCACATTGATAATAGCCTGTTACGGCAGTGAACAAAAGAATTAGCAGAAACATACCTCAATATGAGGATCCAATCAGAATCGGACTTTTTTGACACCTGAAATCGTGGATCGGACGTGAACGAATGCTCTCCTGCTGTCAGAAGTGCTTGATCAGATGAACGGGTCCAAGCTACCTGAAAAAATATGGAGAACATCTTTGTCAACTTCTAACTGAGCATAATTTTTATTGGAACTCCTTCAACGGAAAACGCCATCAAAATTTTTCAATCAGAACGAAGCCGATATTTTATTGCTTCTCCGTACAGCATTCGAAGACTTTGATCTACATCTCGTATTCCTCCTATTATGGAGATAGGACAGTATTGCAATGTATAAAAAGAACTTGTTTTCTTTTCACATTGAGAATTACTCATGTTCGTACAGCTGAGTCATTTTTGACTCGATGTGAATTGCACAACTTGCGCAGCATCTTACGTCTACTTACAGCAAACATTTAATAGGCTGATTAATAAAGAAAACTGTTGAATAAAAACTACTTACACTTGCTTGCATCTATTCAAATAGAGAGAGATTTCAAAAGAACTGACTAGAAACGACGAAATGCAAGCTGGTAAGTCGTGGAGTACCGCGCGCGTTGTGCAATACACATATCAAGCGAATGACTATATTGCCAAAACTGTGCCCCTACAATAATCGCGATAATTTCAGTTCCAGTGGTTTCATGCCCATTTTCGTTTTTTGAAGTTCCCGGCTCCTAGTTCTTTTTTGTTCGTTGCCCCTCCCCCCCCCCCGTCCCACTCTTCAGACATCCCTTCTCCTACATCGCCTCTCGTTCAACCGAAAACTTCTTGTGCGCCACCAAGGAAGTCAAGTCCCACATGTGCAGTGGCGCATTATTCAGCGAAGTGCACAGCTTGTGCTCAGCTGGTTCTGCATGGAAATTCATGCGCTTCGTCGCACTCCTCATTACCCGAATTGTTTCTACCAGAAACATGCGTTTGCGGCTGAATGCACACTGATGTCAAGCACCACCGCCGCTTCGTATCCGAGCGGCACTTGACTCGGCGATTCTTGATTAGTCCAATTAACGCTTACATAAACAAGGAGGTGAAAGAGGGTTAAGTGTACACATAGCACAGGTGCTAAGTGAATGAATTGGGGGGGGGGGCAAGTCTCATGATTTGTAATGATTTTAGTTATTATTCAAAAAAATTTCCTTTCGCGGCAATATGTAGTTTTCCTAAGTAAGGTATATTAGTGGAAACCTCCCTTTTTTCAAGAAGAGCTAGTGAAAAACCGAACATGTCTTGAATATGTCAAAAGCGCTGCGGAACTGCTGCAAATTCTGCTTTTCCTACGGAAATTTCGGTGAATTATTTGAGCTAATGCTTAAGTTACCTCGAAAACATAGAACGCTATAAGGAAACAAACCCTTTTTGAAGTCAAAATAAGTCACATACAAAATTCTTCAGCAGATGACCCGGCGGAAATGCTGCGAAAGCGCTGCGAAATTCCGGGCAGTTGTCTGAGAGTTTGAGAGGCGAACATGACCTCACAATTTATGATGAGTTTCTGTATCTCCCCTATCCCACGCAGCCCCTTTAACCATCTGTGAGAATTTCTAGTAATTTTATGTTGCCTATACAGGAAGCGAAGGAGCCGTGAAAACGGTACGAAGAAAACATGCGAAAGAATTTTTATTGTATTTATTTTTATTTATTTTGATTTTTCTATTTTTTCATTTTTATTTTTCTCATGATATTAAAATTTTCATTTGTGGCAAAGTTTTGGAAAACAATTGAGACATCTCTCGCATAAAATAGTTTGTTAGAATGCAATTAATTGAATGTTCAGGTATATCATACTGAATAAAAAATTCAAATCGGCGAAAAAATCATCGGGTGACTTGCAAATCAAAGAGTTGTTAGTTCAATGAACTAATGCGGAATACTCACCATATGACTGGTTCCTTCTGGTATTCGACAATGAAGATATGCTGGCTCTTGTGCCATTACCGTAACTACATTCTGTACAGGATTTTCGTGCTTTGATCGTTCTTGTCGTAGACAGGACAGGACCTGGTCGGATGCGCACTGAGCTAAAAAAGAGGTATAAAAGCGAAGGTCTAGACTATCATCATGATTTTCAATCTTATTGAGCTTCCAATGAGTAATAAGAATTGCGACAAATATTGATTAAAGAAGTTTGTCATTAAGTCTACTTTCTTCTTCTGTTTCTTTTCATCAAAGCTGTTCACTTCCTCTTCCAAACAATTCCGTTTTTTTTTGAAACGAGACGCAATTGCGACCAAAAGCACAAATACTCGAGCAATTTAGTGGTGCAGTCCAGATCATTAGAGCAGCAATTTGCTAGTACTTCGTTGCGTGCTGCGTCTAACAACCAAAGATCATTGCTACTTCCTTATTTGCTGTGTTTACCCCACCCCCCCCCCCTCCATCATCAGATCAGGCCCTTTAGTAGTTATGTTTCTGTGAAGTGACAGCTCCGAAAGTCAACGAGCCGCGTCGTTGACGGCGGCTGCTGTCAACGCCGAGCCGCTATGACAGGCTCATTTACATTTTGATGACGGATTTCCTTTTTCGCGCGACATCGATGACGATAGTGCTGAAGGACTTGGCAGTTGACTAATACTAAAGCTGCAGCTATTAAAATCAAGGGCAGTTGGTCAGACTTTATGGGTTTCGTAGCAAAGGAACTAAAAAGGCTAATAATAGATTCCAAAAATAAGGTAGTACCAGTGACAGGCCGAGGAAGGAGGAAAGGGGAAAACTGCGAACTTTTTGAAAACGGTTCACATCTCGATGTGCAGGTAAATCGCTATTAAGCGTAATTAACCCATTGACGACTCCTAATTTTGCATGGCGGCGCTTTGGGACGAGTTTTGTGGTTTTTATGAAATGCAAGGTTGTTTTGTAAACAACTGTAAACATCTTTTTGAACGACGGATCCTACAAGAATGCAAAAAATTGGAAGAAATATCAATATATGGAAAAGATACTAAACCTAAAGAATATGACTTTGCAAAAGGTGTGGGCCACCAGTCGCGATAGGTCAACTGAATTCTCTTTGTAAAATTCAAATCAGTAGTGCAAAATTTTATTTCCTTTGACGTTAGGTACGGCTATACTCCCTTCTTGGGAAATCTCGAAGTGATAAGCTCCCCAAAACTTTTATAAGGAGTTTTCATTACTTTTGGAAGAGCATGCGGAAAAATTCAAATCGCTTTCCCGCCAAAACTCCTGGGACTGCCAATGGAAAGTGATATCTTCACATATTATGGTATATGGAAATGCTAACAGGAGTCACATTAATAGAAGTTAATTGTAGAGCTGATAAATTCAATTTCGACTTTCAAACTTCACTGAATCATAGGAGCATCAAAAACTTCACCCATTGCATCATCGCTTGATTACAATCTCTGGTTGTTGGGCAGAATTTCATTTTAGAAAACATTGCTCCTTGCAACTCGAAAGCTTAACAAGGAATTATACGTACCCTTTTAGGAAAAATTCCAAATAAACTAGAGAGCAACTCTTTGGAATGCAACATAACAAGAAAGAAAAATGAGAAGCCATTTCGTCGAAGTTACAACTAACATAATATTAAGGATACCAGCTTCTGATTTGAGGCGAAACAGGCTTAAAGAACCCATCATATCAATATTTACTATTGAAAAACGTCTTTAAAAGCTTTATTAGTGGCAGGCTCGAACTTAGCTTGCAAAACTTTTTGGTTAGTATATAACATTTTATCATCAATAACCATAGCACCTCCTACACAAGTAATTTCTCAGCCAAGTAAAATGTTGAAATCTTATATATAAAGCTGAATGTGTGTATGTATGTCTGTCTGTACGTATGTGCGGAAATAGAGATTTTTATTTCTGAACCGATTTGGACCAAACTTGGCACACATACACTTCGGGGCAGAGAGCGTGTCATAGGCTACTTTTCGTATCGATCGATATCGATTTTATCGATTTTTTGCAAAATTGGAGCTACAGGGCTGGGAGTTGGCACAGGGGGGTAATCAAGCATGCTGATTACAAATATATTATTGACAGGCCCGGGCGGAGCCGGGTTTGCCAACTAGTATTACGATAATGAAATGTTACTCTGATGCATAAGAGAATACTAAGCAAAAAGTTTTGTAGAATGAGTAGTGATAAACTTATAAGAAAAAGAATAGATGAAGAAGAGTTATGATATTCAATAGGGACAGATGTGACATGACGTAACTGAAGTCCAACTTTTCAAGAATAAAATTCTGTCAATCAACTAATGTTATGTTCTACATATTTGGAGCGGAAAAATGTAGTCATCACTCATGCCAAGATGAGGCAAATTTGACTGATCGTAGACCAGAGCTAGCTTTTGCCAATACTCCTAGATGTGAAGTTTAGCTAGCTCATGGTATTGTATCTATCTCATGGTCTTCGCAGCCGACTATTTTAAGAGCAACTGAAAGTATTCAGTAGCGTAGTATCGTTTGTTCTCCTCTCGTTCAGTTAAAGGAGAAGGTGAGGGAGTGGAGAGGGGGGGAGGGGAGTAAGTCTTCTTGGTGGAATCTGAGTCTCAGCGACACCTTGTTGGCTAAGCGCAGCGTTGACAATGAAACGATGACAACTGGATTTCTTGAGGATGGTTTTTAGCGGTTTTCAGCCCCTTTCTGCTGTTTGCATTTCGTTGGAGAAGTTTCGACCTATCTTGTTGAATAATAATTTTCTACTGGTTGGTAAGAAGAAAATACCATTCAAAAAATTCGCCCCCATTGAGATGCGCACTTCCTGCAAAGCGGAGGACCTCGTTAGAGCATACGACCCAACTTCACATTATGCACATTTATGGCTGAAGCCAGCTTCTCTCAGAGAATCTTTGCTCAAAAGGACAGCATACTATGCATGTAAAATATGTTAAATAAGCAAATAAAGTCATAAAACATTATACATACAGATGTGACATTATGAGTTTCCATTTCTAGGTTTAGATTTCCATATTTCACATGGTATTAAGTTGGCTAATAAATAATTTTGATCTCTTTCGCGGCTCTTACAAACGCCGCAGAAATTTTTTGCCCAGTATCCGGTATCTGTGGAAAGAGCACTTCAATAAGGATGAAATGTAAATCTGTTTGAGTAGAATTCAATTTCCAATGAAAGAAATCGGCAGAAAAGTGAGAAACGCTAGTTTTTTTATTGAGCGAAATATGCGAGAATTTGCTTTTTTGGTCGAAGAATTTTAAAATACCAGACTACAATTTTCAAGTCGTCGATTGGGGAAAACTTGTCCGATTCAAATACCAAATTGCTCTTCTCTACATCTGTTATAGCAAGAAAACGAATCCTAGAAACTGGCAGAATCGAGTTTTGGAATGTTAGCCGTATAGGGGCATAAATGTATCTTACTGATAGTCGAAAATCCTGAATCGTTGACCTATGGTAGAAGAAGCTTTAAGCTACTTTTCCACAAGAAGTCGTGGATAAAAAACAACTAGGAAAGTTTTTATGAAGATTTTTACGCCAAAACGAAATATTTTTCTGGATTGTTGGTTCACTCATAAGATTGTCAAAGTTTTCGCCTAATCTTCAAGTCTGTCTGTAGCGCTGCAGAATTGAAGTTTCACATTACTGCTTACTTAACCCTTCTTGACTGCTGACAATGTAAAAATAAATATAATAATTTGAAAGTCATTCAACACTAACTTTGAAAGTGCGGTAAGTTCCACCACTACACATAATAAACTCTTGTTCTTTGTTTTGGCCTCTTTCTTGTTCTTCAACTAATGATCTCATTATCGCTAGAAACTTCTTACTGGCTCAAGAGAAACACAGAGGTAAAATGCCGTTTTCAAAATCTTAGTCTTTTGTGCAGTACAAAATTTTTTAATTTTAGCAGCCGTGGAAAATTATTCACATAATTATGAAGAACATCTAACTAAGCTTGTGTGTCATATGGTAAACAAATGTATCGATTAAAGAAGAAATGGGACTTTTATGGGAAAATAGAAGTGAAATTGTTTTCTCATATGTCATCATTTCGAAGGTGCTTGTTCTGTTTTTTTTTAATTGGGAAAACAATAGTTCTACCAATCACTTATTTATTCTACACATTCAAAAAGGATTGCGCGCGAACAAATGAGGAAAAACAGTTGGGTAAGACAGTAATTTTTTGAAACAAGTACCAGGAAATTACGGTCATCTTCAAATTGCAATCGTCGTCATCTTCCCTCAATCCCCGTATTTTAGCAAATCCCTTCGTTACCCTCGCACCTTGCCGCATGTCCCCTATCCAGCGCTCAGCATCTGGCGGCTCCCGCTACCGCCGCATCCCCAGGGGCTTTTTCTATTTATCAAAACCGCGCGATAACTTACTACTAATAATAGCCAATATCGCGACGGCTGACTGAGGTTATTGCCGCCGCCGCCGTCCAGATCCTAAGAAGATATGAGTTATAAGAGGTGGAAAAGTAGTTTTAGGCAAGAAATTTCAATCGGCTTAAGACGAGCGAGTTCCAGAGCTTGAGATCGACAAAACTGTGCAGTTCTTTGCTGCTGCATAGCTAATCCGTGTGAGATATTTGGAAAGGGGATAAACCCACAACGATTTTCCCACAAAAACACAGATTCTCAGCAGCTCAATTAAGAAGGTTTTTACTGTAATTTAAGAGGATTAATATACAATTCCTATAGCACTATACGATTCCAATCAATTACGAAAGAAAACTTATTCCGAAGATATTGCAACTCGATATTGAGGATTAACTTTCACCTATATGAAGCTTTACTTGCGATCCTACAAAAGGATAATTCAAAGCTGTCAAAAGATGCTCCCAAAAAAAGCAGTGAATTTTCTTGATTATAAAGAACACTTCTTCAACGAGCATGGGTTACTCCTAATTTATTAAAACTTATGTTAACAGCTTTTGATAAATTTTTATAGACAGGCACTCAAAATGCGTTCTCATAACCGCGAAAAACTGGAAATCATATTGGAGTTGCAGGGTTGATCCAATTCAATGTTATTTAAAATAAACTCATTTCCCCATCTTTCTGATTTTCGGGACCTCTTACATTATCAATAAAAAATAATTCTATATTTTGTTTTTGAATTGATTCTCAGGATGATAATAGCATTGCAATGATTTGTTAATACGTCGCGACGGAAAAGTCTGCTACAATAAATTTTCCCTTAGAGTAGCGAGCTAAATTATTTGTGTACAACAGTGCCTGTTCCAGAATGTTCGTCCGAAGGGGGGGAAGGCGACAAAAAAATTTTGAGTGAAGGTGCGTGGTATTAAACACGGAGTACGAAAATTTTTCCAAGATGCTGCCCCGAATTTTTTAGCCTCTGACCCCGATACGTCCCGAAGAAAATTTTCACAAGCCTAATTTGAATTTACAAGAATATTCCAGAATTATGCAATTATGTACAAGAATTAATTACAAGCTAAAACAATTCGCCTGCACGTTCTTATAACTCATGCAAGTAACTTTCAAAAATTTCGCGTCCTGCCCCCCCCCCACCCCGACTCTTCTGCCACTGATATACAAGTAATCTGTGTGTTCTTCCCCCTTTCCCATACCCGCTGTTCCCATTTCGGCAAGTTTGGAACTCCCATGTTTACCAAGCATCGAACTCAAAAAAAAATAAATGACTCCCTCCAACTTGGCAACCTGCCACCGATAAAAGAGTGCAGCGAAAAAGCGCTGGACTCGTTTATCTCACTCAGGGCTGAGGGGCAGAGGCGCGTGTTTATACGGGGAGATGCGGGTACTAGCCTTTCCGAGTGTGGTATCATGTAATTATGTAGATGTAATCGTCTCTTAGCTGTTCACTATCGCCAGCGCCAGAGTAAACACGCGAGACTATCGTAGTCACTATAGACAAACGGCTTTTCATTCAGGCTTAGAAAAAATGCGTAATTGTCGGGTGGAAATTTTAATTGCTGCTTCGACTTGGAGCAGAACTACATGTTGGGTGGTGCTGTACGAATCCGGAGGAGAGAGGAGTTAATGTGAAAAAAATATTATAAGAAGCACTTGAGGTGAAACTTGAAAAAATTAGTATATAAACAAAAAGAGGAAACTTTAGCCCTCTGACTGCGACCCATGGGCACAGAGTTTTTCTTTCTTACCTTACGTACTAGCTTATAAAACATTACCAACCTAAGAATACTCGGTATAGGAGACTTCTCAGGATGCAAGGATTGAATGAGTCCGATAGTCCTGCTCGTATTCTATTAGGTCGTTCCGAAAGTAATGTCGCTTTTCTCAAATGGACGCCACACCTCGTAGAACCAAGATTTTCATCCTCTTTCCAACGGTTATACAAGCATTGCATAATATTCGACGAGCTCTCGAAAAATTACCAAAACCTACGACTCATGCTTTTTGCCATAGTCAAATTCGGGTATTTTCCTAAATTTTTGTACTGATTCCCCGAAGAAGTGCAAGTAATGGGCAGTTAGAGCAAACCTCATAGATATGAAACAATTTTTTTCTTTTCCTTAGCTCGTCTCCTAGAATTTTTAAAACAAATTCTTTAATGCTACCAAATCCCATATGTGGTCAACTAAAACCTCACAGAACTATAATCGGCGAGCAATTTGGGTGTCATTCGACGCAGCTTTTTCTCCTCATTCTACTAATTGTTCATTGTTTCTGATTCATAAAGTTTTCCGAGATAAAATCATCAAAATTCAGATTTTCCACGCCTACGCTGTACCCGGAAACTTCGAAAGTTGCTAATCTGAAGCGGCAAATGCTCATTTGCTTTGTAAAAAAAAGTGCCAAACCACAATCCATTTTTGTAAGATACAAAATCCAAAGATTTATTGCTTTGTGATGCGTTGGTGTCTGCGACGAGCCTGTTAAAATTCGGTGGTTTCACCAAAAAAATCTATACAAAAATTATGACGAGCTGTAGAAAGTAGGGGAAAATGATGCTGTTTCCTGTAGGACCTCCTTTATCCATGCATTACTTGAACTCCTTCCGAGGGCCGTTACGAAATTTTAGAAAAATTGTGAAACTAATGCTCTCAAAAAACACGGGTCGCAGATTTTGGTAATTTATTAAAAGCTCATTGAATATTATGCAATGAAATTATAACAATTAGAAAGAGGATGAAATGCTGCATCGAATGCTACCAATATCTCTTACAAATCTTTTTTCTATAGGATGTGACGGACTTACGAAGAAATCGGCATTACTTTCGTAACGACCTAATATACAGTTGGTAGAACGGGAAGTTTTATTCCGTTCTGAACTTTGCTTCCCTAATATATAATTTTTTTATCGTAAACGAAATCCTTTATCGCTTAGATCCTAGATTTTTTTCTTGCAGATTATAAATTCTCAGTGAAATAAACAGAAGCCTTCTCTCTAGTCTTTCTTCAATAATTAATGTCACAATTACTGTTTTTCTTATCCCCTTGTCATTTCTTTCTATTGATTTACTGTTTATTTTTCTTGAAAAGCAAATGGCAGTTCATATGAACATTTGAAGAAATGTATGAAAAAATCGGTTTGCCTACCATAAAAATATATGAACGTGAGCAGGAAAAAATGTCCTTTATTTTGTAAAGAGACTGCATCGGTCATACTTCAAGCGATTCTATAGGATCGCGGTACGCCCACATCTTTTTGAAAGCTATCTCTACTAGCTCTCTTCAAAAATTTGTTTTGAAACTATTATTTCTGAGCTACTCGGACATCCATTACCCAGCCACGAGCTGCAAATGAACTTCATGGTAGTAGTCCTCTCCCTTCTCTCTCCCCCTCCCCACAATAGTTTTCGGAAAAAGCCAAGGTATGCCTTTTGAGACAAACAACAGCAAAAGCATCCAATCGTTTTTCATTTTTTTGTCTATACTCACATTTAACATGTCAAGGTTTGTTTGTAAAACACAAAAACATTTTCGTTTCTTCTATCTTCTCCCCGCTTTCTGCCTTGCTATATTATTTGATTCAGGAGTGTCTCCATGTTTTTTAAATATGATATTAGGTTGGCTGAAATGAGTGCGGTTGTTTTTAACGGTTTGTAGAAAATTAACAAAGTGATTTATGAAAGAATGTATGGTATTGTTGGAAAGAGCAAATCAAGGAGAATCGGACAGTCAACTCTATTCGAGCGCCAAATTCACACAACAAATCTTGAAATTTTCAAAAATTTGCACGACCATAGGTGGTCAAATTCAAGCAATCTTGATTGCCCAAAAACTGACTTCCACTTGAATGCCTGTAAATTCTCATATTTTTGGCTGCGGAAATTCATAAAGAGCAGATCACAATCTCCATTTTAGTTCGTCATGTATCCGAAGGTTATATATTTTGAACCACCGAATAAGTCATCTGTGCACTCACTATACGCTGAGAAGGAAACTTGGAAATTCAAAAAGGCGATTTTTCAGAGGTCTGAGCATATACTCAGACAATTGCATCGGAAAGTTCGCGGCCTTAAAGCGTGTTACATGGAGCGCCGCGGCCCCTGAAGTTTGAGCTCCGCACGCCGCGGCCCATGTACATTTTGCCGGGAACGCCGCGGCCAAAGTTGAAACTGGGAAATAATTATCGGGAGGGTCGCGGCCCAACCACCTCACTCGGCGGGCCGCGGGCCTTATCAAAGGCCGCACTTCTTACACAATGTAGGATAAGGCGCAACCCGCGTGAGGTACGCCGCAGCGATAGGGCTACCCTAAGTGTTCATGAAGTTGGATATCGCTGCTCGGTTTGGTCCTGTCTGACAGAATCGAGTCCTCATGATCATGAAATATACTCAGCTGTCGGTTGAGTGTTATCGACGACACTAGATGATGTCGACAGATGAGCTAACAAGTTGCTCAGTTTGCATTCAAGTCCGTCATTGTGAAGGACAGACTAAATAGTTCTTCACTCTTCCTAGGTCTTACAAGCATGCTAATCGGGTCAACTATAGGCGCCTAACGGGCTCTCAGACAATTGCATCGGAAAGTTCGCGGCCTTAAAGCGTGTTACATGGAGCGCCGCGGCCCCTGAAGTTTGAGCTCCGCACGCCGCGGCCCATGTACATTTTGCCGGGAACGCCGCGGCCAAAGTTGAAACTGGGAAATAATTATCGGGAGGGTCGCGGCCCAACCACCTCACTCGGCGGGCCGCGGGCCTTATCAAAGGCCGCACTTCTTACACAATGTAGGATAAGGCGCAACCCGCGTGAGGTACGCCGCAGCGATAGGGCTACCCTAAGTGTTCATGAAGTTGGATATCGCTGCTCGGTTTGGTCCTGTCTGACAGAATCGAGTCCTCATGATCATGAAATATACTCAGCTGTCGGTTGAGTGTTATCGACGACACTAGATGATGTCGACAGATGAGCTAACAAGTTGCTCAGTTTGCATTCAAGTCCGTCATTGTGAAGGACAGACTAAATAGTTCTTCACTCTTCCTAGGTCTTACAAGCATGCTAATCGGGTCAACTATAGGCGCCTAACGGGCTCTTACAGGATGCGCCGCGGTCACTTATCGGGTCTAATACATGGGTTTACCGGGCAGCTCGCGGCATGGATGATTGGTGGTCGAACAAGCACCCGCGAACTTCCCGATACAATTGTCTGAGCTCTTACAGGATGCGCCGCGGTCACTTATCGGGTCTAATACATGGGTTTACCGGGCAGCTCGCGGCATGGATGATTGGTGGTCGAACAAGCACCCGCGAACTTCCCGATACAATTGTCTGAGTAAGGGCACTACTATCACTTTTGGAAAAAAATTCTGACTTCTTGATATTTGAGACTAGAGGCTTGAAGATACCTCCTTACAAAAAAAATTTAGATGATTAGCTGCTATTCGAATTGATATGGAATTTCGAGCATGTCAAATCGAGCTTATTTATTGCCAGACCTGGTATTTTTAGGTTTTTGTAGAGTTTTCAGATGAATAATTCAATCACAATATCATCTTAAAACTAATCACCAGTACAAGGTGAGATTCTGCCGGAAAAAGTCATTTAAGCAATGCTTTTGGAGTCTTTCAAGATGTCCTTGTAAAATAATTGAGCACATAGTAAGATTTAGCAAGACAATTTACTAACCAGCATCAAAAAGTGCACTTTTGCGACAGTAGATTATGTCAGCTGAATGCTTTTCCGTAATTCATTGCAATACTAGCAGTCATAAAAGTACCAATAAAACCTAAGAATTATGGTGAGTTGTAGAGCATTCAAGTGTTTTTGCAAGCTAAAAACATTAAAATTCATAAAGAAAGTGAAGTGAACGACAAATTCAATTTAGAACAATGTACTTGTCTACAAATCACCAAAATGTCTTTTCTTTAGAAAAAGTCATGCATATTCAAAGAAAACCATTAATAGCTCAATAAACCTCAGCTACACCCTGCTGTCCGTAATTACAGTGGTTACGCGAGCGAATTACGTGTCGGTGGCAGACGGAGCTGGTGAAATATGAATGGACCTTTACCCCCTCGCTCCTCTACCACACCTTGCCATTCATCCGAGCTCCCGTGCCCGTCAATCTCATTAATGACAGGTCATTAATTGGTTCACTACTTGAAATCTGCGCGTCTAAGCCGGGATCTTACTGTAACCCGATATGGGGGTTACAGTAGTAGGGATTACGATAGAACAGAACAGATGCCGACACAGTGATGACTGGCGCTGAGCGCTTAGAGGCTGTTTATTCGAAATCGAGTCTGTTGACAGAACTCTGGCCGGCCCGTTGATTCCTCGAGACAGTTCCGAAGAAGCAGCCGAACCGCAATCTCGGAAAGGATTAGGCGCAGTTCTGGACTTGGGGGAGACATTTTGGGGAAAGAATTCGGACGGGAACAAGAAAAGGAAGAGGGTTTAATAGGATTCAGATGTCCTAATCGCGGAGAACAAATCATTGTTACGAAATCGATTGAAACAGGAATTTTGAGCTAATGAACAATGGGATAGGAAATGGAAGAATTTGAGAGATTAAACAAATTGGTAGACTAGAAATAATTTTTCGCTAACATAAATCAAAGCATAGACATTTGCGCATTCCTGTGCAAAGAGATCATAAAAAGAATATAATAATAAAAAAGCAAAAATCCCCTAAACCGCTTTTCATCCGATCAATAGAGAGAAAAATGAAAAAGCGTTGTTAATTTCGTTCTGAATATCGTGGCTGTACACAGAAAAAAAGATCTATGTTATTGCACAAAGGTTGAAAAATAAAAGTTCTCATGGAAAAAACACAAGTGAAAATTCCATTTACGTATTTTGTTCGAAGAATGAAGATGAATGAGGAAGGCAAAAATTGTTTATTCATTTCGTTAGAGATAGGCAAAAAAATCTAAATTCGTTGCCCTATAAATCAAATGCAATTGTAAAAATCTACTTACCTACTTTGTTTGTAAGATAAATGGAACAAACATAAAGACTCATTTCATTTCGCACAATAGTATTACAAAAATAAAAAAGTTGCTTCTCTTTCAGCACTTCTATTTGAGATATTTGGGATGACATTTTTTTTTCGTAAATTAAGGCCTATCGAGTTTCATTTGCTTTCTATTCTATGTCCCCAACAAAGCCATCAATTTTTTTTGCTGAAGAAATAAAGAATCGAACAAGGAAAACATCTGTCAAATTCCGTTCTCTTTTAATCTCTTCGGCGTTTTTTTCAGATGTCCATTTCGATTATTTGATTCTAGAATACGCAGAAATTGCTTCAATTCCATTTGCGCTCATTTGTTCCATGTCCTCATGCTTTAAGGCTCATTAACCATGCTCTTTAGGAAAAAACGAAACGCATTAAGTCGTCTCGACGACCTTGTAGTATTAAGAATGGTCAAAATCGGAGTATAATTTGGTCAGAATGGGTAAATAAGGCAAAAAAAGGAACATTGAGAAGCTTGATGTAGATCTAACCTAAGCAAAATTATTAACAAAGAGATCAAGAAAAACAAAACAATGCTCATCATAAAACGGATTCTTTCAAAAAACGTACTGTTGTTCTCAAATTCACGGCAGGATTTGAAAATTCTAAAGACTTTCTTTCACCTTAAAGAAACAAGTGAATATAGGAAAATGAAGTTTTGAATAAAATAAAAATCGAAAATTCGATGTAAAACGGAGTATCGAAGAAGAGAAAAAGAAGAAAATGAAGCAGAAAAAAAGGTAAGGAGAAGCAGGTATGGGTTAAGCTTTGTCAACTGTGGATTTGTTGATGCTTGAAAAGAAAAAGGGTTTTATTTTCAAGAGGAATTACCTTGTTGATTTAGAGCAATAAAAAACTATGGGCAAATGTTCCGCGCAACTGCATGCCATTTTCTATTTTCGAAAATCACAAAAACATTCTTTTTTAGTTTGTTCAAGCATCAAAACTCGTTATAACGTAAAATTACATTATTTCCTATCCCCCTAAAGTAAATATTTCATGAAAATTTCCCACTTGACCTCTAAGCCTCGTGAAGTGGACTGAGAAGTATTAAAAAACCTCGGCAAACATTGTCAGCACTGAATTTTTTAAACTTCCTGCTTTACATCTTCTCAGTGAAGATGTTCATGAGCTCTCTCTGTTTGACTTCGTAATCGAGTCTCGTTTCCATTTGCATGGAACATTTATACATAGACGGGGATCAAACTACGCTAAGCTGGACAAATAAGAGTAATGGCAAATAGGATAGAGGGGGGGGAGGGAGGGGGAAGTGTGGAAAGGAGCAGAGATTGTTACGAAATTTGAATATATTGTCAGAGAATGCGAAAATTTACCTGCATTACACATGTGTCTATTTGCTTAGCAATGTTTAGCAAGTGAAGTTTCTCTACTGTGAGTTGAAAATATAAATTATAGTACAAAAAATTGATATATGCCCACTACAAATGGTCAATTTCATGAGAAGAACGAGAATACGTCAGGCTAACAGCAGATCACTTGCCGCACTTAGCATCGGTCTTTATAACCGAGTTGAAACCGGAAATCTTTGAGACAAAAGCAATGTGGCTCATCTAGACTTTGTAGTTTAGGTAAAACGGGAAACTCAAGAAACAAATGCACTTTTCCAATAGGAGCCAATTTTTTTTTGAGAAAAAACAAAAGCATGAGCATGAAACATTAAAATGCAGTACAAATGTTCAAACGACTAAAATAGCATTTATGACCTGAATTTGTTGGAGTATAAATTATTTTTTACTTCATTTTCCTGATAGAGGACTTGTAGCTAATAAAAGAAATTCATTTAGTGTACTTTATATTGCATGAAAGTTCTACAGATGATACCAGGGTCATGCAAAATTCAAAAACTTACCAATTCTTGTAATAATAATAATTTCTACCGAGTAAAGAGAAAAATTTTTCTAAATTTTTCTTGTTATTGCTGCATATTGATTTTTTTTGCATTCTCGACCACACATTAATATGCTAAAATTCCCTAGGATATTCTTATCGCTTGAAGTTTGATGAAGTTTGTGCAGAACTGGCCTGGGAAAGCACTTGCATAGGAAATTCTCCAATAAATTGTGAGTGTCTTCAATTTCCTGGCATAAATGGGGTATCTTCAATTTCATGCAAGAAAAAAGATCCTTTCATTCTCTTGCTGCGATTGCAATGGCGAAAAAAAATTCTAAGTGCAATGAGTCTTTTAGAAGCAGGAAATGATCCTTTGTGGGAGTTTTGCACTATTAATTGTGAAATACTGATTCCAAAAATATAGATGCTATGACGAATGGATATTTCTACAATGTACAAAATTGTAGAATAAATTTTCTGTTCGAGTAGAATACATGGACCGACTGGCCACTCTGTTCATGAGCATTTGGATATTATTGAAAGAAAAAGATTGATTGGAAGTTTGCCAAGGTTTTTTGTCGCACCTAGGGTCCATTGTAATCAGAAAACCCGTTAACCGTGAAATAACAGCTATAAATATTTCTAGGTGCGGAGAGAAGTTGATATAGATTACAAGTCAGCTCAAATAAAATAG
Source organism: Cylicocyclus nassatus (assembly GCA_958299035.1). Classification (NCBI taxonomy): domain Eukaryota; kingdom Metazoa; phylum Nematoda; class Chromadorea; order Rhabditida; family Strongylidae; genus Cylicocyclus; species Cylicocyclus nassatus. The sequence goes on along the minus strand of CATQJL010000223.1, from coordinate 43,569,520 downwards.
GTAAGCAGAAACTATCGCAAAGTTTTTCTGCATGCAGGGTCAGATTACGATCATAAAAGCGGAATGAAAAGCCTTTATGTCGATTATATTATAGATACATGGAAATATTATAATTAAGTAGGCTACAAGTTTGCTCAAATAAACAGAGATAGCGTGAGAAGACTTCAAAAAAAGTAGTGCTCCTATTATGAGTTTTTTTCAAATTTTTGTAAAAAAACTACTCACCAATATTTACACTAGCGAGAATAATTAACAGCTCCAGCCGAGCTCGAGAACACATGGCTCGCTGTCAGCACAGAAGCTTTTATAGCTTCAAGAGCTTTAGATTTGAACGCAGTGACTAGAAGAGTTGAAAATAGCCTCGAATCCAAAAATAGAGGGGGGGGGGTCAAATGTCGGTGTCCGTCGTTAGCTTGGCCGTGGTCGAGGTTGAGCAAGGGGCGGGTAAGGGCGGCACAAGCACGGCGACTCGTCGCCGGCTCAAGCTCCGCCCCCAAGATTCGAGGACGTCGAGAGCCTGGAATTCAAATGTGCGGATAATTGGATGAATCGCAGATGACTGTGTGTGCATCTGTGTGTTGTACGTAAATACGAACGAGGACAACTGAACAACGGCACTAAGTCCAATTAGACGGCGCCAGCGACACACAACAGGGCAGACGTTCTTCCGAAGCGAAAAGAGCTTGAGCTCCCTGTTTTGGCAATTCGAAAGGTCGGAGAATACACTTGAACGAGGAGCGCGGCACGATTGAACGCATGAGATTAAACTCGCTATAGAGAGGGGGCGATACTTCTCCTACTGCGCTTCTCAAGGGAACAATCACACACACGGACAGTGGCGCAGCGAGTCATTGTGCAAACATCAACACACACACGAAGAAGCAAATCTCTCTATCTGCTAACGCTTAGCAAAAACACCGGAGTGTAAATGATACTTTGTTTCGGAATTGGCACGATGTCGGGAAATATTCTTTCTCTTCTAAAGTACTTTTCATGCATTCATAGAGCCTTTTCTTATGATAAATTGGGAAAATAGGAAATTTTAGCGAAAGAGACGAGTGCAGTTCCGCAGCACCCCCCTCCCTCTGCGCTCCCGAGAATGTTCTTTGAGATTTTTAAGTCCGCCTGTATATATGGAAAATCTTGTCATTTGTATGAGGCAAAATATTTTTTTAACTATAAAATGAATTAATTAGATTTGTGAACAATATTTCCGAGTCATGCCTTTGCCCTTCACGACCTAACGGGCCAGGCATACTTCACGCGATTGCAGTCGCTACGCGATTTGGCAATTCGCCAGAAGTCTTCGGATCCAACGTTAGCAAACTGCGCATGCATAGTGTGTATAACTTACGTAAACTGATGAAATGCCCTATCTTCTGTGCTTTTATAATGTGCTTACAATGAGTTATGGACACCTGGAATATTGCCAAATCGCGTCGCGATTGAAATCGCTTGAAGTATGCCCGGCCTTTAAGTGGTAACCATGCTATCTTACAAGAAGTTAAAATCTGGCCCAAATTTGCAGAAAAGCTTGGCTTGACAGACAGAGAGACTGAAATCTCATTGATTATTTTTTTTTAAATTTGGTCAGATTATTTCGTTTCTTGTTATATAGTTCAGCTATATGACACTTGTTTCTCGTAGTGTTTCAACTAGCATGTTTCTCGAGATATTATTACTGTACGCAATTACAACAAAATTCAACAATTGCTACACAAGTCGAAGTTCCAGAAACCTTCTTGGGATGCCTGGAGGCACCCTCCACCCAAAAATCAAGAGGATGAGATTTTGATGCTATATCATATCAGGCCCCCAACTAACCATTCTTTCACGTCTTGCTGCAAAAAATGAATTTTAAAGCAGAAGCGGCCACGATGGCTCCGTCCACCAACTTTGGTGATCTGAAGACTACAGGTTCAATATTGGGTCTCGTATCCAAAATTGTCATAAATTTGCCTTTCATGATGATCATCACTTTGGCGATCTTTATGTCTCCCTTAAAACCAAATCTTGGATTTGTTCTTCAGACCACCCACGTTGATGGGCGGAGCCATGGTGGCGGCTTCTACTGTCTGGAAGTATTCTCGCTTTGAAGTTCTTCTTTTGAAGCGAGACTTGAACTAGTGCTTTTTCAGGGGCCCTGCTTTATATCATAAAAATTTCATCATCCTTAATGGTAGAAATTTGGAAATAGACGGCGCTTTTGATAGTCAGTAATACATGGCACTGTTTTTAGTACAGTTTTACTATCAAAGAAGCACATGAAGAGCATAGTAGTGAAATTAGTTGGTGCAGTACACTGAATTTTGACGGAAAATAGGATCCATTACAACTTGAAGAAATTTATGGTTCGATAATGAAGTGATTTGCAATGTTTTGCATAGTATGGGATAGTGGTGTTGTCATTTATGGTTTGACAAGGCTGTGTAAATAAATCGACCCCAAAATATCTCGTTTCATTCAGCACATTGGGTAATTTCCCCATTGCTGATTTGTAGCTTCATGATGGCTCCTCTTTATTGTCTTTGTTCTAGTCATTGTCCACTGAGAAAAAGAATGATTTATCTGTTTTGATTACGCACTGTCGTTAAAATTGCTGTATTTCGATTTTTTTCTCACTTTTAGCACTTATTTCACATTCTTAAAGGGGTGTGCTACATTTTTTCTTTTTATTTTTTACAGGATGTTAGAACAAGAATGATGGTTGGCGCTACATTTAGGGTCTTTCTGCTTTCTTCCCCATCTTACTGTATCAATAATAAATGAACTTGACCATTTCGAAATTATTTGTTCAGAAAATGAGATTGCAATGTCACATGTGGCGCACAGAATAATTCTGCAATATTTATACTACGCTTGAATGCCAAAGAAACGAAAAAAACGCTGGACAAGTGCATTGGCATATGAAAGTAACTGCGGACACGCACTTCGACTGAGTGATTATGTAAATAAAACGCTGCCAGGAACAAATGAAACATTCTTTCTGCTGTTGGGCTATAACAGGAACAAGACTGGGGCACATTCTTATCAGATTTGAAATTCCGCAAAAATTAGTAATTACCCTAATTTCACGCGAACAAAGCGCACCTTTTTCGATTTTTCGACTAAGCCCCTCAGCCGCTTTAAATTATTTCGGAAAGCGATCCCTATGCCGTACGATTCTCTTAAGCAATATAAAGCAAGGCATAAGGTCCTTTAGTTGCGAGTTCTTTGGCGTACATATTTGGGCTGGTCGATTTTGGAAAAAAATCCCCCGCGCCTTGTACGCGTGAGACTAGGGTACTCTGAGTATCTACCATCAGTGTTCTGTTCTATAAAAAAATCGGAGGATAAAATTACTTGATATGTGCGCTTGTTCCGCACTAAAAGTTCTGGAAAGTTTGGTTTGAGATTATTGGAACGTTCGTGCGTACGTTGTGTTTTTTTTTTGTTTTTTTTTGTATTGAAACACAAGTTTACTACAAATTTTTATTTACAATAAACTGTGTGACAGCCCAGGTTTCGAAAACAGAGGACATGTGAGATACTTTTATTTTAATGAGTGTCGTGTAGATTTACTACAATTCGAACAATCTAGGAAATTTTCAATTCACAAACAAACATCTATAGTAACACTCGATTAACAATTTTATTCCTCAGAAAGAGTGCGTCATAGGAGCTATATCGTTGAAGATGTGAATTCTCAAAATTTCGTTTTCAAATCCAACTAGAAAATTTACAGGTTTGGGGGTTTTTCTTTGCCACCTTCCACCTCGTTATTAGCCGACAGTTTTTGCTTTAAGCAGCTAGACTTACACAGCCTTTATCCTCCAAAAACCATCAAATAAAACAGTCTCGTCAAAAAGAAGTTAAAAAATTCAAATAACTTGGCGCATAATTTTGGACTGACTTCATAGCAGAAGTTTTTCACTTTTTTATATCAAAATCGCTCGTTTAAATGGAAATTCATGTGGATTTTAAGTGGTGCAAATAACTTGCACTTCCGAAAAGTACCAGACGCCGAGGTATCCCCCTTTTCACATAAACTTGTTGCCATGGGATCAAATACACAGCTGCAAATAGCGCAGTAGAGGTTTGAACAGCGGAAAACTATGTAGATGCAAAAAAACAAACGTTTTTTCGACATCGAAGTTTGGTGAGAAAGGCAAGAACATAAAGCTAAATTTTTCATGCTAAATGGTCTCAATTTGATTGAAAGAAAAGAAGCAATTTGCTTTGTGAATGATACGGTATGAGTTTCCATATAAGGTTTCTGGCTGAAAAAATACCTGATTTATTAAAAAAATATTCTTATCTTCTGAACACATTGTACACAAAGTCACAATCCTCTATGCCAGGTAATCAGTCAGCATTTACAACGTTTACCGAATCATTTTTCAAGGAAGACAGACCAGGTAGTAACACTATTTTGCATAATCAAAAAATTTACTACCATTCTTTAGCAATGTTAATTTTTAGACTGCATTACCTATGCTGTTTCTTAGATAGAACGCGCAAAATATGCAGTTCTCGTGATTGTCGTACTTTCATTGCATTTTGCTCACTGTATTACTCTTTGCTTTTCAGTTTGATTTTTGAAATACTTCCCCCGTCCATACCCTCCCCCTCCCGTTCCCTCTCTTCTCCTTGTCTTCGTCCTTCTCCCCCCTCCCCCCCCTTCCCCTTTTCGCATTGCATACAACTAGCACATTACGGAAAAGGATACAGTTGCTGCTGCGTAAGATGACGCCAGATTCAGCGACAATAGCCGTCTATACGGACGTCCGGAATAGACAAACATAAAGTACGAATGGAAGCTAGCTGCTCTTTGACGACTGTCCGGTCCATTTCACGGAAACGTTGTGCTGTTTTAGAAATCTGTTTCTCCGAGTTAGGGACTGGTTTGAAACAAGGCGCGACTATTTTGTTGAGCTTGAGAATCTGCAGGAAGAACGAGCACCATGTGCGAGCTATAGGGAAACGGGTGTCGACTTTCGGAGAGAAATATCAGCTAAGGAAAACATACTTTTGATTTACAATTTATATTCTTTTCATTAGAACTATATGATCTTTTCGCCTAGTAAAAAAGGTAGAGTGATGCAAATTTTGAATGGACAGTCACACAACTTGGAAGAACATAAATGTGGGAAACTGTCCGAGAATAAGTCTTCTACGAGTCTTCTAGCTTTAGCAAGATAACGTAGCAGAAAAAAAATCCAGGAAAGCTGATACTGGTGGCAGGAACGAAAAAAGAAATGATTCTAACTTTGGAGAGGAAAGTTGGACGAAAAGAGCGTTGGTAGCTGTTTCTTTTATGGAATGGAGGAACAATCTCTTACTTGTTTACGTCGATCTTCGCGGGTATATGTCAGGAGGCGCGATTTTTGCCAGCTGGACACAAAATAGCACATGATAAGTGTTCTGCAACTTTCTAAAAGTATATGAAACTTAGAAAAAGATATTTTAGATAGTTACATGAGTTGTTCAGTCTTGATACTCTAGAGGAAATAAACAGCAATTTTGAAGATCAAAAACTTATGGAAATGCATTTCAGAACAAATTCGTAAATATTTCAGTCCGATTTATAGCAAAAACCATTAAACTCAGCAAGTGATGATCTCAGACAGTTAGTAAGCTAATGCACTTTATCCGGTAATTTTTAAAGGCTCGGTAGCACGAAACTGGAATTTTAATTTGGTGAGCCGGAAAAAATCGCGCCTCTTGACCGTCTCCCGATCTTCGCAGCCTGGGTACTTACTTCTGATCTTCAATGCAAATCATTGGTACTATATAATCTGAGTATAAACGTGCTTCTTTTTCGCAACAGCATATCTGGACATCTCTGGCCAATGCGGCAGATTTTAACGCCCAAGCCGTACGCCGGCGAACGCGGCACGGGGTCTAGCGTTGCGCTTGAGCCAATCGAAAAGGGGAGCACATCGTTGACACAGACTTTACTATTATTCTTTTAGTAAAGTTTTGAAATATTGATTTATATCCCAGCGAATTGCTTGCTATAATATGCAGAGCGTCCTAAAAGTAAATAAACACTTTTTACTTTCTAACCGCTAGTACTTTATTCCCAAGCAGTCTTCTTAGCTTTGAGTGCCATTCAGTAGAGCATGTTTCAACTTAGGTTTCAAGGTATGGAGCAAATCATCCATCGCTCCTCATTACTATAAGATTACGTTACAAACTTTGAGAGGGTTTAAAGTCATCAATGATTACATTTTGCTCCAGAATGGATTCAACAAGCTGGTTATATAATTAGGCTAGATTGAATCGCTGATTATAAATATGAAGTTCCCATTTTAACGTAAGACTTGTTTCGTAAATCATGCTAGGAAAACCGCAATAATGTTTTGAGTATTTTTAAAATGCGATCAAATCATTTAAACCGCTTCAAAAACTCGAAGTAAGAATCAGCATGTGTGAAAACACTGATACACAACTCTCCAAATTTTCTGTTTTTTTCCAACGATCTATAATATTTCACAATGGCGCTATGTGCTGGAAGTTCTTACCATAACCCTACAGTAATGCAAAGCAATGGACGATTCGTTTCACACTGTGAATCGAAAGTGAAGCCTGCTTTTACTATATGGTACTTGAAGATGTGGGGAGAGACTTATTCACGATGAAAAAGTGGGTACTTACTTTTGGGACACCTTGTAAATGAAGAAAGAAAATCATGCGCTTTTTACATTGGATCCCATAGATTTGCGCTCTGACTTGGTTGCAGACGCATCACGCCGCTCACTAATCGTCTTCTGGAAATTTCGTTCACGATGACTTCTACACACATTTTCTCTTATATTTGAGTAGTACTAGTTCAAAAACTAAGAAAACATTTAAAAATCAGTGTTGAAAGCGAAAGTCGTACTGACAAATCACGGTGCAAGCTGATAAAGTTCGACATAAAACTGAGTTAATGCTGATCACTAATGAAAATTCAAAACATGGGTTGCCGATCGCTTCTTGAAAATTTTGGTTGGAATTTTCCGTCTTGATAAAACCACTGACCAAAAAATTTTGGTGCAAGACTAATGAATCAACCGTGCTTTCGGATCGTCAATAAATTACTATAATTCATTTTATTCTCTAGTCCATTCCACTCCACAAAACTCAACAACTTTTCGCAATATCTAGCCTAACAATGACCTAATTGCACTTGTGTCCTTGACTGCATATCATTACCTACGCAGTCAATGTTTGTGCTCGCGTATCACTTAGCATAGTTCATTACACCTGGAACAATAGAGCATCATGTATTGCTGACACCCGAACCCCTACAAAACATGGGGTCTAAGCAAATATCGCTGACAAATGTGCTCATCGATGGCACGGCAGCTACATATCAAGGGCGATTTCATAAGGCGTTAGAATTGGAAAAGAAATGGTCTAAATGTGGAGGGAAGGCTTCCATTAGGTTGCCCGAAACTAGATTCCATTATAAAATAAATCAAGCCCTTTTTTGTTTTCTGAACAGACTTAGAATACAACTTGATGGAGAGGATCAAGCTTTACAAAATGACCACCTCACCTAAGTCGTAATTCAGGTAAATTTGGAGCCAAAATCATAATTTTTTTAACTATCCTAAAAATAGGATCTCCTTCCAGAAATTCCTCCCAACTTGATCATTATTCAGTAGACACATGGTAGTACCCAAAAATGTATTTGATGGATTTTTTGGCCCTGAAATTGAGAAACAAAGGTGGTCCGAAAATGCCAAATGCCACTTTTTCGGTTTGAGGTAGAACTTGGTATACCCGATTAAAGTAGAAGTTATACTTACTGAGGCTTGTAGTATACAATGATGTATGTGGGAGGGGCTAAAAGCGGAGTTTGCCATTTTTGGTCTACATTTTTTTTCGCTTTCTTTGCGCGGAAAAAATTCATTAAAGGCATATTTGGTACTACTATGTGTGTACTGTATAGCCGACTTAGTTACGGAAGTACGTATTTTTTTTCCGAAAAAATCAATTTTCAGGTGATAAGATGTTTTGTCAGTGGCAACTTTGTAGAGCTCAATCTGCTCTATCAACTCATACCATAATTTTGCTAGGAAAACAAAAGCCGCTTAATTAGAAAAGCAGTTTACTTTTGGGACAGCATGATATTTTGTAGCTTTATTATGAAAATGACTTGAATTTCGTTCCACCTTGAATCACTTCAGAAAAATTTGTCATCTACGAATCATACCAAAATCCTTGTTTATTATGAATGAGGGCCTGTTTTGACGGACGGAACAAAAGCGGCAAGCATAAACCTCAACATTCTTCTCAACAAAGCGCCTAGTTTATAGCACAGCACTGCAAAAGTACATAGTATCATAATAACGCCAGAATAAGACAATCAATCAACTCAATCTTTTCGCAATTACATTTTTCCGGAAAGATTCAAAATTTTTCAAGGTTGTCCGCCCAACATGGATGCAGTTTTTCGCAGAAGCCAACTCTGCATTGAAGTCGTGGGATGGAAAAGTATGCGCATTTCAAATCTAGTTCCAAGAAAACGACTTTTTGGTCAAGCCTTCAAACTTCGTCCGCATGCATACATAAGCATATGCAGTCAGATTTGAATGGAGCAAAGGAATTTGGGGAAAAATTTCCGAAGCAATCTGGAAAAATTCTATGTGGGAAATTCTTTGTGTGAGCACTTCTTGCCAGCAATATGTATGTCGAAGTTGACTTATATCTGGTTTGAGAAAAATACAAGACTTTTCGAGCACTGCTCGTCTTTCTGCCACTCTGTAGTGTCATCGGCTTCTCCAGGTAACACTGAAAAAATAATTAAGGTGTTCTTGTTCGATTTCAGTTAGCAAAAGATACGCCAGCTTTATCCATTAAACTCATCGAGAAATATTAAGACATCTTTGAATTGGCGCTTTGAGGACAAGCCTAACGTGGGCAATTCTATTCTCAAAAGGAATGCATTTTTGGTCGAAATGGCCCTCGGATGAGCTGTATACCTTTAGAATCAACGCTGATTCAAATTCTGTCCTCATTTTCTGCTGCGAGTCATGCGTATTTTTGAATCGAAAAGTGAATGCATGATTTGAACTAAATCATTCATTATGGTCCCTCTAGCGAGCAAATAGAGCACTAGCAAGTGTCAGTATACTATACAAAATGTATCTCTTTGCACAAAGCTTCCTAGTACCCAACAGTGGCCCACTTGAGCGTTTTCACGTTCATTTTTTCGACCAAAAAACGTTAATAACTAGGCGTCCAGAGGCGCACAGCAGATACCGAAGATAGATTTGCAAAATTTTCATTATGGTAAATTCTAAATGTCTTTCAAAACTACATGAATTTTATCTAAAAAGACCACTTACTTTCTGCCATTTTGTTTGTAAAGGCTAAATACTTTTCTTGACAGTATCTTTCCTCAAATTCTGTACCAGAAGAGAGTGTCTATTTCTGTGTACCACCGTAGAATTACAAACAATTTGAATAAGTTGATTATGAGACTGCGGTGACTGCAGAATTGAGTTAAGGATCTTTCCATCAAGACTTCGGTTATCTGCGAATCCTAGAATTCTCACACAAATTGCGTAAAATCACTAGTGATCTCTGAAGGAGCAGCATAGCAGAGAATAACTTTGAAGGGGGAAGAACCTTCAATGCTGCTAATATGGTCTCAAAAAAGAAGAGAGGCAAGTATACGTTTGTTTCCTTAAGATTTTCTGTTCCAAGACAGTAAAACCAACATAAAAAAGGGGTTTTGGTAAAAGAAAATCCAAGCAAAAATGGATGCATGAACCTTTTGTGAATTTTGATGAATTTTGATGCGTTCCAGTATGCCCTCCTAGTTTCAGTTTTTCCATGTAAAATCTAACTCACTGTCGACTGTTGTATGTTTTCGCTCAACTCGAGCGTTCAAAATAAGCATAAGGCGCCAAGTTTGGTTCCCATTTTTAGCATTTTGAGAACGCAAGCGTTGTCGACCCCGTAGGAGCACTATACTGATCGTCAAATTTGTCAGATATTTACAAGCCTTAGATTTGATGTTCAACATAGTCTCGCAAACATGTGCTCTGTGGCCATTTTGGCATTCACAAGCATGACATTTGTTTTCGCGCAAACCTTATCTTCACTACAGGAGTACAACCCTAATTTCACGCGTACAAGGCGCACCTTTTTCAATTTTTCGACAAAGCCCCTCAGCCGCTTTAAATTATTTCGGAAAGTGATCCTTATGCCGTACGATTCTTTTGAGCAATATGCAGCAAAGCATAAGGCCCATTGGTTGCGAAGCTCTTTGGCGTATTTGGGCTGGTCGATTTTGGGAAAAAAATCCCACGCGCCGCGGGCGATTTTGACGCTTGAAATTAGGGTACATCAAGTGTTTAAATCAACTAGACTGTGTTCGTCTCGTTCAAATCATTCACTATATAACAGACAAAGAACTTTTAACACAAGTTGCTCCCAATCGAGAATATAACAGCTTTTATGTAAAGGCTGCTACCGATGGAGGCGCGAAGATAATATCAGCTGAAGGCAGCATTCATATATCGTATCCTATGTTTTTGTCAATCTTGGCCTTTCCGCCACTCTGATTATAATGAAGTCAAAATTTGCACCACCCCTCCAAAAACCCGACTTCTGGGGAGCCCTATCATGAAGGCATGCGACTTTCAGCTCTTTGGTGGGCGGAGTTTGATACAGCGGGCGTGGCTTGGTAGCACAACCGCGGGTTCCAAGTCCATTTTTCGATTCAGAGGGCACATCAAAGGACTGGACCACGATATCCTAAACCTAGAACTCCATCTTTTTATAGGATAGGTACAGGTCAAGAAGCATAGATTTCGTCTAGTGCTGCCCTTGAGCATGCGCGAACGCGGCGAGCTTATCTTCATCCTTCGCACCCTTAAATTAACGCCTTCCTCCGACAGAAGTCTATAACTTCATTCCATGTAATCACACAAGAACGTCGAAACATCTACCGTAATCTCGTACTCCTTAGGGACTAGTGCCCATCCAATAAATACAAATTTATTAGCCAAAAAGCCTTGCTGCATAATTTATTCGCTTCGGTGCACAACTCCGCTGCAGCGCATGCACGGCTCGTTGGGACAAGGTGTTGTCCAGTTGACCGTGGCGTCGACAACGACCTCCGGAAGCAATAAAACAACTGGCAGCAGTGGCTATTCTTGCTGATCATTCTACCGTGGCTGAGCCGCTTTCAGCATGTCCACTGAGCGAGCACACTACGACGCGAACAATCACCATTCCAATGCATTCATTATGCGCTTCCGTCTGATTTCTATACGACTAACGTCGAGACAGCATTTTCAAGGATAAATGGCTTTTATGGGGATATAAAGATGCATAAAGATTTTACGTCATCAACGCCATTTATTTCGGGACGGAAAACTTTATGACTTATAACAGACTTTATCATGATCTATTTTGCTAAAGATGTCATGTACTGAACACAGGCATTTGATCGCTTCTTCACTGCACCACACATAAAACTATTCGGAAAATTCCAAAGTGTATGAGTTTTTCCTCAATCCTCGAGTTTAACTGAGGAACCATTAAGCTCATAGTTTGGAAGGAATTCCTAGCTCAAGTTGTATTTCCGAGTTTTGATATTGAAAACACAAACATCTAACAGGCAGCGATCCAAAGGATGTTCTTGCGAAGGAGAGAAGGAAACGAAAGAAATTCCGAAATCCATTCACAAAAATTTTGAGACCCAATCTTGGGCGAATGGAAGGTACTGATATGTACCACCATAAAGTTTTTATCTGAAAGTTGAATAGTTTGTGGTAATGACTTTTCGACATTTTGAAACTTCACATTCTCTCTTTCATAGCTGGCAAAGTTCGCTTCCCATTGTGATAGTGTGTACTTCACTATATTTTTCTAGCAAATAAGAAGAATATGTTCTATATTACCGCAAAAGTGCAATAAAAATGGAAAGAGAGAAGTAAGCCAAGATTGAGGTGCCTTGGACAAACATGTGCCATTCCAACTTAGACGAATGGAGCCGTCAAACAGGAAAGAGACTTTCAAGGATAACTTTAAATTTTGCGTAGTTTTAAAATCTATAATGAACCCGAAAATACAGAAGATACTTGGAAATGCTTATTACGCAGGACCATAACATTCGGAAAAAAAGCAGCTAGTCATCATTTTCTATGAAGGGTGTGAGAAACTATGTTGATCTTCAGAGAAAATTCTCTTGATCCCGATTTTTTAAAATGAGAGTGATGCTTCGCGAAAAATTTTCTGATTTCTATCAAAGTCAAACATGCACCTGCGAAGGCCTTGGAGGGTATATGCCATTGATGAACGATAGCTAGAGATAAAGATACTGTACTCCGGCGGTGGTCAAAATATGTCGCGCATGAAGTTTTCCTTTTGGAGGTAATATGTTCATCCCTGTGTTGAAAAAGTGTCGAACAGTACGAATACTACATAGGACATACTGAGCCCCAGCGCTTTTTCCAAATTTCTAAATATCATCATAGCGCAAATATAGAATCTGGAAGAAAATTGACCTAAGCAAAGCTATCGTTCATGTTGGCTGCCCCCCCCCGGTCATGGAGTGTCAAAAGTTTAAATAAATGTCAAACTAATCGGTTTCTTTTGGAAAACAACAAGCGAGAAGAAAAAGAAAAGTCCGAAATCAGCACATGAAGTTAGACCACTCGCGACATCAGGCGTAAGAAGAGAAAATCAAAACGGATTTCTCAGAATATCATAGCTTTGTTGGACCACACCACCGTACTGACATCGATGATGTAAGGAAGTAAGGCCTAAATCGTTCGTAGACAATCAAATGGCAATTCCTAGAAGAATAAACAGATAGCGAATTTATGTTATGAGGTTGGAGCGAAAATTTTGTGGCACCGCATTCAAAAATTCGTATCCTCTCGATTGCTGAACAAATTTGCATATCAAGTTTATTGTGAAGAAGAGATTATGCGCTTTATGACGCACACAGCACGCTTGTTCGGCACACATTGCGTAGATAGAAGCGGTAGGAAAATAACTCAAACTGACCTTCCGTTGGTCATAAAAAATCTGAAACTTGCAGTAAAAGTTAAAGCAGTCAGCATTACAGGTTTCTCCACCAACTTCTGATGAGCAAATTTTGTGCTAGTCAGAGGTTCCTATAAAAAGTTCTGTTTCTTGAGAATTATGCCAAAAAATCAAATCTGCGTTTCTGCTCGTTCAAATCCAATCAGGACAAACTTTCCTCATTCAAAAAAGCAGTAAAAAATATAACGCTGATGCTTTCAGTTATACTGCGAGTTTCAAATTTTTTATGATCACACATATGAAAGTCAAAAATTTCAGTGATTTTCTTTCACCGCTTTCTTCTACACAACATGTGCGTACTGGGAAGCGTGCTGAAGCGGTTGTAAAACGTATGATCTGTTCTTCGAAATATATTGAATGCATGCTAAAATCTTATAGTATATGAGCAATTTTTTGAAGATGGTACGACAGAACTTTTGTTCCAATAAATGAGTGAAGAGAAAAACACATGCTTTAGCGCTCTTGTAAAACGAAAGTGTTATTGAGATTTGAGATTGAATGCAATGGTTATTCCATCAATTAGCGAGGAGTATGCGTCATGTTTGTGATAAGTATTTCCTTTCCTTATTTTATGAGCAGCCAGTTTAGGAAGCATGTTACGGTACTTTTCCGTTATCGGACCCATTTTTCAAAGTTAATGAAACCGTGCTTCAGTCTGGAAATCTTTTTCATAGATCTTGTGTAGTAAGTTTCAACTTAGTTTAGGCGGAAATTAGACTGGCGGGAGTCCGCTTCAAAACGATTCGCGCCGCTTTACTGTCTCTTCATTCTAATCTGTCTCGCTGAGCCAGTGCCGGTGTGGATGCGCTGCTCCACTTGGAATGTTTCGCCTGCTCCGGGTTGAAAAAGACTGTAAAAACTGTCCCTTTGCCATTTGTCAAAAAAATAACAGTTTAGGGCCACTTTGACATGTTTTCTAAAACATTTCCGGTAGGTGCAAGAGCCTCTAAAATGTCTTGGAAGCTGTCCAGGGGTCTCATGAAAGCAAAACAGTTCTAAGCTTTATTATTTGAACATCTTGGCAGCTTCCAGCAATCATTCAAAGAGATCCTAATCCTCACATTGTTTCAGTCATGCGAATTTAGCCAGGAAAGAATATAAATGATGGCTTGGAGTACCTGGCTGCCGATTGTTTCGTGGTTCAATGATAGAACAATAGCTCACTTCTCTATTCTTGGGAAACCTACCTACTGTGTTTAATAAACAAAGAATGTCATTTTCATAATGATGAAGCTCATTCATGAAACTGCCGACTTAAAAACGATCATTATTAAATGAAGAACAGATTGAACTTACATCAATAGGTAGGCCAAACAAACTTTCGGTAAAACCTATCAAACATGTAGATGAGATGTCATTTTTTTGGAATGTGGCAGGAGGTTGACTCTCCATCCTATGAAGTTTTTACCAAATTTCGTACAAGAAAAGAAGCAATATCCTTTTTTTTAAATGGGTCCGGATAACGGAAAAGTACCCAGGTTACTGTATGAAGTAATCGTACCTAATTTGTGAAGTATGTTGCTGTTGTTTATGACCTAAAGATTATGACTTTATTTTGGTAAGACTGTTAGATCCTTTCCAATCCACTTTTTGGCTTTCCTCGATTTCTGAATAGTTCTGCGTTCTGTGTAGGTATCTCCATACTGTATCCATGGAGACGCAGATGTGATAAACAAACAATCAAACAAGAAGTTTTTGCATTGTGTGAGCTCTTCTTTTTCACAATGTTTTCCTTGGTTCAATGCCATTCAACTAGTTATGCAAAGATTTCGTACGACTTTTTGATACGACCAGGATGAAGTGCTATCTTCGGCTCAGTTAGGTTCCCTATTGGCGGGAAGATTTGATTATAAACTCCCCCTGGGGCTCTTTCAAAAGAAGAGGTATAGAATTGATCGCTTTCAATTATTTATTGAGAAATGTTAGTAGACAAAGAATTTTGTGGAAGACGTAAGTGCAAGTGTTGATGATCTACTTTGGGACTTCTAACGTTACAGATAAACCAATGTTATGACTCACAAAATTTTTCAAAATACAAAATTTTATCTAAGCATCACTTTGTCCTATTTAGTGCCGACCACAAATAAACTAAGAAGCTTTTTCATAAGTTTAACCAAGCAAGAATGATGTTAATACGACGATCAATGATTTCAAAAACAAAGGCACAAATTATTTCTCCAACTTAGAAGACAAGTATAGCAGACAAAAAAATAGTCTAAAGAGGCAACAGCAAATTGCAAGATTATCATTTGCTAGAACACTTCTGTGCATAAAAATCAAAAATTTGCGGAAAATAGCGCAAACAATCATGATCGATAAATTCTCATGAGCCATGTGTTCCCAGCGTATTGCTTATCTTTCTATTATATGTATATATGCATGTAACTTTGGTTCAACTGGACTGGCTGCTGGAAGGCGGGCCTTCGTGACCTAGTTGAGGCTAGAGAATGATCAGAGAGCACGCGCGCGAGAGAGAAGCAGACTGCGTCGTGGGCGCGAGCGGCCTAAATTAGGTCACAAAGCTGCCGCCTTCCAGCCGCCAATCCAGTTGGATCAGGCGTTATGTATCACCAAATGATCCAAAATAGATTAGCTGCCAGAACTCACATTGGATGACACAACGGAAGGTGCATTGACCACTGAATGTAGGGTATGTAGCCTCTATCTCTTTTCGTAGTGGCCATGTAAGACTACTTCATATTAAAATCCGCAGAGGGACTGATATGACGCATACATGCATGTAGTTTTTTTGCTCTGTGAAAGATTTGAGTTTTTGCTTTCCAGTCTGCAGTATCCTAAGATCCTCATCCTCACACAAACCATGGGTAGAGCACCGCTGAGCTACTTTTTAATTTGGCAACATCATTTTTTATTATAACCCAAGATTTCGGAAATATAATTCCAGGTTTAGCTCTATTGAGCCAAAAACCAAGAAGTTTCATGTTTTGGTAGCAGAACTCATGTTGCGATTTGTATTACTATTCATTCTTTGGCTCGAGATTGACTTTGTACGAAAGGATAGTATTTGATTTTAAAATAAGCAGAATATTTTGAAAGATTGCGTTCTCTCTCAGGCCCCGGACAGACTTCACGCGATTTGATCGTCGCGACTGAATCGCGACGAGACAACTGTTACAACATTATTCCATGCTGTTCAACTTGCATTTCGGTTGTGATACTTTTCCAGCCCGAGATTTTTGAATGTGAAATGAAAATGAATGGAAATGTCGGCGATTGAGTCGCGACGATCAAATCGCGTGAAGTCTGACAGGGGCCTCAGGCTTTCAATGTTGTAAGGCAAATAACAGATTTTTTGAACAGACACTGACGACGATTCAACTCGATTTCAGATTTCTGCTACGGCAAGGCCGAAACTCAACTTGACAAATCTACTGATTCAATGGAATATACTACTACAAAGAGGTACGAAAATTTTCATTCATTCTAATGCACCTTGAGTTGTTCTCTGGCAGACAAAAGTATATTTTTTTGACACTTTTGAGGTTGAGTGTACTGAATAGATAATCAAATAGCATGCTAGTTATATGTTACGCTGTTACTATTGTCATTGAGGGAAGCTTACAAAGGCGGAATCGGTGAAAGATTTCCCGTGACTAGACTGAAACACCAGCTTGGCAGAAGTACAGGTCCAATGGAGAGTATGACCATGAACAGGTAGAAAGTTCCATGTCCAAAGTCCGGTTGATGAGTTGAGTGACGAATTTAGAGAAGCTTTTAAAGAAGGAAACGGAGAAAGAATGCTTATGAGGCGACCCAAGGATCAGATTGAAAAACATATGGGTGCGATGGAAGGTGTCACCGTTAACAGGTACAGTACTTTCTTCGACTGAGGGAAGCTCTTCTTTATTTATAGAGAGGCCTATAATGGAGGATTTGGAGAAAGATTTGCTTTAACTCGGCCAAAGGATCAGCTTGACAGGAATACTGGTCTGATGGAAAGCATTACTATCAACAGGTAGGTCGTTGTAGCTCCAAACATGCTAAGTTCAGATAAGATAAGGAAGAGATTTAGAGAAGTTTATAAGGCAGGAAAAGGCGAGCGATTCGCGACGGCACGACCGAAAGATCAATTTGAAAGAAACATTGCTGCACTGGAGAATATGACTACGAACAGGTATACCCATCTGTTTGACGTCTGGTAATTACAGAGAAGCAAATTTGCAATCTCTCCCCCCCCCTCACTCCCCCTTCTTTTCTCCATTTTCGTGGGACGGCGTTTGGGGCCCAGCGCTAGTCGGCTTCCAGATCCCCTATGCCGCTAAAGTTTTATCGGAATTTTGATTTTGGAGTCTCTACTGAATCCTAGACTCTTTACTTGTACCTCAAAAACTAAAGTCTTGAAATCAAAAATCACAGCAGAAACAACTGAAATGCTTATTACTTCAACAACTTCAATATCATAATGAGACGGAGAACAATTATTGGAAAAGACGGTGGAATGTAAGAGCTAACTAGATATAATATTTCAAAGGAACAGGTTCGAAAGCGTAGGTCGTTGAATTGGGACGCATTATCTAACAAAGCTGTTAGCTCTTGTACAAGTCAAAGGCGAGAATATGAAAGAAGCAGCGCTGATAGATTTTCGAACAAAGGAAAGAGTCTGTGTCAAAAAGCCAGATCCGAGGTATCATATTCGCTTCTTTAACTGACTCATCTGCTACGTTTGAAATAGACTGAAAGCAAAAGATTGATTCGTTTACCAGTTCTGTGGTGGCGTTCTCCTTCTCCCATCGTGATTCCATAAGCAACAAAATCTTCTTTTCAATCTTTGAGATCATTTGATTAAGCTTGAAAGTTCAGCTGCCACAGAACGTGATTTGAAATTTTGAGATTGCTCACAAAACAAGCAACTCTTGCGCAGTTCGTGTAGCTTCACTTTTCAAGTACACAGTGAGAAAATGAACTGACCTAAATCAAATGATCAAAAAAGGAAGTATAGGTTGGGGAAAAGTGTATGCCCTTTTGCATCGTTCCGTCCTGGAGCTATAATCTGCCCCAGCGGCAAGGTCACCCATGCGGCGCTGTGTATCCGAAACGGACAAGTTTTCCGCAAAGGCATTTGCTGAAAACTTATGCGCAGATGCGCATATATTCAATATATATTTGAGGCTGCTACTTCTGTCGCAGCGAAAGTTTAGGTGTCAAACGTGTTTTCATGTGTTGTACCACACGAAGCGTGCGAGGGAACTAGAACTTCTAAAATCACTTTCAATTAATTATTAAGTTCAATTAGTACATATTTGATTTGAAAAAGTAACTCTTCCGCTTTGATAATTACATACTTTATCGCAAAAACACAACTTCAGCCCAGCTTTCTCGCTTACCTAATCGCCGCTAGGCCGGCCAATCAGAAGCGCGCAGTACCCTAATTTCACGCATATAAGGCGCACCTTTTTCGATTTTTCGACTAAGCCCCTCAGCCGCTTTAAATTATTTCGGAAAGCGATCCTTATGCCGTACGATTCTCTTAAGCAATATACAGTAAGGCTTTGGTTGTGAAGTTCTTTGGCGTATTTGGGCTGGCTGTTTAAAACCTCCCGCGCCTTGTACTCGTGAAATTAGGGTAATTAGGCTTCCACAGCTAGTGGTGCACAAGGACTGTCTACCTCAGTTAGGAGGTGCCATAGTTATCGAAAGATTTTTCTGCTATTTGACTGTCTTCCAAAAATAAGTAAAGAGCAGATAAAATGCATGAAACACATTTTGTTCAGGGAAACTTACAAGGGAGGAATCGGAGAAAGATTTATTATGACCCGACCAAAGGACCAACTCAATCGGAATGCGGACGCAATGGATAAAATCACCGTGAACAGGTACAGCAGCGTGAAACGCACACATGTATTAAAATACAGGGTGTCCCAAAAAGATGTGCACACTGTTTGACCGTTAATAACTCTGTTGGTTTCACTTTCACGTCTTTTGCCGAGCTTGAGGTATCATTCTGTAGAGCGAGGTTCAACTTAGATTTACAGTATGGAGCAAATTATCAATCGCTCTTCATTACTGTACGATTACGGTAGAAACCTCCAGAGGGATTTGAGGCATTGAAAGCGGTATTTTGCTTCGGAAGGAAATCCAAACAAGTCAGAAACTCTTGAACTGGGCTAATCGAGGTCGCTGGTTCTAATTGTGAAATTTGCACTTCAGTACAGCTCTTCTTCCATAAGTTATTTTAGATTTAAGGCAACATTTTTTTCCAATGTTCGTCAGGAATGTGAATACGCCATCAAGAGAGCTCGAAAAACTGGTGAAAAGTTAGTGGCGAAATCAGCGCGCCTGAAAACCTTGCTACACAAACTTTCAGATTTTTTCACCGAAATTATTTCACCGTAAGGCCTATTCTACAGTGACGCTGTATGCTGAAAATTCACACCATAATCCTACAGTAATGAGAAGCGGTTGGAAACTCGTCCCATACTGTAAATTTGAGTTTAACCTCGCTCTACAGAATGGTACCTCAAGCTCGGCAAAAGACATGAAAGCAAGAGAGCTATTAACGATCAAACAGTGTGCACACCTTTTTGGGACACTCTGTATATGATTGCGGAGTTTTGACATGAAAGAATCACTTTGACCATTGCTTTCCTAGCAGAATGTCATATGCGCGTATGCGGTATTGATATTGTCAAAACTCGCCGCCATAGTCATTGGAGTCGAAATACAGGGTGTTCCAAATATGTATCGAACGTTTGATCTTTAGTAACTTCCCCATATGGAAAGCTTTCGCTCTTTGGGTGTTATACGATAGAGCTGGGTTCAACTTAGATTTACAGTATAGAGAGAACCTCCAATTCCTCTTTATTACTATAGGATTACGGTAGAAATTTTCGACTAATTTAAAGCTTCTGACAGGCGAGAACTGCTTCTAAAAAATTCCAAAAAAACCGAAAAACGCTGAACTGAAGTTTTCGGGGATGCTGAATCTAATTACAAAGTTTTCCGCTACCGAACTCCTTATCTTCCTATGCTAGGCGCACTGCAACGCTAAATTTTTGGCCTTTTTCCAAAATTTACTAAATCAACGTTGCAGTTAAAAATTTAGCGTTCAGTGCGCTTAGCATTGGAAGATAAGGAGTGCGGTAGCGGGAAACTTTATAATTAAACTAGCTGGCTTACCCGGCTCCGCCGTATCCGAACCAAACTTGGCACACATACACTTCGGGCCCCGGCGGGTGTCACAGCCCACTTTTCGTTATCGATCGATGTCGATTTCACCGATTTTTATCGATTTTTTTTTGCAGAGTTCACCTACAGGGCTGGGAGTTGGCACAGGGGGGGAAGTGAGCATGGGGATTCCGAATACAATATTAGTTTTCAGAATTATCGATTACTTTTATTGATTTTATCGATTTTTTGTAAATTTTGACATGCGAGGCTGGGATTTTGCACAGGGGGGTAATCGAGCATGCTGATTACGAACACAATATTAGTTTTCAGGATCGTCCATTACTTTTATCGATTTTATCGATTTTTTTCGTAAAGTTTGACCTGCGGGGCTGGGAGTTTGCACAGGGGGGTAATCGAGCATGCAGATTACGAATACAATATTAGTTTTCAAGACCGTCCATTACTTTTATCGATTTTATCGATTTTTTGAAAATTTGAGCTAGGGGACTGGAATTTGGCACAGGGGTGTAATCGAGCATGCTGATCACCCCCCTTGGGGGTGATCAGCATGCTCGATTACCCCCCTGTGCAAACTCTCAGCCCCCTAGCTCAAACTTTGCAAAAAAATCGATAAAATCGATAAAAGTAATCGATAATCCTGAAAACCAATATTGTATTCGGAATCCCCATGCTCGATTACCCCCCTGTGCGAACTCCCAGCCCCGTAGCTCAAACTTTGCAAAAAAATCGATAAAATCGATAAAAGTAATCGATAATCCTGAAAACCAATATTGTATTCGGAATCCCCATGCTCGATTACCCCCCTGTGCCAACTCCCAGCCCCGTAGCTCAAACTTTGCAAAAAAATCGATAAAATCGATAAAAGTAATCGATAATCCTGAAAACCAATATTGTATTCGGAATCCCCATGTTCGATTACCCCCCTGTGCCAACTCCCAGCCCCGTAGGTGAACTCAGCAAAAAAATCGATAAAAATCGATAAAATCGATATCGATCGATGACGAAAAGTAGCCTATGACACCCGCCGGGGCCCGTAGCGTATGTGTGCCAAGTTTGGTCCGGATCGGTTCAGAAATGGAATTTTCTATTCGGAACATACGTACATACAGACAGACAGACATACAGACAGACAAACAGACACTCAGCTTTATATATAAGAAGATTCAGCATCGCCGAAAACTTCAGTTCAACGTTTTTCGGTTTTTTTGGAGTTTTTTAGAAGCAGTTCTCGCCTGTCAGAAGCTTTAAATTAGTCGGAAATTCCTACCGTAATCCTACAGTAATTAAGAGGAATTGGTGGTTCGCTCTATACTGCAAATCTAAGTTGAACCCAGCTCTATCGTATGAACTCAAAGATCCACGAAAGCTCTCCATATAGGGAGGTTATTAAAGATCAAATGTTCGATACGTTTTTTTTGAGACACCCTGTATTTTCAGCACTACTTACAAAGGAGAAAACGGAGAGAGATTCGCTTTGAGCAAACCGAAAGATCAGTGGGACAGATACGCTGGTCCATTTGAAAGCCGCACCATTAACAGGTAGGAAAAGGTACACTGCGGTGATAAAGCATAAATAATTTACTCAAGAGAAGCATATACGGGAGGAAACACAGAAAAATTCATTATGAAGCGACCTAAGGACCAGCTTCCAAAATACACTGACCCATTGCTGTCTACCACAACGAACAGGTACGGTACCTGTTGCGCGTCTTGCTATTTTCAAATGAAATGTTAAGGGAGGCTTACAAAGGTGGCAGTGGAGACAGATTTGCGTTGGTTAGGCCACAGGATCAGCTTTGTAGGTAGGTCAGCATCATTTGATACGTTTCTATTAGGTCGTTTCATGAGTTCGTAGAGTTTTGATAAGTCAAAGAAATGATAAAATTTTAGCAAAATTCGGACCAGCGTTTTTTATTTTACAATACTTGTTCCATTGCTGCGCGCTCAGCTGGTCTGTTCCCGAAAAGTCGTCTAGTTACCGCTTGAGATCGTATTGGAAATCAAAACAGAAGCCGGATTAGAACAAACGATAATATGGTAGATCTGCACAACCTGCGAAAAGTCTTGTAAATTGGACACCCTGAAAACTCTTTGTTTTCAAAGTATTTAAATTCTTTTTTGTCTCATCCTGACGAGAAAACTCCATCATCAGAAAAAAATCCTGCGCAAAATGCTTTTTTTTATGAACAAATGCCGAAAATGATTTTTCACCCTATTATTTAGAAGCTGAAAAACCAAAGCATATCAACTTTCCACCGAAGGTGACTAGTTTGTTTTGGAGAACATAATCAGCTCTTTTCAATGATATACGCAACTTGCCGCGAGTCAACCGCCCCTTGAAGAAATGAGTGCGAGAATGAAAGCGCTACGAACTTATGAAACGACCTAATACATTAATTCTGCAAATCTTTTTTTTGTAAGTCAAACTACCCGAATTTCACGAGTATAAGGCGCACTTTTTCGAATTTTCAAGCGAGCCGCTCAGCCGCTTCACTTTATTCCGGAAAGAAATCCTTACATAGCACGATTCTCTCAAGGAACAAACAGCACGTTATAGTGTCCTTTGGTTGCAAAGTCCTTTGGCATGTCTGGGTGGGTCGATTTTGGAAAAAATTCCCTCGCGTCTTATACGCGTGAATTTAGGGTAGTCTACACAAAGAAAGCCAAGCAATGTCATCTATCTTATATATAAAGCTGAATGTCTGTCTGTCTGTCTGTCTGTCTGTATGTCTGTATGTATATGTCTGTCTGTATGTATGTTCCGAATAGAAAATTCCACTTCTGAACCGATCCGGACCAAACTTGGCATACATACACATCGGGCACCGGCGGGTGTCATAGGCTACTTTTCGTCATCGATCGATATCGATTTTATCGAATTTTATCGATTTTTTTTGCAGAGTTCACCCACGGGGCTGGGAGTTGGCACAGGGGGGTAAGTGAGCATGGGGATTTCGAATACAGTATTAGTTTTCAGAATTATCGATTACCTCTATCGATTTAATCGATTTTTCTGCAAAGTTTGAGCTACGGGGCTGGGAGTTTGCAGTAGTCGAGCATGGGGATTCTGAATACAATATTAGTTTTCAGGATTATCGATTACTTTTATCGATTTTATCGATTTTTTGCAAAGTTTGAGCTATGGGGCTGGGAGTTTGCACAGGGGGGTAATCGAGCATGGGGATTCCGAGTTCGATATTAGTTTGGCGCTATTCGGCTATCCGGGCCCCAAAATTTTTTTGTGGTAGAGCTTGCTCAAACTTCTGTATAAGGGTTATCTTAAGGGCCGGGCATACTTTAAGCGATTTCAATCGCGACGCGATTTAGCAATATTCCAGGCGACCGTAACTCATTGTAAGCACATTATAAATGTACAGAAGATAGGGCATTTCATCAGCTTACGTAAGTTATACACACTATGCATGTGCAGTTTGCTAATGTTGGATCCGAAGACTTCTGGCGAGTTGCCAATTCGCGTCGCGATTGAAATCGCATGAAGTATGCCCGGCCCTTTACATGCTGATTACACATATCACACTCTCTCCGCAGAACGTCTTCCCGTGTGGTTACGATGGGTGTACAGTTGGAAGTCAAAATCATGAATTCGGCTGGAGTTCGGTCCATATGGCTTATTCGACATGCTAATTACGAATACCATCTCTCTCTCTGCATATTGGGACCTTTTCATAGAGTTGTGGTGGTTATATGGCAGGGATCGAAAACATAGATTTGCTTTGAACTTCGTCTAGGGTGGTCATTTAGCCCACTAAACATGAATATCATGCTGATTTCGCAGGATAGTGCTCTTGGGTTACGGTGGGTGTGGATGGGTCGAAGTTCCAGATTTGCTCAAAATCTTACCTGTAACGGTTACAAGTATATCGTTTATGAATATGATGCTTGCTCACTGTCATAACGCAATAGTGAAGTTGTGGTGATTTGCTTGGTTTAAAAGGACATTTTTTCACTTTCGGGCCAAGATCCCAGTTATTCAAAAGATGGGGAAACGGTCGTTTTGCATAGCGGTCTCTAACGCCATCCTAATAACTCCCAACGCATAACGCACGCGGCAAATCTCCCTTCCCCTGTTTTTGCTTAGGCAAAAGCCGCCGAAGGGTGTATCGCGCGCGGCAGTGGTCCTATAAGGGAAAGCACTACGGTCGTGGGAATCTTTTATACCACACGAATTGCCTTTATCGTGATTGAGCACGATATTCTTGAAACGGCACTTTAGGTTTTCTGCCAAGGTTTCAGGCAGGTTCATGATTTTTACCCGCTGCCATGTACCTACCGTAACTCTGCGAAAAGGTCTCAAAACGCAACGAGAGTGTTTTAGACGTGGTCAGAAAGGTCGAATCTCTCTAAGCCGAGTTTCAGCCAAACTGAGATTTCGCCCCTCTGCAGTATACCTACCATAACTCAGTGAAATCGCCTCAAAATGCCGAAGGAGTATGATATTCGTGATCAGCATGTCAATTAGCCCCCCTCAAAGTTCCGCCGAAACCCATGATTTTAGCTTCTTATGTGTACCCAACGTAAACCCAGAAAATGGCGCTATCGCGCGAAATGACTACGATATTCGTCATCAGCGGCTTTAATAATCCCCATGTACCGTTGAGCAAGATCCATCACAATAACATTTTGGGGCCGGATAGCCGAATAGCGCCATCAGTTTTCAGAATTATCTTTACTTTTACCGGTTTTATTGCTTTTTTTTGCAAAGTTTGAGCTACGGAGCTGGGGGTTGTTGAGGGAGGTAGGTGGGTATGCTAATTACTGACACAGCGGGAATAGAGAATTGCATGTAGAAGTGGGCACAAAGAAAGGTTTTACAGGGATAGGGATAAGACCTTAATCATAGCGTTGACAGGGTCGGGCGCAGCCGGGTAAGCCAGCTAGTTGTTTATATTGCCTTGTATCTTCAGTGAAATGATGAACTGTCATGACACCAAGACGTTAACTAGGATGTGGAACCTTCTACCAAGTTGTGAAAAAATTAGTCTTGTCATCAAATAGCTAACTACAGGAAAAAAGCTGCCTTCTTCGGGTATTCTATGATATAAGTGTAAGCGGGAGAGCATCCAATTTGACAAGGACCTGTTTTGAAATATATAGCTTCTTGGGGTGAAAAATAGCTTAAAATATAGCTTTCTAAATTGAAATTCTGCAAAATACGCAATAATTTTAAAACAACTTTTCTAACGCGAAAAATGCTGCACTGGAATAGATTTGTTAAGTATGGTATACTTGAGGTGCCGAGGAAATAGTCACGTCGTGATGCCGAATATGTTCTGCGCAAATTTGACGCTACTGCATTCAAAGCGAAAAATCTACTCGACTTTACGCATACCATGCTTTTTATCGCCAAAGAAGACTTCTTTGAAATAAGAGACGATATTGCAATTTAACTATTCTCATCTAGTCTTTTCTCTTCGCTTTTACTGCTTTCAGTGTGATGGTATAACATGTAGGGTTATTACAGAATACCCGACTTCGATGTTGCTGCAAGGAATGCCCAAAAGAAATGAAGAATTGGCTAATATACAGCTCTTGCAGAAACTGTAGCTTCAAAATCACTTTACTATCCTGACATAGGCATTTCGTCGCTGTGCAAAGCAACTCTAGGTGATCATTTTATGTATAAAGCAGATCCATTGGTACATACTCGTTGAACAGGTGAGCAGGTAGCAAATGATGCTATAAGTGTATCTCAATGACAGAGGTGGCTGTTGAGGCCTGAGTTGAGTAATTTCATCGTCATATATAAACGAACACACATCAAAAAACGCTTCTCAAAGTCGAAAGCAGGGCACGGCACATTGTTTGCAATCAAAACGCAATAATATGACATCAAACTTGGTGTATAGATGCGCTATAGAGAATTGGAACCATGTATCAAAAATTTTGAAAAATTCCTATAAAGTAAATCAGTGGCAAACATTTATTTCGGAGTAAGCTGGCTTTATGGCCAGCTGGACGGCCACCTGAGGTAGCTCTGTGAAAAAGGTGGCTGTGAAAAGGAAAAGCCATAAATTTTTGCTCTCTGATATGATTTTTTCAAACTTCTTACATAATTCCAATCTACATCCCTTACCTATCTTCGCGTTCTTGAGCCGCAAACATCTCCTCCCCGCTTAGTTACATCCCCACAGATTTTTTGAATGATTGCAGCAATGCTGCTCCAAGCGCGCGGTGGTGCGCGGCGGACACAGCATGGCGCTAAAGCAAGCCATACAAATACCACAATTTTTCTTCGAATTTTGAAATATTAGGTCGGTGCAAAAGTTTTGGCAGTTTTTTCAATCCATCGGCAATCACGCTAGAATGAAGATAAACAAAGACTTCAAAATGTATCCGATGCAGAATTTCTTCCTCTTTCCAGCTGCTAAACTCCCATTGTGTTTCGTTGCGAGAATGACGAGATATTTGCTGCAAATTGCAACCACTCGTTTTTACCATGTCCAACTTTCGCTAATTTTCAAAATTTTTGTATGAGATTTCCGAAGGAGCCCTGATAGCCAGCAGATAGGGCTAACCTTTTGCCAACTTATGCAGTTTTTTCTTTTTATCAACTGCTTTTATAGATTTTTGCTAAGTAATTTTTTAAAAGTCTTGTGTTTTGGAAAAATTGCATAGCCTGTTATTGCACCAAACACTGCAGAACCTAAAGAAAACTGAGGTTTCAGCACATGATTATTACTACCGCCACCGTTAAAAATTTATTGAGTGATTTTCGCTTCAAATTATGGAGATTTTGAAACATAGGTTACGCCTGTGCGCACTCCTAAAATTGAGAAATACTGCGATTTTTCCCACAAACTTCTCCTGTCTCGGCAAAAAAAGACAAGTATTAGAAAGAGGAGAAAAATCTGCATCGAATGGTGACTGAAGTGTTTAACATTTTATGTTTTACGAGATCAAAATAGGCTGAATGTATGATTTGGTCATTTCAAAAACTAAATCGTAGAAATTCTGAAAGACAAGCTGTAGGGCTACAAAAAATTGCTTCTGTTGGCGAAAGGTTTGCCACAACCTTTGGGTATTAGTGCTCCTCCGAAAGTCTCATACAAAAATTTTGAAAATTATTGGAAATTAATTGGACATGGTAAAAACGAGCGGTTTTAATTTGCAGCAAATATCTCGTCACTCTCGCAACGAAACACAATATGCGTTTAGCAGCTGGAAAGAGGAAGAAATTCTGCATCGGATACATTTTTAAGTCTTTGTTTATCTTCATTCTGTCAGGATAAAGGTCTGCAGGTCCTTTACCTGATGTGTAGCGGGGTTACATGAGCCTTACTATAATGTTTATTATACAAGTTATATACAAAAGGGGAAGGGGAAAGGGGAAAGAGGGAACCGGCTCCTGCCGACGGGCGGAGGTCACTGTCCGAGGTTCGTTGTCTTAGGCCAACCTCCATCGCTAGCAGCTGTTGGGTCATAGCTGCATCCCGACATCTCCATTCCTTCAGAAAGCTCGTCCTCGAGCTTGTTCAGCTGTTGTTGAACGTCTTCCGAGTTGCGTGCGTAAGGAGTACACGTGTTACGGCGAGACCATAGAGAACTTCGATTTCGCTACATTATCTTCAGACGGACTGAGTGGAGGAGTTGGTTTAGGCGGATTGGATAACCAAACATCGACCTTCACCTCATCCTAGGGGTACAGAGTGAGCTTGTCCTCAAGCGGAGAGATATACGGAATGAACGATGTGACGTAGGGGATTGCTTGGGAGAGGCAGTAACATGTAGTTGTAGGAAGTGAACAGGCGTATTATAGCAGGAAATTGACGAATGGGAAAATTAGCGTGGAGATATGGGAGTATAATGTGACCGGTATTGAATGTTGATATGAGGAAATTATGGTTTGGAAGGGAACTTGTTGAGAACATGTTAATGAAAATACCGTGGTGAGCAGAAGTTACATAGTTAACAAAGTGTTAGGCGATATTGGATTACATTAGTGATTCTGAAGTTATATTTTACAAAAAATAGTCAAGCTACATGTGGAATTTTAGGAGGTGTAATATATTAAGGTATTGCATAATTTGAACCGAGTGACATATGGTTATACAGCATATAAATAATGCAATCGCTTGGAAAACGGAGAGGAAGATTTAGATGCAGAATTGAGCACAACAAACTGTGTTTAATTCAACATAGTGGCAGATTTTGAGTGTTAGAGAAATAGGAATTTTTTTTTTCGCTGCCTAGCACAAAATATTTTTTTCCATTCTTTGAACTGCCGGTTCAAAGAAATTTATTTATAGATAATCGCAGCGGTGCGGCAAAATAGGTGTAAACAAACTCACGTTAAGAAATATCTCGACAGCAGAAAAAATAAAACTCTGATAGTTGGATTTTTTCCAAACTGAGTTGCATTTAAAAATTGTCTTGCAGTCTTGCGACCAAATTCAAGACTACATTCATGAACAAAACAAACACGATGTCGTTCATGTTCTGATGTTTCCTTTTTTTGAATTTTTTTTTTTGAAAAAAGTGCGTTTTTTTTTGGAAGCATTAGCCCATTTTCGACATAGACAACATGAAAATGCAAACCAAATTATACAAAATGAATTACAGTACATTTTGGCACAGCAAATTATACGAATAGAACGCTTCCACTGCAGAAACTACGATATGTAGCTTTTGAGTTATAAGTATAAGAACTTCAGCGGAAATGATCCTAACACCATGGTGGCAATTCACGACTAATTTGCAATCTATGAAAGCTATCTATGTATCTTTAACGTCCACATCCAATATAGAAAATTCTATGGAATGATTGTCCTGAATTCTGCTGAAATCTGTAAAGGAATCATCACCATTGTTTTCTAGTAAAAAAAAACGAGGACTGGTTGACGTGAAACGTTCTAAACAGATTCTTTTTCATTCCCAAGAATGAATTTCACTGTGACAAAAACTATGCCTTCATTGCTTATTGTTATTCGGCTGATCACCTTTCACAAAAAAATGCGGTCATTGCTTCCGATCAGAATATCAATCTGGATATCTCAACATGTTCAGAAGCACTGAGGATTTTTTTTTTGGCAAACAGCAAGTTATTTCTTCTGTGAAGCGTTTCGGTCAAAAGAGAATTGTTCTCTGAAAACAATCTCCATTCAGCTACAAGTAATATTCTCTGAAAATATTCTTAAATGTAGTTCTGAATTGCTACGTTTAACAACGTAATACAGACTTGGTTTGTGCAATTGCACAAAACTGGAGGAACTGCTATTTTCCGATGTTTTTACCAATAGTGTGTCCACTGTTTTGAATCTGAATACTTTTGCGCATATTTTGGTAAGCTTTCAGAGAACATAAAGAGGTCTCATCTAGTATCTGAATGTGTATCTCATGATGTACGGAAAAAGTTATTTAAGACAAACTTCAGTTAATCGAGGAAAATTTATCTCAAGCCTTAAATTGAGAAAATTTGAAAATCTCGAAAAAGAAAACTATTCACGTCTGAATACTTCCTTTTTTATTTCCTCGGTATGTGAGAAGAGCATAGAATTTTAAATATTTTAGGTTGTACACTTTTGTTGATCTTTTCTAATGAAAACTTATAAGCTTCCTGTAGAATTTAGACGTCTAGAAAGAAAGCTTGGCCGAGCCTGATTTCTGTCGGTGAATTCAGCGGATGCGAAAATTTCATTAGCAATTTCATTTTTTTCCATTGTGCTGGCTCCAGTCTAGTGGCAAAGCTCAAATAGTCGTTTAATTTGTAAAGAGAAATTGCGAATCTATCATATCGTACAGGAAGGCAGCGTTGTTCGGTATGAGGAACAGAGTTTGATTGAAAATTTGAGGGTGAAAGCTTTGAAAACAAGTTACTCTGATACATGTCGTTTTTTTTCTAGCCAGACTTTTTTCTTCAAATCAT
The DNA here is from genome assembly GCA_958299035.1 of Cylicocyclus nassatus. Lineage (NCBI taxonomy): Eukaryota > Metazoa > Nematoda > Chromadorea > Rhabditida > Strongylidae > Cylicocyclus > Cylicocyclus nassatus. Next base: position 43,539,450 of record CATQJL010000223.1, on the reverse strand, counting down.
CTAAGTTTTGATTTGCACAAAAAATATGCGATTTTGCATTCAAAACTGGTTCTCCTTATTCGCAAAATTAGCTCGATCATTAAAATGATTGCGTTATGGAAGCTTTAAATCTACAAAACTGTTAATTCTGTTTTTCCTTCGAAAAGAAAAAATTTGCTTTTGTGTCAAGTGAAATCAACTGTGACCTTTTGTAGAAAAAAACAATTTAGCAATGGTTTCAATTGTCAAATCAACCTCTAAAAAATTTTTTCAATCTTCGGAAAGCGTAAAAAGTTGACTCGGTGTTCTGTCCTCTTAAAAAGGTTTTCTATATCTTAAAAACAAAGTATTCCTTAGAACTTTAATGCTCTGGGAAAAGAAGAGGATGCTTTGACGCATGATAAACCCCGAATGTGATGAGAAATTTGAAAATTTTCGTGATTTTTGGAAAAGTTTTGATTTCAAGTTGAGATTCAAGATTGGTACTGTCAAAAACTGCACTAGATATTTGATACACATAAAACCGACGAGGTTCTTTTCGATCAAGATCATTTCTGTGATTGGTGAGAGTTTTGAAAAGAAAATTGAAAAAGAATTAAATCTTTTTTTTTGAAATGCAGTTTGATTTGATGTTTTCGTAGGTCTATTGAACTGAGAGCTGAGAGAATGCTTGCTATATCATTCCAAAAGTGGATGTGTAATCATAATGGCCGCATAAGCGCTTCTATTGATTTCTTCTTATTTTGGGGTTCTGAGGTAAATTCTACAATATGCTGACGGTTTTCTTTTCAAAAAAATTTTCAAATACATTTGAACAGACTAAAATTGATACCAGGAAGCATTTTGTCAGAGTATCTCAAATGTAGAAAGCGGTTTAATATAGTTGAAGTGGTGTTTCTTATAGCAAGAAATTCTTTTGACATAAGCAAGCTCTGATACGGACAAGATTCTGTTCAAAAATGGGAAAATTTCCTAGCAATAAGACCATTGGAAACTATGGATGAAAAATCCAATTGTTCTTTTCCAGAAGTTCTGAAGAGTTTTCAGCTTAGGCAGGAAAATTTATCTCATTGTCAGCGAAAATTTCCTCTGAATCTCTATTTCATGTTGAATACAAGTATAATAACCAAATGAAACTTTTCTCTAAATCTAGAACAATAGGAAAGCACATATTTCTGAAAATCTGTTTGAAATAACGAGGAGATTCTCTGAAGTGGTAGATTAATTTGGAGACTAACAAGATTTTGTGAGCTTGCTTTTTTTTTTCTTTTGGAGGTGCGCAAATACGCCTTGTAAAGCAAAATTCTGATGCTGTCTGTATTCCTTTCTTTTTTTTTGTAAGATGACTGAGATGAAAAATGTTTTGTTAGACATTGGCACTGCATCATTAAAACTTTGTGAGGATTAACCAGAACCGGACAAGTGGTGAAGTTTTGTTAGCCGCGCAAAATTTGAATTTCTTGAACTTTCAACAAACTAAGTAAAAGTGGTAGTCCTGAGCAGAATTATGCGAGCAGAGTTGTTTACGTGCGTATTTCAGATACTTGGCTCTACCATATAACATTCTTGAAATATATTTTGAATTTTCAATGAAAGATATTTTGGTTTTCTTCACTACTCGTAGAAATTTCAAAAAAAATCAGCAACAGTCTGCCTACGGTATATCATATCGAAAAGTATTTACTGAAAGAAGGTTCGGAAGGTTCACCGAGTAGACCTAGTAGGAGCAAGGCACATGAATGAATTAACACTTACAAAACGTTGCAAAAATTACTTCTTAAAGGTTGGACAGTCAGAGAATTTTTTTTTTACTTCCTTACTTGGAGAATAAAACCTAAATTTCAAGAATTTTTTTTTGAAATTAGCTGCATCATAATTTTATTTTCGAAATTTTGAAAAGATTATACATAGCAAATATGATAATACTGTATTGTCTTCGTCATTATTCACCTCGAATGAGTCTATGTAGTTGAAAAATATATTTTTAGGAGTTACCGGCACAAGGCTTTTTCTTCAGCACCATTATAGTCTCAGATGACCAATAGAAATTTTTTTTTTCTTTGCACTACAAAAATTTTTTTTTTATTAACACTGCTCACAAGGCATTCGGAGAATATACTGAAAAATACAGTCAAAACAATTTCGCTTGATTTTTTTTCTGAAATTAGCTTTCTCAAAAAAATGTGAGTTATAAATTGGGTGTGCAAGTTACGCATCTTGCGAATATCGACTTGACTTGCGCTTTTGTTTGACTACTTCAGATTCAGTGGACATACTACTTGAATTTTTTTTCGCCTTAAGCAGCATAATTATCATCTAACTTTTGAGGCATGCCGAGTGTACCTCATAGTGGCGGCTATCAGAATCGACATGATTGACTAAAAAGAGACAAATAAATATTTGCTTTTGCTTAGCACGGCGATGCACGAGATCTAACCTACGCATGGGAGATTTTTTCTTTGCGCTTTATGGTCATCAACACGGAACTACCGTAAAAGCAACGTATAGCGAATCTAACGTAATGTTGCCAGTTCCTCTCGTGTCTTGTTAAACGGCGGTTGCATTGTGCGATCAAATGTTCACTACTAGCCTCCGGATTGACTGTAGGAAGCACGCGCCGAGACCGATGGTTGATGCATCGGTGTGGATGATATCGGGTTTTCCTAGAATAGGAAGCACTAAAACAAGCGCATCCACTAGGGCATGTTTTAATGCTTGGAATGCTATTTCTTACTCCTTGCTCCAAAGAAAGCTGCATTTTTGTTTATGCCAAGTTTGTTCAATGGATGGGAAATTTTAGCAAAACGCGGTAAATCTTCAAAAGTACGATCCTGCACTAAGAATGATTTGAGTGCTATTATTATCTGTGAGGCGCGGAATATCACCAAAGCTGTCGAAATTTTTTTTTGATCTAGACGTGTATCATTTTCATGAAACAACAAACAATATAATTAGTGTTGTGTATAGTATGAATATTTCTGAATATTTCAAAAGGTTTGAAGTGGTTTTGTATTCGACAGCAGAAGGTAAATATTACGATAATATAATTTGCGTAAGATATACGGCAGCGGGACATCGGGCACAACTGTTGTTGTTGGCAGTATAAGTTGCATAAGAACAGACGCTAAGGGGTCATACTGTGCAACTGCTGCTGTTGGACGTATACCATGATCGTAAAAGATTAGGTTACGCAATTATTAATCCTGTTCCAAGGCTTATCGCGACACAAAGCAGACGTATTTGCACTATCGCAGCTGAAAGGTCATAGCGCTCAAATAATATTAATTTGTCACAAAAAAAATTTGTCGCGGGTCACATGCTTACAACTTGCGAGGGCAGCTGCGTTGCTCTATAGCCAAAGGGGGGTCACCGCGCGCGGACAGTAGCACTGGGTTTTGCTATATTTCCTGAGAGGTCGAAGCATTACGTTTTGTCGACACTTCCCAGCAGAAGTTATCTGCAGTGGGCCAGCAGATTTATCTTTCTGGGTCTAATACTGCAGTGAATTTTGTGCTAGCAATTGCGAACAAGTCCATTGTCTAATTATAAAAAAGAAATAAAAAATGAAATAAGTTAACAAAAATTCACGGAATCACGGTTTCACGGATTCACGGATCACGGATCACGGAATCACGGCAATTTTTTCAAAAAAATTCACGGATATGCAATCACGGATTCACGGACTCACGGATCACGGAATCACGGATCACGGGAGATGCGAGCGCTTTGCGAAAGAAAGAATTGACAAAAATGGGACTGTTCGCAGGACTGTTATTTTTTATTTTATTTTACTTTATTTTATTTTAATTTATTTTATTTTATTTTATTCCTTCTGAAATGATTAAATATTTTCACTGCACACGATTATTATAGATAAATTAACAAAACAGTTAGAACTCACACACTCGCTTTCATTCGTTGTTGAGTGACTCCATCCAGACGGTTGGAAGATTGTGGCAGAGGGGAGGAGGGGATTGAATATTATTTACCATATGGTTGATTGGTTGATAAAAAAAAAATTAATTTTAGGATTTGAGAAAAAAATCTTCCCGGGACTTCCATGTCAGGATAAAGGTCTGCAGGTCCTTTACCTGATGTGTAGCGGGGTTACATGAGCCTTACTATAATGTTTATTATACAAGTTATATACAAAAGGGGAAGGGGAAAGGGGAAAGAGGGAACCGGCTCCTGCCGACGGGCGGAGGTCACTGTCCGAGGTTCGTTGTCTTAGGCCAACCTCCATCGCTAGCAGCTGTTGGGTCATAGCTGCATCCCGACAATTCTAGCTGATTGCCGATGGATTCAAAAAACTGACAAAACATTTGCACCGACCTAATAGTTTAGGATTCTATCAGTTTTTATGTTTCTTTTTTTCTGTGAGCCCCGTAGGGCATGTTGTAAAAGTCTTTGGAGTCAAGGGGACTTGGTGTGTCAGGAATTGACGGCATATAATCTGTAGCTCAATTTTATTTCTGTCCTTTTACAACAAAAAAAACTATGAAACACCGTTATTACACTGATATTACATAGACGTATCCGTATCCGTAGTCTGCCTACAGAGAGATCATTCTTGCATACTTTGTGCATGCTGCTCTGCGTTACGAAGTTTAACTCTTAGATAGTAGTTCTCACAACGTTCAGCGCACATTTCTTTTCCTTAGTAGTAAGTTATTTGGTCAGCTTCAAGTAACTTACTTATAAATCAACCTTAATCTTTAACGTAAGACCAGCTCCTTTCCTGGCTAGAGCAATCGCCGCGTCTTCACGACCTTCCTCGCATGCGAGGAACCTGCAAAAACAGGTTGAACAACAAAAACAAAATCGATATTTTAATGCATGAAAATCATTCACAAAGGTGTGCTTCCTTCAGAATTTCTGGAATCGACATATATTCGGTCATTCCGAAAGTAATTTCGCTTTTTTCAAACGGACACCACAAGTGATGAAATATGGCTTTCTGAGAGATCTTGGAAGCGTTCCATGCAAAATTTCATTCTCTTTCTAAAGGTTATAAAATCATTGTAGTGTAGTCTATGAACTCTCGGAAAATTCCCAAAATCTGCGACCAATGCTTTTTGCTATGGTCAAGTTTAGTTGTTTTTCAAAGTTTTTGTATCAATCCTCTGAAGGAGCTTAGGTAGCGAGTGGATAGAGTAAACCATACAGGATACAAAACAATTTTTTTCTCCTTCACATAACTCCTCAAAAATTTTTAATAGCATTTTGATTGATGCAACAATTTCCATTCTTGGTCAACTCAAACATCGTATAATATCAAACGGTAAGCAGCTCGAGTGTCATTCGATGCAGCTTGTTCTCCTCTTTCTAATGGATGCTTTTTGTTTCTCCTTCGTGAAGTTTTCGCGTACAAAATCATCATAACTCATATTTTCGAACGCGTTCCGGGCTTACCCGGAAAAATCGAAATTACATATTTCGATTCCGTAAACTCTCTAAATCATAATACCATCCTGGAAGTTTCAAATTTCGAAAATTTATTGGTGTTTGATGCGAATGTGGCTGACGTAGGCCTGTCAAAATTCGATGGTTTTAATAATAAATCTTTTAAGAAACTGTGGCGAGATAAAAAAACGAGAAAAAAGTCATGCCATATTTTATGAGGTTTGCTCTATCGAGTCTTTACTTGGACTCCTTCGGAGGATTGATGTAAAAATTTTAAAAAATTGTGAAACTTGAGCATCTTAGAAAGCATTGATCGCAGACTTTCTTAATTTTCCAAAAGTTCATTGATTGTGCTATAACTATTTTATAACCATTAGAAAGAGGGCGAAATTCTGCATCGAATGCTGCCAAGGACTCTTAGAAGTCCTTGTTTTATCACATGTGGCATCCATTTGAAGAAAGCAAAATTACTTTCGGAATGACCTAATATTTTCGGACGAGCAAGCAGCATGTGTACAATCTAAATATCTTTTATCCTTTCTCGTTGGAAAATCACATCTAAATACATACTCATATACTACACTTCAGCTCGAAGCGATCACCCACTATACACGCAGAAAGTATGACACTCATAGACGTTGCTGTTGTAAATATTTAATTTAGATTACAACTGTTTATGCACTCTAATGCTGTACAAGCAGAAGTAATTCGTTTACAGTCCAAAACTAGCTAGAATCTGAGTCAATAATTGTTGTTGGTAGGTGGCCTCACCTTGTCATGACCTTAACTTGCAGCTCGGTGAAGTGGAGTGGTACTAAATTTATCAGCTGCGTTTACATCTGCTCCAGCTTCAAGCAACGGATGTGTAATCTAGAACAATTTGTATAGACTCTATTATATTAAACCAGTGCGTCACCTCTGCTTCGCAGAGGTTCGCACTGGCTCTACTATCTATGTGCCTTACTCATTCTCGTAAAATCGTGGCACTGGAACTCACCGCGCTATGCCGACTACCACGAATAAAATGTAAACAACCACTCATTTAGAAAGTCTTTTCACGTGAGATCGGTGATTTCGCGTGGATGAAACTTTTGCAGGAAGAAAACGCAAATTTGAATAGGTTTCTGGATTTGTCATGACTTGGAAGTCGCCATAAAGGTAATGGTAACCGTGAGCTACATCTCTGTGCGAAAATCTTCTCAAACGCTTGGCTAGAACCTTGGCAAGTTGACCATTTACACAACCAATTCATTTCGGCGCCGTTTTCGTTATGTAGTAAACTTTCGACCACTTTTCTAGCTAAACTCCATCGCTTGCACATTTGCTTACCAAACTCATCCACGACTCTGCAAAAAGTGGTGATACGGACCGAATTTTGCGGTACAGAAGCCAGGTGGACCCGTTTGGCGCGCAATTTTTAACGGATCCACTCGACGGATTTGCTCGCGCTTTTGTATATTGGACTTTCATGCTGCTAGCATGCGCCGTGCAAAATTTGGGCTCAGGAGGTTGGCTGAAACATGTTCTACGAATTTCGTAACGGACAGACACACAGACACACAAAAAGACGTAAACAACCCTTAGCCCGTTATTATAAGTCATGATGATAGTACGCAAACTTCGTACAGCAAAGATAAACAAACATTCCAAGCTTCTCCGATGCAGAAACTTTTCCTCTCCCCAGCTGCCATATTCAAATGATTCACTGAGAAAGTGTTGATATAACCGCTGGACATTACAGCCCTTTGTTTTCACCATGCCTGACTTTCGCTAATTCCAGAATCTCTGTTGGGCGCTTTCAGGGAATTTTGATAGCCAACAGATGGGGCAGAATTTTTCAAAGTTAGGTAATTTTTCGTAGCGCCGGTGCTTCTTTTTTAAAATCTCTAACATATAATTTTCGAAGTGACCAAATCATGAACTCGGATTAAATTCTAACCTCTAACAAGGGAAGGATACTTGGTGACCGTGGCTTTTTGAAATGAAACGTATACCTTTAAATGCATCTTGAAGCACTGACTCCAATTCTGTTTTCATTATCTGCTATGCGCTCTTCCGAAAGACGTTATGAACATTTCTTGTCACGAAAATTTGTTTCAAAAACTGTTTTTGATGCAGGATCCACCAATATCGCTAGAAAGTTCGCTTACGCACTACAAAAGAACGTACAAATAAAGTAAAGCTTCACGTTAAGCTCAGGAAAACTGTCACTGATTCATCAGAGTCTAAAGAACCTGGATACGGACGATTTTGACTGCCTAAATCTTGCAAAATCAATGTGGAAAAAAGTCCATAACTTCGTTCAGGGATCGTACAGCAGATATTGAACATAGATTCAGAATCAGCGTTCCAAGGCGCACCTACTGGTATACATCTCACTGCAAAAGGCCACGGTCACCAAGTATCCTTCCCTCGTAAGACATAAAATGGCAAGCAGTTCAGGTACCAATCGATGCATCTTTTTCTCTTTCAAACAGTTGTTCTTCTTGGCAAGTGAGATTTGCCGGAAAATCGCATATTTTTTATCTTACGAGTGCGAAACGTGCGCTAAGTTTCAAATCCTTCGTAATTTGGAATTGAAATTGCTCATGCACTTTGTAAGGTTAGTAAAAGTAATAATCGAGTGTTGAAATCTGAGTAATCTGTTTGCATTGTTTGGTACGACGGCAGCTCATGCAAATTTTCCAAAACTCAAGACTTCTGGAGAATTATTTGGCAAAATTCTAAAGGAGTAGCTAAAAAGGAAAGAATTTTCTCATTTGGCAGAACGTTTGCGCTGTCTGCTGGCTATTGAGCCTACCCTATAAGTCGCAAGTGAAAATCTTCAAAATTAGCAGAATTTAGAATGGTAAATACGAACTGTTGTATAAGGTTTAAAACTAAGTTTTGCAACACAATTAATAACTTTCCTCTTTCTCAACACTGCACGCGCAAATTTTACCATTGTGTAAGTTGTGACTCAAGCTACAAGCGCAGCTCCTGTTATGCCATATTCTTACTTCATAGTGAAGGTTACGATACTTACGCGGCATATTTTATTAAGAAAAAATTATAAAATTTGACGATTTGGCTGAAACTTGCATGGAGGAGTTATCTGACATGCTAATCACGAAAACGTTATTGAAGGTGCTTAAAAAGGGCTTTTTCAAAAATTGCTGTAGGTTTACGATATAGAGTCTCACAATAAACAAGGAAAGAGGTGTTCGACAAACGAATACGATCATAACTTATAATAACGGGCTAAGGGTGTTCACGTTTTTTTTGTGTGTGTGTGTCCCTGTCCGTTACGAAATTTAAGGAGCGTGTTCCAGCCAACGTCCGGAGACCAAATTTTGCATGACGCATGCTAGCCGCATGAAAGTCCGCTATGCAGAAGCACGAGCGGATCCGTTAAGTGAATCCTCCAAAAATTGCGCTTCAAACGGGTCCACTTGGCTTCTGGCTAGCAAAAATGGGCCTGTACCACCACTTTTTGCAAGGTCATAAATATGATTAACAAGCTAATGTGCAAGCCATGGGCTTTAGCCCGAAAAATAGAACTAAAGTTCATCACTTTACGAAAATGGTGCCGAAAACAATTAGTTGCGTAAATGTTCAATTTGCCAAGATTTCACCTGATCATTTGAGAAGATTTTTGCACAGAGATGTAGCCCACGGTGATCATCGTCGTTATGGTGACTATCACACCATAAAAAGTCCAAAAACCGATTCAACTGTGCATTTATTCTTCTCGGAAAAGTTCCATCCACGCGAAAATATCGACCTCACAAAAAAAGTTCCCGGAATGAGTAGTTGTTTATTAATCTTCGTGATAGCATGCATAGCGAGGTCAGTTTTAATGTCATTATTGTGCGGGAATGAGTTGGGCGTACAGAAAGTAGGGCCAGCCTCTGCGAAGCAGAGGTGACGCACTGGTAACTTATAATAACGGGCTAAGGTTGTTTACGTGTTTTTGTGTGTGTGTATGTGTGTATCGTCGACTCTAAAAATCGTGACGACGGTCTGCAGTGCGGCCAGTGCGCGCCGCACGGCACTGCCGTATAGTGATTCGCCCAAATTACGTGGAGAAGGTGAGTTCTTGTGGTTTTACTTTTTCTTTTTGCATCTTTTTTGCTTGCAGGAACTTTCATGGCTACCGCAGGGAGCCTACACTGCTGAGAAGCAAGATTGCCTTACGTTAAAGCGGCAGTGCCGTGCGGCGCGCACTGGCCGCACTGCAGACCGTCGTCACGATTTTTAGAGTCGACGATATGTCTGTGTGTCTGTCTGTAACGAAATTCGTAGAGGGAGTTCCAGCCAACGTCCTGAGCCCAAATTTTGCACATCGCATGCGACCAACATAAGAGCCTGCCGTGCAAAAGCATATGTGGTTTTGTTGGTCGGATCTTTCAGAAACTGCGCGTCAAATGGAACCACTTCGGTTCTGGCCAGCAAAATTGCTTCCGTATCACCACTTTTTGCAAAGTTGGTGATGTGTTTGGCATGCTGATGTGCAAGCCATGGACTTAAGTCCAAAAAAGTGGACAAAAGTTCACTACTTTAGGAGAACGACGCCAAAAAAATGGTTGCGTAAATGATTAATTTGCCATGGTTTTACCTGAGCATTCGAGGAAAATTTTGCACAGAGATGTAGCTCACGTTGCCTACTGTCCTTACGGTAGCTACCAAGCCAGAAAAAGTTCAAAAACCTATTCAAATTTGTATTTGTTCTTCTGCGAAAAGTTTCATCCACGCGAAATCACCGATCTCATATGAAAAATCATTTTAAATGGGTAGTTGTTTACATTTTACTCGCGATAATCGGCACTGCGCGGTGAGTTTCATTGCCACCTTTAGTCAAGAATGAGTAAGGCATATGAAGTAAGACCAGTGCGAACCCCTGCGAAGCAGAGGTGACGCACTGGTATTATATGATATTCGTATTTACCATATCAAAGAAACTTATGTGAAGTCTGGCAAATTTTGAGGTTCTGACTCTCTGGTCATGACGGTTGTCCTCAAGGCTTGTGTACAGCAACTCGTTCGAATCTATAAGGGCACAAATTTCCTTTCTTTCTTGATGAGCAGAATGAGTCAACCTCCATCAACAATTCGCACACATTACGATTATTGAGCACGGTCTAAGTTGCTAACGGCTTAATTTTGACTTATAACCCCAAAAATTCTCAAATTTCGCTAGATTTCGAAAATGCCTGGGAATTCTCTTTCGTGTTCAAAATTTTAACGAGTTGTGCTCAGTTGTATCACAGATTAAGCTCTGCACATTGCGTTTTAGTATGCCACATCCAAAGAGAGTTTTGAAAGAAGTTGCAAAACTTAGTTCCCAGCGTAATAATTTTCAGCGATTAACTTAGCACTTTCTCAACATATCACACTGGAATACAGCAGCTGGAAAAAGGAAAAGATAGGTACAAAATCGGACGCACCTCAAGCTGTGTCCGATATTGGACACAGCTTGAGGTGTTCCTTTGTCTCAATTCTAAAGCATTTCCCAATGGATTCAAAAAACTGACAAAACTTTTGGATTTCAATATTTTTCGGATGAAAGGAATACTACAACTACTGCGTTCACTTGGCAGAATGTCATCGAATAGGATACAGGATAAAAGAATGCGTTTTTGATACAACCTTCTTGCTCTAAAAAAGGAGATAGAACCTATGGTTCTATTTCGTAGTTAAAGATAATAATTTAAGGCGTGAGAACCTTTACATTGACTTGTGGGACCAGCTGATTAGCAAATCAATGTTTGTATCCTCCCGGATTGCTTTGGTACCAATTTACTCCCGGAAGAATAGAGGAGTTGTGCGGTCACAAGGAATGACCTTGGCCCGGCGGCGTGGCAGGAGTTCCTAAAGCCTAGCCGCTTTTCCTCGCAGGGGTACTTGGCACCTCCAGAAATCCCTTGAAGGACATCACACCTTCTCGGGGCCAAAGGGCGGCTCCGCCCATCACTCTTCCCTCTAAGTGCCTCTTCTAAATTGTGACACGCACTGTAAGACATGCTTTATTGTGTATGAGGATAATAGAACTGAAATCGAGAAACAAAAAAAATTCTAGGTTTTAAAAGGTTCAGAATCCGCAGGTAAATTGCAGCATTTGGAGTTATGTTTTACTGATGTTTTCGGATAGATTGACGTTCCTTATAAACTTTTAAGTGCTCGAGCCTGACTAAGTTTGTGAAACATATCACAGTAATATAAATTAAGCAGAAGTTATGAGTATTCCAATCACGGTATATAACAGAGAAGTTAGTTTATTTTACGCAAGTTTTGAAATCATATAAGAATATAGCGAATTACCATACTTGCAAATTCAGTGTCGTATTTGGAACTCTTAGTCAACTCTTCGATCACGCCATGAAGTTTGGTAATCTAGTAGATCAACTGTAAGAAATACAAGATTTCTTTATGATAATTTGGGCCTTACTGGTCATTAAAGAAATCGAAATGAAAAATTCTTCGAATATATGATGGCAGACGATAAAAAAGTATGTGTTTAGATATCCTATCTGTTGGATAAAGCGTTATTTGCTTGTTTCGAAACTTTGATGCACTTCTTTCAAAATAGCTCCTTCTATTGTTGAGAAGGAATTGGGTTCTGAAGCTCCTGATGCTAAATTACTTCAATCAGATGACCAGTAATGTACAATTTATCGACTAGATCCTCTAATATTTCGAATGACCGCATTTTCCACTCAAAAAATCCTCTGTTAATTTTCTCTTCTTAGAGTAATGTTCATGTGCTCTTTTTTAAAAGGATGGCATAGCAGGAGTTTCCAAGCCGCCTCACTTAAGAAATAATAACCATGTTTCGTTTTTTCTCCATTTTTTAAATCTTATCACCTTAATACCTGAATCTACGTTCTCGCTGCTTGCATGCCTCACAATGAGACCAGTAAATGGGAGGAGCAATGGGCGGGTCCTGACTTCTGAGGCTCGGAGGTGCTAGAACCCTCCTGGGTGCGAATGCTGGTGCGAAGTTGGTGCGAGAAAAGGTGCTAGGAACTCCTGCACGCCCTCCCCTTGGCCCGACCTCATCATACGCGCTTCCATACTACTGCGCCACTCATCCGCATATGCGGTGGTGAAATTATCAAAACTTGCTGCCACAGACATTAAAGACCAACCAGTTCCAGGATAACCTACAGCGGAGGAAACGGCGCTTTGAGCAAACCGAAAGATCATTTTGAGAGACACCCAGAGCCATTCGAGAGTGTTACTATGAATAGGTAGTTGGATTCCTGCGATGCTTTGGTGTAACATAGATAACCAAATCAAGAGAAGCGTATACGGGAGAAACCACAAAAAGACTTGCTATGAGGCGACCTACGATCAACTTGGAAAACAAACTGACCCTATGCTGTCTATCACAACGAAAAGTACGGCAGTTTTTATGCGTGCCACTGCTCCAAACGGCATGTAATCTAGGGAGGCTTACAAGGGTGGAAGTGGAGAGAGATTTGCTTTAGTTAGACCGAAGCAACTTTGTGAGCATGTCAGTTTCATTTGATACATGATTATATTTTTGCATTAACTAAGCAGAAGAACTGAACGATGTCAAGCACACCAAACTTCATACCACTGCCACTTTGTGATTTCATTCAATTGATAAATTGTTAAGACACTGGATGGTTTGCTTGGCATCAAATGATCATTCATTGGCGGTATGTGTGCACAGACTAATCTTGTCAAAAAACAACCGCTTCACTAGCATTTTCCTGTTCTGCGGCTAGTTGCAATTGATTGAACGTGGCGTTAAGAATGGGGGAACATTTGTATGGCAACCTGTTGAGGAGAGTTTGTTAAGTAAATACATTGAGTCCTGCCATGCATCAAATTTGCATCTGTGAAGCCGTAGCCAGTAGTTCGGTACCATTCTTGTTAGGGTGTATGTCAAGAGGCGCGATTTTTATTGCCAGCTGGACATCAAATTGCACATTTTAAATGTTTAATAATGTTCTAAGGGCCTTTCAAATTTCTGAGAAGTTATAGAAGATCGTTGCATGAGCTGTCTGATCTTATCATCCTGAAAAAGATCCAAAACAGAAACATTGGAGGTCAAAAACCCATGAAAGTTTAAATACCCTATTTTCAGGTGTATAAGTCGCACTTTTTCAAATCTTCGCCCGGGCTGCTCAGCCGCTTCATCGTGTTTCGAGAAGCGATCCTTATACCGCACGATTCTTTCAGACAATACGCAGCACGGTATAGGGTCCTTTGAATGCGAGGTCCATTGATGTGTTCGGGCTGATCGATGTAAGCTAGGACCACCCCGCGGCTTATACACCTGAAAATAGGGTAATGGCAATTTCGTGAATATTTCGCTCATTTTTGCAGCAAAAGCGGTGAAACTAAGTAAATGGCGACTTCGAACAGCTAGTAAGCTAAAGACATCCTCTGGAATTTTTTGAAAATTTGTGTAGTGCAGAAATGGGCTTTTAAGTTGGTGACAGTCAGAGAAATCGCGCCTCTTGACCGTCTCCCTTCTTGTTATGTTACCTAATCCTTTTTAGTCGATTTGCATGTGTTCGTCTGCTATTCTATGAGTTTGTATGTCAGTGGTTTCAAAATAGGACTATGCAATCGGCGCGACCCTCACATCATCTCAACCAGCTATATAAGGAGGTCTTCCTTGGCATTCGACTTTGTCACTTTCGGCATGCGGAGTTTGGTGGATCAGTTAATGAAGGAGCCAAGAAGGGGAGACTAAAAAGCGTCTATCGGCGAGAAGATCCTCATAATAAAGGATCTACTCGTATACCTTGACACGTATTTCTCGACTTCTTTCTCTGCTTTTACTGGTTACATTGTAACAATAATATGATGAAAGAATTATTTATAGATTACCCGACTTCGACGTTGCCGCGCGCAATGCTGCAAGAAAAGAGACTTGGCTGACATTTGATGCGAAATTTGTGGAGCTTCAATAAATAAATCTGCCTTTTTCTATATTATTCTCGCTACAGCACGATAACAATATGATGTACCTTTTGATCTATCGGGAGTGGCGGCTGGTGGGTGTGGCTCACGTCCACGCGGCCACCTCGCCTGGCTCTGCACCTCTTCCGCGATTGTGCTCTCTAGTGATTGACGCTTTGCCTTTACCACGCTCGTAGTGCAAAAATGATTGAAGAGTACGCTCACATAAGAGATGCAGACACCCCCCCCCCCAACCTGCCGCTACTCCTGATGCATTGAAGGGTACTTTAACCGGCACCCATCTTTTGCCGGGACGCTGCCTCTGAGATGACAGCGGCGATTTGTCGAAAAGTTCTGCAAACGGCGACAAGAGCCTGAACATTACGCTAGGTCGGCGTGCCTTCCTAAGCAAAAACGACCTAAACAGTTGATAGAATCACGACTTAAAGGCAGTGTCCCGGCAAAAACTCGATTTTGAGATTTTGTGCTTATATGGGCCTATTCGCCATGCTGAATCCGAAATCCGCACTCGAAAGCGCGAAAACGGCAAAAAAGGGCAGGAGGGAAACAGCAAGTGGGCGGGGTTTTCTCCAACGCGAATTCACGCTTCTAGCTTTCGGCGCGGTCTGTTCGATTTCGTTAGCCGTTTTAACATCGTTACCGGCCAAATGCGAATGGATGACCTAAAACCGAAAGCGAGAAGAACGCTCCGGAAGCTGGGAGCGTGAATTCATAGTGGGGAGAACCCCGCCCACCTGCTAATTTCCCTCTTGCTTTAGAACCGTTTTTCGCTGTTTTCGCGCTCTCCAATGTACGTTTTCGGATTCAGCGTAGCAAATTGGCCCGGGTAAGCACAAAGTCTCAAAATCGAGTTTCTGCCCGGACACTGTCTTTGACCAAACTCAGGGGAGACAACGACCAAGCCACAGTCCGTCCGGTGTGCGCCGATACCGCACACCGGAAAAAATCATGCCCATCGTTATGTGGTCTGACAACAGCGTCCACTAGGAGTTGCAAACGGACTCAGGGGGTATCATTCACAAATGCTCGACGTCACCAACGAAAATAGCTACTATGAGACTCCCTCTCCTGAATAGGACGGGAGCAATCATTGTGTAGGATAACGCCAAGCCACATGTGGCCGTTTCAACTCTAAAAAATACGCCGGCTGGGCTTAAAATTCCTACTTAAAGGGCTTCTCCAAACCTTTCAACAACGAATAACCACCTTTTTGAAACACCTGCGTATGAAAGAAGTTGGAGAAGAAATCCCAGAAATTCGTATACGCCGGCTTTTGCTTTCAGAATTTGCGTATTTCACAATCACTAAAAATCCTTAATGTCGCGTTGGCTATTCGGATAGAAATCTCTTATATGTCATGGCATTTGTAAAGAATGCAAAAGTGAACGGAAACTTTTTTAACGACCTAATAGATTTTATCAAACTTTATCGCTTCAATTATGAACAGAAACAGTGTTTGAAGAACCAAGTACACTTGTGTGATAACTGAGAGAGTTGTTAAGACGAAATAAAGCAAATATTTTGCAGTGTGCATGTTTTTGAAGCTTCTTTTATCAACAAGCTCTCTATTTCTATGAACATGGTTTGATGTAGCCGAGTCCCATGCCCGGCTCTCCAGAGCTTGAACCTCGCTTTGAAAATTTCATTACACTTATGAAATTATTTCCTCCTTTACTTCGTACCATACCTAGACGATTCCGTTGGACAAGGGTCGCCACGCGATTTGGTAAGTACCCTTTGATTCAACTGGCTTGGCGGATGGATGGTGGGGCTTCGTGACCTAACTAAGGCTAGGTAATGATCAGAGAGCAAAGCGCGGGAGAGATGCAGAATGCGTAGCGGGCGCGAACGGCCTTAATTAGGTCGCAAAGCCCCGCTTCCAGCCGCCATGGCAGTTGAATCAAAGGGTACCTAAAGGCAGTGGCTCGGCAAATCTCAACCTAGTCAAATTTCCGCTTATCTGGGGTTATTCGCTGGTCACGAAAACCCACCTTAGAGAGCTCGAAAAAGGCGAAAAGACGTTTTTCAACCCCCTTACCTTCAAAACGAATGGAGCAAGGATGATGACGCTGAACCGTTGCGGGACCCAATGATTATAGCATTGCGGCGGGCAGCCTCCAATGGTGTGCGTGTAAGATTGGCTTGCGCGAGTAAATTCGAGAGCGATTTTCTCCACAGGGAAGGCATGCTGTGCAACCGAGGTTGCACTGTTTTTATACTTGGATTTTAAGGAACCTACTGCGTTAAGATCTCAGGTTGTCAAGTTTTGCCGATCCACTGCCTTTAACGTTCTCTTGTCATATACGAACAAACACATCAGAAAACGCTTCTGGAAGCCAGAAGGGGGGCCCTCTCTAAAAGTTTTGCTCCCGCAAGTTGATTGTTTGAGGGCGCCTCACCAGTAAACCAAATTTATTCATCTTTTTTCAACAACAAAACTACGAACACAGTTATTACAGTCATCTCACATATATATCCGTAAATTTCATGCATAAATAAGAGATCATTCTTGCATATTTTGTGCGTGTTGCTCTGCGTTACGAAGTTTAACTCGTAGATCAGTAGTTCTCACAACGTCCAGCGCACATTCCTCTTCCTTAGTAGTGAATTATTTGGTCAGCTTTAAGTGACTTGCTAATAAATCAACCTTATTCTTTAACGTAAGGCTAGCTCCTTTCCTAGCTAGAGCAATCGCAGCGTCTTCACGACCTTCCTCGCATGCGAGGAATCTGCAAAAACGAAATCGAAATTTAAGAAATGCATAAAAATTACTCACAAAGGTGTGCTTCCTTCAGAATTTCTGGGATCGATGTATATCTTCGGACGAGCAAGCAGCATGTGCACGATCTAAATAAACCCAAACTCATCCTCAGAGAAATGGAAAATTCTTGGCGCTTGCTTGCTAAAAAAATGATCACGTCTAAGTGCATACTCAGATATTAGACTTTAACTCATACAAATCATCCGTTTTACACGCAAAAATAATGACACTCTTAGGTGCTTGTAATTGATTTAGACTGAATATATAAGTGCAATTTAATGCTGAACAAGCAGAAGTAATTCGTTTAATGTATAAAACTGGCTAGAATCTGAAATAATTATTGTACATGGGTAGCCTCACCTTGTCATGACCTTGACTTGCAGCTCGGTGAAGTGGAGTGGCGCCAAATTTATCAGCTGCGTTTACATCTGCTCCAGCTTCAAGCAACAGATGTGTAATCTATAATAGTTTGTGTAGATTCTATTATATTGACATTATGGAATGTTCCTGTTCCAAATTATCGATACAGATATGAAGAACTCCAAGTCAAAACCCCAATCCACTTTGACGGCTATAAACTGTTGTCTCGACGAAGAAAATCGTCCGCTTCGCAGCGATGCGCCCCGTTTCATCGGCTTCATTTGTCGAAAATGAGCAAGTCAGCGTGTACACAATTTGTCAGATTTGAAATGCGTATTGCCAAATTTGAGATATCTTCTTTGTTGATTCCTTCATAACTGAATAGAAGTGCAAAGCCTTTTTTTTTCGGAATAGTTTCAAAAATTAGTGAATGGGATACAATCTATAGGAAATCGCAGAAATTCCTGCATTTTGAATCCCGTTTCAGGAAATTTCCATGGATACAAGCAAAGTATGATAATGTGTAAAAATAAAAAACACACAAAATTAGATTCATGGTTTTTTTAAACACAGCGAAACTCAACTAAGCTGAAACATACCGTAGAACTTAGTGCGCATTCTTTGAAATGTTTGCTTTTGATACAGAGATTGCTTTGATATGTAGAAACGGGATACATTACAGATTATCTGTTCTAGGGTCTACGATTTTAGTTTATTCAAGCACTCATGTGCAGTATAGGATCATACGGTCTTCTATCATCAGCGAATACCATGAACTATTTATATACGCGTACAACCTATATAAGCGATGTCTCACATACTCTGTGCATTGTTTATCAGCGGTACATATGACCCCATGCTAGTCTTCCTTTCTTTGTTCTTACAGTAAGTGTGTCGTGCTGTTTAATGTAGCCATTTGAACATCCTTTGCCAACAATGTCGAGCCAAAAATTAGCACAGACGCCATATGAGTTGCAAGTTACAAGACTTTGAGAAATGCAAACCCAAATTGTCCCCAGATGAAGTCGAACTGAATGTGGCAGTCGCACAGAACTTCAGGTTAGACACAACTAGTAATTTTCTATTTTCAACCTTTGGGCAAGAAAGTTACCAAAAGACTTACATTATAATTTGCAGAACGTCTGCTGCGAATGCCTGGAGAACGCTAGAAATTACAACAAGAGTACATTGAACTGGGGATATATGCCTGTCAAAGTCAGGTTTGTCTCCCTTCTCATACGTATTGCAAACTATGAGCTTTTGCTCTAAACCTTTTTACAGTATACGGGAACATGAGAGGCACCCTAGGTTGCTTGTGAAAGAACTCCTTGAGGTCTGCATTTGTAGTAAGTCAAAATGAAGGGAAGTAATCCAAAATGCTTTTTTGTTCGAAGTTACTGACGGCTTCCTCACTGCTACAAAGTTTCGCTTTTGAGCAATCATTTCGCTTCTCTTGAGAAATTTATATCGATACCTTGGAGGTTGCGCTAGTAATCAAGAGCACGTTAATTCAGAAGACATGGCCTAATACAATGAAAGGAGTCGGATGTATTCTACAGAAAAGTGGAGCACCATTTGGATTGCCCAAACATGGCTCGGAGGAAGCCTGCTGGAAATTCCCAGTTTCGATGTTGTGTGCGTAGTCAAGAGGGGCTAGAGAACTTAGAAAGCGCTTTTGTGACATTCTAAATGCTTTTTTCTTTATGTTGTTGTATCTGCGAACACACAAGATTGTAGCCGATATATAACCGAAGGCATGGAAAAACGCCATAGGCAATTTAAATACGACTTTGCAAAGTGCTGAGTAAAGGTCTGTCAATCTTCAAGATTCGTTGAGATTTGAGCTCGTTCGAGTCTGTGCTTTTCATCAAGCTTATGAATGAGTTCGGCAGAGGACTGGGGGACCATGAAAGGGGTGTCGAGAAAGAAATCAAACTGACATAAGATCGGCGGTTTGCAATAGAGCTAGCCAAAGCAAAGAAAAAGTCGATCTAACAGCATGCAGATATGCTCAAAAATAGGAAGGAGTCTGCGAAGAGAAAGACCATTCAAATGGCAATAGCCACATTCTTTCACATCAACATTACTGAGAAAGAGGTTCGAGGCAAAAGAAAGGAGAATATGAATCAGAGGCGATTCGACAACAGGACAAAGAAAATGTATCGACAAAATTAGCCATAAGACAGTGCGAAGGCGTGTCACCTTTTCATTAAACTCTCCTATACAATGAATTTTATTCTGCATAATCTATCTCAATCACATTATGGGAGCGAGGACAAATTACTACATCTCTATCCAAATATTCAATCGAAAAAATCATACAAGTGTCGTCACACCGTGTGGATAAGTATATAACATTTCTACTTCTTGTATGTACGGGACAGATTGGTAGTTTTTGTAGTGCACATGACGCACTGTGCTTCAATAATTTTTTAACACGCTGACGACAGTGCCGCGCACTGGTGCGCGGCGGCCAGATTGCAATACTATCTGTCCAATCCTCTCAGTATTTATTCATATATAATCAACATAGGCTCAGACGTACTTCATGTATAGTGTGGACCCCGGCCAGCTTCCCATAGGTACCTGCGCGACGCACCCGCAACGCACGTTTTCAGTGCGTCTGTGTCTTAGCTTCTGATGGAAATCGAGGTGCCCTATCTGCCCCCCCCCCCAACAAAGGCAGGGACCGTAGTCAGGCTGTTCGTGCCGGGACCCGATCGCGATTTTCTCACTGTCCTTTAAACCGATTGAGCAACTGATACATCTGCACTTCTGAACATCTTTAACGTGAGTGTATCTGCTTACAAGGAATTCCTCTCTGGATCCCATGCCTTTGTTCTTTATCAGTAGTTTCAACCATATTTTGTGTGCTGTCTGTCTTCGTGATCTGATGCCGTTTGTAGCGGGTCGAATATTCAACAAGAATTTTGCTTGCAGAAAATGAGCAAAACACATCCGCCAGAGTTGAAGAAGATGGATAAGGAGATGGACTTGAAGCTCAATGGTAATCGTCGTGTATCAGGTGTTCTTAGAGGCTTCGATCCTTTCATGAACATGGTTATCGAGGTTAGAGTTCTGTCTGTCAACATTTTTGGCTTTGAAGTGAGTCAAGAGATGATTAGACGAGAATGGCCCATTATTATTACGGAATCTTGGACTTCAACCAGTCCATCCAATTCCTTAAAGCTTTCATTCAGTCTACATATCAGCTATTTTCTAGTTTACAAATCAAACGGCTCACATGTAATGACAGCCTATGGTAATCGTAGATTACCATAGGCTGACCTGAAAGATTTGGAGCCCTCATACTCCAAACTTCCTTTTTTAACCAAACCCGGAATAGACTAAAGGTTTTCGTGAGCCTTTTGAAAGACTAACTGACTGAAAGTGAATATCACACCGTTTTAAAGACGGAGCATGAGTCAGTTTGTCTAGATTTGCATAAATCAACAATTCAGGACGCTATTGAATACCCCGAAAAACGGTGATCCTGTGTCTCTTGGAATGGTAGTAATTCGCGGAAGTTCGGTCGTAATCATGGAACCGAAAGAGAGGATTTCCTGAATTTTCAAACTTGATCCTGACAATTTGTTCTCATTTTATATGTATCATATGCTGATCTAATTCTTTGTTTGTTTCCACGAAGGCTTAGTAAATTCTTCTAAGTGAATTCGTCGGGGAATTGCTCAAAAGCATCTGCTTCAAAGGTTTGAGGAGACAAGTGTTCTGGCAGAAAATCCTTTTCTGCGCTGCAGATTCACGGAAGAAGGTCATTGAGACGTTCTGTGACTTGAAGCAGTATAGCGTTGCCTTAGTTAACATATTAATTTCCGTCTTGCGTCGAAATCAATTGACTGTCAGCAAGGCCGTTACTTTGTTTTACGTAGGGTAATCTTACTATCTGAGAAACTTGCTCTTTATAATATCTTTCCAAGACAATTATACTTGGCTAGCACCGGCCCGCCGCCCTTCATATTCGGCTCAGTACGACTCAAAGGCGACGCGTACATCCTATACTCATTACATTAAGCATGAAAGAAGTTTGGAATTGTTAACAAACGTTTTTTCGGCGCCTAAATAGTTGCCAAGCAAATTCATCAGTTTGCTTCATATGACTCTGTGTCAGATGGTAAAGGGAAAATCAGTCTACTTTCATCACAACTATGGATTGAACATTGGAATTTGAGCAGGCAGTAAGGTAAAGATCTGTGCAGTAAAGACAGGTGTATGTCCAAACAGGCAAAAATTTGTCTCCTTCATTGATTCTCCGTTTCCTATCGTTAGAGAGAATAGAACATGGGTAGAAAAGAACATTGCGTCTGTTGTCAAAATCAATAGAGCTTTTTTGCGCGGTGCGGATTAGACTTACTCTTTACTGCAAAGTAAGACTCCATGGTTGATCAGAAAGGATTGCAGTATGGTTTGCAAATTTAGAGCAGTGACTCGACCTAGACACATGCTTGCAATCAGGGGGATGTGATCTCAGCGCTGATTTCAAATTTGTCGCTAAGTTCATAGCTTCATTCCGGAACAGAGTATCAACGTTAAGTAACATCAAGCCAAAGCTATGAATCTTACATGTTGCTAAATGCGGTTTGAGGTGCTACCTTCCTATCAAACGAGAGTATCGCTCTACCAAGTCACGGTAATCTCTTCAAATGCCAATAGAATACCTTTTGTGAAATTTTACTACTATAAACCCATCGCAAGTATAATCAAAATAATCAGAACTTGTGGGTTCTGATTGACACTCCATTGTTTAAAGATGACTAGTAAAGGGTTTTGGAATCGGAGGTCGCTTGAAGCTATTTGGGTCTGTTTTCCCTGGCAGGATCCAAATCACAGATTAGTCGCCATGAAAATGATCATTACGTCTTCAAAATTTTATAACCTCCTATCGAAAATTAGTGCGGAAATTCAGGCCAATTTTGTTCAGTCCTAACAAAATTAGGAACTCCTACGCGTGAGTACAAACATCGACGCAAAACACCAAGCAACAAAAATCAAAGCTGATACGATGTTTGTAACTACGCGTAAGAGTTTCAAGTTTTGTTGAGATTAATCAAGACTGGACTGAATTTTGCACTGATTTTTCACACGTGAAGACATCAGTGAGTACTGCAAAGTAAATGACATGAAAATATGAAACCTATGCACCAATTTGTAAAGGAATGGCTGAAAAATGCGAGACTTGAGCTTCTTGACTTACACATTCCATCAGTTCATTCGAACACTTACGGAAACAAGAAGTTTCATGGCACGTACTGGAGGTACAAGAGCAGAAACAATGTAGTGGTATGTATGACACATGTCAGAGGAGATTAACCGTGGACGGATGAAGCGACATCATGCCAATGACGAAGTGGGGCGACTCAACAGTTGACAAGTGGCTGTGGGAGGAGCTTGAAATCAGAAACGCAGTCTTCGGATTGGCGAAAATCCAGCTGTTGAGTACTGACGGGATTCACTGAGACGGGGCATGAAAGTTTAAAGGACCGTGGAGAAACCGCGCTCGGGTCCCTGCACGAACAGCCTGATTACGGTCCCTGCCTTTGTTGGGGGGGGGGGGGGGCCAGATAGGGCACCTCATGGAAATCCTCCTTTCTTTCTCTTTTTTTTTGTTTTTGGTGTACTATATTCTCTCTATTTTAGGTATAAACAATTCGCGATGACCGGTGACGAGATTATACGTGCTCTAACAGTTCTAAGAGCTTCAGTCTTGTGTAGTAGTCTTGTGTTTTCCCTTTTTTCTCTGAAAAATTGAGATTTGATTGGATAGTGAGATAATATTTTTTCAAAAGCTTCTTGTATATAATAAGAGTCCCCTTCCGTTTGATGTGTAAGGTGTAGACAGTGTTTCAAGTCAAAATTGAGCCTTCCGAGAAGCCAGTAGGCATTTGTTTACTGAAATATCCACTTTTTTGGAATCTTTGACCACTCTAGTTTCTATCTACGAAGAGTAATGTTTTAAGAATGCTGTTGTTCTTTAATTTTTCTACGTTTAGCTATTACAACCTATCCATCAGTGCAAGTTTGGAATATGCATCCATTGATTGAATTTGAGATATTCATGGAACTTGCCTTCTTGCATACTTCTCTTTCGTAGGGAACCTAGAGGTTTCCACATTACATTTTTCTCCTTTGTGAGCATAAATATGCTCCACTGCTCATGAGTGAGGCAAGAGGCATTGAGAAGGGCGCGCGCTACGTGCGCGCTGCGGAAGTACCTATGGGAACCTGGCCGGGGTCCACACTATATTAGCCCCGCCCCTTTTGAAAAACTCCGCCCACTCCCATGCTTCTCACAAAGACCCTTTTTGTTCAAAGCATGGGTGAGGCCGTAGATAAGCGCAAGACCTTAAGTAACTTTTAGCCAGGCCCCGCCCACCGCCACGCAAACTCCGTCCCCTAACAGTAAGTGACCTCCACCTTTTTCAAAAGTGGCGAGATTCGCATGAATTCTTAAAATTTGGCAAATTCCGAGATTTTCGCTCGGGTTGGCGGAGCTTGCCACATGGGGCTGGCTTGCACATTTCATATTTGGTGCATGGATGCATGCATACATACATGCGGCCAGGCGTAGGGATGCACGGAAACGCTTCTTCCACAGGGACAGACCTCGGAAAAATGGCTCGTCGTCAACGTGTTAAGATTTGACAGCAAGTGACAGGCATTCAATCCAAAAACCTGCATAAGAAAAAGAATTAGGTAATGATAATACTAGGCTGTCCCGAAAGTATTAGGCTGTTGCAAAAAGAATGTCCGTTTTTCTAGGCCTAAATTTCAAACAACTTTTCCATCAAGCTGTCGTTACGATATAGATTCTGCATATCATTGAAAAGCTCTTTTCATGTACTTTCTAACGGTGATGGATTTAGGCTTCTATTTTCGTCTATGAGAATTTCACCAGCATTTTTGACATCGACTCAAAATCGAAATCTCATAGCTTTCACTTTCTTGACCACAATTCAGGAGCAAATAAACGAATTCTTCTAAAAACATAGCAATTGTATTAATTGAAGATTGTTTACCTACTGCATGCTTAGGTAGATTTTTAGACATATCTGAACTGAGAAATTGATGCCTCAAGATAGATACCCGCTTCTGGCATTATATAGGTCAAAAATTTCTCATGACTAAGGCCCAAAGGTTCGGCAATTTCTGTAAGCTTGAAATTAGCACACCTTAACTAAAATATTTGAAGAAAAACTTAGCTACTCAGTGCGCGAAAAATTTCCATGATTTGGCACTTACAAGCCTACAACAAATAGGCTCAAAAGCATCTTTGGAATTTTATCTTTTATGAGCTGGCAGCCGGGTTTCACCCCGGTTTGGAGCCAGTCTATCAGTCTAACCTCCCCCCTCCCCCCCCCCCCACCCTGCACACTCTGCACACCCTGCAGTACGAAAAATGTGCATATAATTCTGCTTTACAAATATAGAGATTTTCGCATAACTCCTTCGTTGGATTCTTTTATATACACACGATACTGTTGGCCTGCGGCTATAAAATAAATTGATTGCCAGCCATAGGAACAAAAGTTGAAGGGGGTTGCAGGCTTTCAAATACGAGCTCAAAAGAAAAACTTCCACTTTTTTGACGCATGGTTTCCTTCCGGTTCGCGATATCAGTGTGAGCAGGCGCGCGGTAAGTTACAAAGGGTTTACTGTTTCTGACGGTATTGACTGCATTCAAAAATATAAAGAATGGACAAAGTCGTAGCCTTCCAGATTAAAGACCAAAACGGACATTATTTTTGCAACAACCTGATATTTTCGCTTTTTGAACAGCGGCCACAAGTCGCTGGGTAAACGATTATAGATCTTGATACCATTTGATGCATCTTTTCATTCTCTATCAAATGGTCATGATTCTATTGTACAGCGAAAGGGCTCATAGACTATCAACAAAATCTGGAATCCATGCTTTTTGCCGAGGACTTTGCCTTTGCTTTCTTATGCAAAAAAGACGATTGGATATGCTTAATGTTGAGACGAACTCTTAACCATATTCAATCAGCTAATTTTACTGCAATTGCTACTTTCTACCATACCAATTACTTTTTGATGTGACGTCTCAAACATGGAGATCCCCTCAAATGCGTGATTATGCTGACTGCTTTGAAGCACTAGGACAAAGCGCATAAAGTATGTAGGAAAAATTACCTCCGCGTGGTTCTTACTTGCAGCGTAATGGAGTGCAGTTTGTCGATTGTTATTTCTATGGTTGACGTCAACCTGAATAACCATGGTAAGAACCACAATCTTATGCAGAGATAATCGTCGTCTAGGAGATGCCCATAAAAGTGCTCACAGCATAGTGTTTCAATATACATTTCCACTTATACTGTTTAAAGTTGATATTCTCAAGAATTGGCTCCGATTCCGATATTCAATTCAAAACACCATCTTTACCATTACTGATTATGTAGTTGGACTATAAAAATTTAGCAGGCTAAAGAAAGCTCACAATATACCAGTGACAGTCACTGAAATTTTTGAAGGGTTCGCGATTTTGCTCGGTAATAAAATAGAACCCTGAGAGATCTTGAGCAAGAACGTTGAAGACGACGGATATAGTTTGAACATCTTATCTCAAGAAAGAGGCTTACTTCTGGGAGAGTGAGGAGATATCGCACCACTTCGACACGCCCGGCGGACGCGGCAATCATTAGAGGAGTCCATCCCATCTAAAAAATCACATATAGCATGACATTTGGAAAAGTATCAAATCTAGAATGATGAAGCATTATGTTTTTTGCAGCCATGAGATTTATTCAGCACGCAAAGCATAACACCAGTCCATAAAGCATTGTTGACAACGCAGCTTCCCTACCAAGGCGAACACACCCGTTCATAAAAAGTTTTCCCCAGGCGCCATTTTCAATGACAAAGATAGTCTATGAATTCAGAAACGCCGGAATCAAAATGCTCCGGCATTTTATCAAACTTGCAGTCGATCTTCATACTTCGAATGCTCTAGCGCATAAGCGCTTGTTTGATTTCACCATTCTAATCAATATGAATAAAGCAATATCTCATGTTATCTCCAGCTATAAGCAAGAATTATTCAACATTAATTCAATTTCTCTGTGATAATTCATAACTTTTAAACACAAAAAATAAATGGTAACAACAATTCGGAGTCAACCCAAGAAAACGCGGGACTCCCTGGAGCGGGAAAACCAGGATAAACAACAATTGGAGTCACATGGTAGGGCGTTCACAGAAAATTTAAGGGATGGGACAATTCAAATCTTTAGACGAAGAGGGGAGGCTGGGATGCTTTTCGAATTTTTAGGAGCTAGTTTCAAACTCCAGCAGATGTGTGAAGAAATTCTTTTGAAGTTGTTTAACTTTATGAATTTAATAAACTTCGATTACTAGCACAAATAAGTGTTTGCAATATTTCATAAAAAGAAACCAACAAATTAAGTATGCATCTAAATATAGTAAGTTGTCTCCAAAGTTTGGTCTGTATTCTTGATCGATCATTAAAACTCAGGACTGACAGATGAACGGCTCAGGTACCACTCTTCACAACTTCAGCTTTTTTCTTACAGCTGCATTATCGCTGCTCTATGTAATCTTTGCGATGTCATCGCAGGCTCTTGTGCAGTCTGACAATAATGCCAAATTTCCCCTAACTGAAATTTCACCTTAGCCTTTTGAAGAGACATAGGTCAAACCTCAAAGTCAGCAATAACTGCTTGATTTAGCGCATTCCTTCAAAGCCCAGATTGGTCCTT
The DNA here is from genome assembly GCA_958299035.1 of Cylicocyclus nassatus. Taxonomy (NCBI): domain Eukaryota; kingdom Metazoa; phylum Nematoda; class Chromadorea; order Rhabditida; family Strongylidae; genus Cylicocyclus; species Cylicocyclus nassatus. Next base: position 43,512,255 of record CATQJL010000223.1, on the reverse strand, counting down.
TTACAAATGATGATAGTCAGTTGTCGATGTTGATGTTCAATGATTGTAAGAGTCAGCTTCAATTCGACCGAAAATTCATTCTTCATGCTTTTGCTGCGTTTGTGTGTTTTAAATCTTAACCAAAAATAATGATCTCCGAAGAGATGCTTGGTGAAGCCCAACCAGCGGACCGAAAGAATCTAATAAAACTGAGGTAAAGCCCAACTTTGCTCTGTTTGAATTATATACATTCACCGAAAATTTCCTCAATATTAGCCAACACTTTGGGCATATACTAAATAAATGAATAAATAAATAAACAAATAAATAAATAAATAAATAGATAAACAGATAAAAAACTATACTAATAAAGGCAAAGAATTTTGACAGTTATTAGATAGGGTTGAAGAAAAATTATAGTTCCAAAACGTGTTTGTCGGAAGGAGAAGGAAAGGGGCATCAAATACATGTTCAGAAGCCCTCACGTCGTTCGAGAAAAAAAATTATCGTGTTCCGCGAACAAACGTTTCGCGGAACACGATAAATCGAATACCTTTGAAGATGAACGCAAGACTGAAACAGAAAGAAAAAGATGGAACTGTGCGAAGTTACGGGTGACTTAACATAATAGGATTCGGTGTAAAAATAACAAAGTGGATTTGAGAAATGTCTAGTTAATATTGTGAGAATTTGTGAGAGCATTATGTAACAATCTCAAAATACAGAAAAAGATTTCATTTTCATTTCATCAATTTAATTGAGAAAAAAGTTTGCCTGATTTTCTGAACAAACAGTTGAAAAAACATGAAGGAAACACGGGAGAAAGGAGCTTCACTGGCCACAATCTCCTGCAGACGTTACTATGGCATCCGATGAACCGTTACATATACATTAAAAAGCTCTTAGGAATGCATTTATCCACCACTAAAAGCTACTAGCGTCATTGCACATCAGAAATATATGAGAGTACAAGTTCATAGAGCAAGGACTAGCCAAATGAGTGGAACAGACAGGAGTTTCTGTACATTGTGAAAGTCATGAGAGAGAAAACTGCAATTTGCAGTGGACAATGAGCTAGCCAAAATTTGATGGGAAAACAAAATAATGAAAACAGCGAAAAACATACACCAACGTTTGTGAAATCAGATACTATGCCCACTTACTTTCTGGGCGACCTGATTATCACAAATAGTCGTATAAGTCCCTAAAGCCAGGCTTCTAATCTCTTCGAGCGCCCGCAAAGAATACTGCGAGTTTTTACCCATTAGTCGAAAGGACAGAGAGTCAAAAATAACCTAGTGACAGTTTCTGAGATGTAGATCAAACAAGAGCACACTTGTAAATAAAAATCAAGAAGAGCGCGAAGCATTGGCAGAGCATGCGCGTTACTGAATAGCGATTGAAAAAGTGTAAGTCAATAAAGCACAAAGTCTTTCGGCTGCAAGCAATGCGATAATACCTCAGAGAGGGTCTCTAGTCTACTCTTCGGCCCCGAATTCTCCCTCTTTTTCTTTTTCTTTTGTTGGATCACATCAGTCACATCACTCGCCAAGGCTCATATCTAGGTATGCACGTCTAACTTGAGAATTTGTAAACCGATGAAAGAGCTCAAGATGGAAGAAAAAAGGGCGGGATATTTGGAAGATAACTATTTACTTGTAACTATATTGTTTTCAATCTGGATGAATACACAGCCACCACTCACAGAGGGAAAGTTAATATATGCTTCCGTTTCAAAAATTTATAGTTCCCTCCAAACAACTTTTCTACAATGTCTATTAGCATTTTCAAAGAATTCAAAAATCTATCATTTTTTAAGGCAGTATTCCGCAAAATTTAGGTCTTCAGTTTTCATCTTTTCATACCCTTCTCCCCATGCTAAACCCATACCTCGGGCTTTACAGCGCTCGAAAATAGCGAAAATAAGCTTTTTTCAAAGTTCTCTTTGTCCGCATCCGCCGCTGCAAAATACGTGTATGGGCGAATCCGGAAGGAAGGGCGGGGTCCGAAAGACTTTCCAGAGTTTATTTTAGACTTTCCAAAAGCGCCTTTTTTCTCCAGAGTTCAATGATAGATTAATCGGGGGATCTGCCACAATGCTTCTAAATCACTTATCATCTTGCAGGGAGGCTGTCTTTAATCGCAAACAATTCACTCCAGATAAACCAACACAAAGCGAGGAAAATACTTTTCCTACAGTTTCGTACCACTCCAACGCAGCAGTACCTTCCTCTTCCGTTCCCCTCCTTGTTTGAAGGTCTGTGTGAGAGGTGTAAGCACAATTGTCGGGACTAACGCTCGAATTATTATCTATGTCAAGCTAGTTGTTGTGCCTCCCGATGACAACAATACCTCCATCGATTGATATCAAAAAAAACCTGCAGAGATTTAACATCACAAGCTGGCCATTGAATTTGCTGCGCTGGCCAAAATGGCGCGCTCTTTATGCGCATAGTGTGCCCCACCCCACAGGCAAAACGCGCTCGCAGCCGCTTCGCTTCCATATATTTCCCGCATGCGTCCGGCAGAGGGCCTTACACCTCCATTCATATAAGAGTGCATTTACACCGAAATTAGAAATGTCAGTAACCTGCCGCTATTTCCCAAAGTTCGCTCCCTGTGGTTACAAGAACTGAGATAAAACTTACATCGTCAGTTCGATTTGCAGCAGCTTTGTTCTGTGAGATGGCCAACTGCAGTATCGGCATGCAGCCGCCAACCGCAGCAAAGTGAGGTGTGCTTCGACCTGAGTCATCCGTAGCCTCGAGGATTCCCTCAACACGAGTTACCATGCGTTTTGCATCCTGAAGAAGGTTTTTAAGCTGAGAAGATTTGCATCGGAATTACCTCGTCATTTGACTGCCTCAACAACTCAGCATATTCTCGCACCATATCCTGCATTTTGACTGGGGCATCGTCAACTTCCATAACTAGTGATCAAGACTAATCTCTGGTAACCCAGCAGTAGGAAGCGATCACAGTATCTAGCACTTTGACTCATGCAATAACTTCATTTGATAATAAGTTTTGATTGAACTACAACAAATTTATACAAAAATTATATCACAGTGTATATTGAGGCACAACATTATGCATCAAGCACCATAATTACCAGAACCAAATCTTAGAGAAGACTCTTTTTTGGAGGATGTAATAGATAACCGCGAAGTAGAATACAAGTGCTATAGTGACTAAGATCTTGTCTGTTATCTCCCTTCTCTCGTACTTGGACAAAAGCTTGTTGCCAGTCTAAGAAGAGATAAAGAAATCTTAGCTGGAAGAAGAGTAAGTTCGTTCACCTGGATATGGCTTGCATGACCCTCAAACTCCTTGTGGGTCTGCACCAGTACTGAGCTAGAGTGAACTAAGCTATCCATCGTCTGCTCACTTTGCGCCACTTGTTCACCCATCTTTGATAACAAATCTGACAAACGCTCAGTAGTCTAAAAGAGAAAGGGATGTTGGAAAGACCGTAACGTAATCCATGTGGAATGACTTACCTTCACAGCATCCTCTTTCAAGCTTTTTTCGTCCATTAACCGCTTTCTTCGTTCCGCCTCCTCAGAGCCTCCTTCAAGTAGCAATGAACGAGCCGATTCGTCTGAAATGGCAGCACATATAGCCTTCAGTTGAGGCACTTGAAGGCAGTGTCTCGCCATAATTTCATTTTCCATTTTTTTTTACTTTTTCGGAGCCATAAAACCCATATTCCGGCTTTTCAGCCCATGAAAATGGCGAAAATGAGCTTTTTCCGAAAATTCCCAGGTCCCCTTCAGTGGAGAATACATGTAAGTGGACCGAAACCGGAACGAGGGAGGCGGGATGCGAAAGGCTTCAGGTGCATCTTCATTAAATACGAACCTGAAAAGCTTTGGAAAAAACTCATTTTCGCCATTTTCAGCGCTGAAAAGCCCAGATATGGATTCCTCATGGCGTGAAGGCTTCGGAAAGATGAAAAACGGAAAACGAAATTCTGCCGAGACACTGCCTTTAAGGCTTCAAACTTTTACAAAAATGTAAACAAAATCTGCATTCTAAAGTTGCTCACTTACTGATGGACTTTCTTGCCTGAATGGTAGCACTGCGAAGTTGATGCTGATTCTCGGTTAACTCTTTGCCATGCCGCTCAGCACTTTCGCGAACGTTTTGCTGCTCCCTTCTTGATGACAACTAAAAGGCATTATTACTCGCTGACTGGCAACAGCGGCTCCACCCGCCCTGTCAATAATATTTCCATAATCAAAGGCAGTATCCGGGCAAAAAGTCGATTTTGAGATTTTGTGCTTACTCGGGCCTATTCGCTATGCTGACTTCGAAAATCAACATTGGAAAGCGCGAAAACGGCGAAAAGGGGCTCTAACGCAGGAGAAAAATCAGAAGTGGGCGGGGTCTTTTGAAGTGTGGGTTCACGCTCCAAGCTTCCGGAGCGTTCTTCTCGGTTCCGATTTCAAGTCATGCATTCACCTGGCGAGATCTCAGGACGCTAGCGGATTGAGAAGATCGCTCCAGAAGCTGGGGCCGCGAAATTCGTGTAGAAGACCCCGCCCACTTCTGATTTTTCTTCTGCGTTAGAGCCCTTTTTCGCCATTTTCGCGCTTTCCAATGTGGATTTTCTGGCTTAGCACAGAGAATCGAACCGGGTAGGCCCAAAATCTCAAAACCGACTTTCTGCCCGGACACTGCCTTCAACATGCTCACTATACCCCCCCTCCTGCGCGAGGTACGCGCGTGTTGCGCGTGGTCGCGCCATCGTCACGATTATTCGAATGGCTATACTTTCAGCTCTATTTATACTGTGAATGATCTCTAAAAACACTCTTAAACTATTGTTGAGTATATCGACTGAAACGAGGGGAAGAATTGAAAACAACGCAAGCATCAAGAATTTTCGGATAAAAAATCTAAGCACACAGTTTAGAATACTTTTTTTGCAATTTTAATTATAGTCACGCAAATTACATCAGAACAAGTGAATTTTATCAGTCAAACTAAGTCCTAGTAAGACGAACGCGCCAAAAAAGCTAATCGCATGACAGTTCCAGCTCATTAAAGGCAGCGTCCAGGCAAGTCCGGACACATGGGGACCTCACGTGGATAGTAATTTCGGGGCCCTAACTAAGCCACTGCCTGATCGGCAGCTCAGGTAGTGCCCTAACGCCTGAGATATTCCCCTTCAAACTGGACCCCGCGATCGTATTTCACATGGATTCATGACGCAAAGCGTTGATCCTGCCGCAAAACTGCCATGAATCCATGCGAATACGATCGCGGGCTCCAGTTTCTAGGGGAATATCTCAGCCGCTGGAGTACTACATGCGCTGCCGTTTGGCCAGTGCCTTAGTTAGGGCCCCAAAAGTACTTTCCACGTAAAATCCCCATAGGTTCAGATCTGCCTGTGGCCGTATTCATCAACGAAACCCGTAGGTTCCGGAACCCACTGGGTTAGTGCTTTTGATAAATATCGATTCTACTCCAAGGAAGAATCGATATTCATCAAAAGCACTAACCCAGTGGGTTCCGGAACCCACGGGTTTCGTTGATGAATACGGCCACTGGACGCTGCCTTTAATTCCCTGCAACATCGAATGTTACGCAGACCAGACGAAAAAGGGAGCCCCATAGGTCTATTCTAGCGAACGCTGGATTTCAAGATAAGACTGTATGTTGACTATAAAATCTATTGCTCGATGATGTGATATTCGCCCTCTTCGAAAAAAAGAACCCTGCGCTCTCGAAAGACTTACTCTTGATGTAACTGCTTTGAGCATGTCGATCTTGCTCGCCAGTGAAGCTAACAACTCCTTTGCTTCGCGTGTTTCATCGTGCAGAGCTTTTTCACTGCGAACGCTCTCTCTGGATACCGCAAATACAAGTTTTGCATAAGCCAAACTGACAACCTACTTGATATAGTCAATCTTCTGTTTAGCCATAGTATCAAGTCTAACAATTTCCTGATTCAATATGTGAGCTTCCAACGCACCTCGATCACTTATGGGAGGCATTTTAGACGAGATGCAGGAGAAGCGCTAAAAAGGGGAGATCGGCAAATTGCAACAAAAACCTGTGGAAATAAACTCAGTAAGTTGCCAAAAAATAATGAGTCTAAGTAGAAGATGAAGATAAGCGCACCTGAGGATGATCAAGTGACCTTTAAGAACTAACTGTCGTCTTGAAAGCGGGGACTCGCCTTAGAAGCAAAAAAAGCAAAAATCTTTCAAATTTCCGGCTCTAAATACTATAAATGAATCCCAAAACAAAAATAACGGCTTTGTCTTTTCGAGAGCAAGATAAAGGTCATGCAAACCCGCCATCAGCACAAAACATGATTAATCAAAATTTTATTGACTGAAACTGCAGGGAACTATATAACTCCAATATCAGTTGGAGAAGGTACACGCACCGAGCATATGAACTAGCGATCTGGTCCTATATGTTAACGAAACACAATATCAACAAAGAAAACCTATCCTGACAAAAAAAAATCAAAGGCAACAATGGTGAGCAAATAACAACAAGCATGAGATGCAAGGCTCACTCGAAAGCATGGAGACTAGAGGTAAGATGTAGAATACCGCTTCGAAGACTTCTATACATCAAATCCTGCATCTCGTAAGCATTTCTTGTGAGCTTCGATGAACTTGCCACATTTTTCTTCACCGTTTTCCATTATGCACTGATCTCGAGCCTTAATAAACGAAATTTGCGATATTCGCCACAAAACATACATGAAAAAGTCGTCATGCATCAAACTGTCTGATACGATATGCAAAGATTGGGGTGGAGGACTATATGTCGCCGAATTTGGAAGAGTCCCGCGCGGATTCCCTGCAGGAACGCATGCCCGCGCATGCACAAGGGTGCGTATTTGTCCCAAATGACCGCGGGACCGCCCTTTTTCGGCGACATATAGTCCTCTACCCCAAAGATTGAGTTGGAGATCAGAAATCTTGCAAGCTTTTCTTTAGCAAAAATTTTTGAAGCATTCAGACATACAGATTGAACGGAACAAAAAAGTGTCACAGCTCACAACAATTCGTAAGTTGAGAGAAGATAGAGGCTGTCTCAATTTGAGCGTCAAAGGCCCAACGGCTCGGGTCCGCATGGCCGCCTACCTAGGTATTGCGACGTGTGCACGAGTGTATCTTTGAACAATTTCCGTGAAGCGAAAATGCGTTCACGAACGCGGCGCACAGCCTGAGGCAGCGATTCTGTGAACCTGCGATGCGTTGACGCTCACATTAAGACAGCCTCTGATCTTGCTCATCTCTCTGCTGTATACAGAATGCCGATGAAGACATAGGGCTCGCTTGGGATACCGCTTTCGGCGATGAAACAACGCCCACCTTTTTGGTCTCCGGACATGCACAACACGGCTTCAACTTCTTCTCCATAGTGCACTCCGTGGTTTTGGTTTCTTTTGGCATGATGCTAAAAAGCACCAATACACATTGATAAAAACCATCAGCAGAACAGAACGAAGATTTAGTTTACAACTAAGTCAGAAAGAAGAGCCGCCTACTATACTATTGCCCATATTCAGTACTTAAAAACAAAAGAGCAAATTTCTTCGTCGTGGTTAAGGCCCTGGCCAGACTTCGCTCAAAAGCGCCCGAAAGCGCCCAAATGTCTCTAACCTCTCCTCACTCTCTCTCATCTCTCCTCACGAGAAAGTGAAGAGACACCAGAGAAATTTGGGCGCTTTTGAGCGCTTCTGCGCGCTTTTGGGCGCTTTTGAGCGAAGTCTGGCCAGGGCCTAACTGTATTCAAACACTCCGAACTGTCATGAGCGGTTTGAAGAGTAAGGCTTGTAAAATGCACTTATCTTATCAGAGATGCAGTCAGTCTATGGAACCCTTCCAATGCCGCTCACCACCAGAAGAGACACATAAGTTAAAATTGGACCGAACCAATAAACTTCACAAAACACTTCAAAACTAATAAATATTTATGACTGAATGCGTTAATGAACCAAGACATAGACGAAAGTAGAGGAAACTCGAGATGCTTCCTAGTAAACCCGATGAAGGGTTATGGGCGGGTGAACTTTGAAAGTGTAGTTCACACACCTGTTGGTGGTGAAAATGACCGAGACTGACCGGTACACATGCAAGCGGATTAAAACAATCATAAAGGACTGGAAAAGATAAAACAGCTGGTGCAGTTCTTGAAACGATGAAGGATAAGAATGAGCAAGGTTTTTATGGATTACAAATTCAGCAGGATGGAATTTTCTTGACATCGAATTGCATTGATCTAACCCATTGGTAATCAACCCTAGTAAAGATGGAAACACAGGACCAGTAAAGGTTGTTTGGAGAGTGATGTCCAGCTTGTGAAAAAAAAATCACAAATTCATGAAAAAATGTAATCTGTTGCTTTAGCGAGATCCCAGTTGTTGCAGCTTAGCACTGAGATTGCCTCATCCTGCAATAAAACCGACTAAATCACAACGAGTCTTGCCAATAGATACGACCTCTGTCACACCCATATCGCGAAGTTTTTCCACGCGTTCGCGGTATTGGTGATTCTCTTCGGCCTTGCCTTTAGCATACTTTATAGTCCAAAACACAGCTGTTTCCTAAAATATGAATTTGGCGTAAATATGCACAACAACCCATAGAAAGGATTATGGCCTTCATTCAAATCTGCAAGACTTCCACTCGCACGTCTACAATTCTGATATCAAACAAAAGCTACACTCCAGAGACAAATCAAATATAACAGCGATGTTGAGTATGTTAAGCTTACCCACACTAGCTATCATTATGTTTTGTTATATTGAAATCATGACCCCACAATAAACCGCAAAAGATGAGTTGTTGAGACTCTATTCTTAGCGAACTAATGCAATGGACAAACAGCTACCGCAAAAATTTACAAAAGATCTTTTAGCGAAACTCTGTATGCATGCACGTCCTTTCAATAAAAATTGGGTATATATACTCATTCAAAAAGCGCACAAATAAAGCCCGAATCGCTCAAAACCTACAAAATCAGAATCAGTGGACTTTAACCTTTTGGCTAGCCGACAAGGTCAGAAGAGGTTTCACTTCGTTCTACAATGGGAATACCTCACAGGAAAAACTATAGCTACAGTCGATGTCAATTACGTACTCCCTTTCGCATGGGAACTACGCATGCGCAACGCAAGGGTCCCGCATGCAGACCTTCAATCGATAAGGCCCACTCAAATGCCCGAGTCATACGCGCGAGAAGGTGGCGCGAAGCTCACTGCTTTTACCGAAAAGGGAGCACGTGACTGACACGGACTGTACACCTCACAACTATAACAGCGCGTTATTAGTCATTTATGATCTATTAACACTCTTATATGTCGCTTGAAAGTTGGCATGTGTTTAAGACCTAGAAACTTCTACTGATGTGTTCGAATGTCAGCTTGCGTTAATGTTTCAGAATCCGCGCTTTGCCACATACATGACTTATCAACTGCAGAGTCAGGTGAACCAGCATCTTCCCTCGCGCGCGGCTACGCTTGGACACGGCACTTCTTTCGCGAACATGCTCTCAAATTCCCACCACGAAAGTGAGGAAGACGGAGCTTCAATCTACGACTGAGCGTGCGAAGATGATAAGAAAAGAGCATGTTTAATAAGTGTGGAACCCAGGCAAGGCGGCCACGCGGGAGCGGAAATGGTGGTGAACCCAACTCTGCAATTGATAACCCCTGTACTATAGCGTCTCCATTTTGCACTTTCAAAGCAGACTCCTCTCCAGCTGAGTATTTTCGGGTTTTTCATTGTTTTTTCTCCCTTTTGAGGTCGCAAGTTCATATGGGTCGGTTCTTGTGTTTTTGCAATAAGAAATCCAGGGTGGAGAGGGGATGGGACTAAGCGCACATTGTGTGCAACATACGATCCTATGATGTGACTCGACTGTATACTCAATAAACAAAGGCAAGCCTAACCTTCGAGAAAAAGTTAGCAGTACAGATGTTTCTGATAGCCATATAGCTAATTTAAAAGCATACTAGTCTAATCTTAATGAATTATATGGCTTTGGATCTGGAACGAAAACGCTTGACTTGAACAGGCGGACAAAAAAACACCCCTCAACTATGCTAACAGACATCTGAACTGCACTTTGAACTTACTCCCACCCATTTGTGCACAAACTGATAGAAACAACATACCTTGAAAAGCGAAGGATTTGACATGTACTGCTTCGCAACGACAGCATCTTGAGGATCTTTGGGTTCCGGTGAACACATCAAAGCTTGTATACTCAAAAGTACAGTGCGTAAAGTTAAAGAGGCGGCCCTGAAATGTAGACGCAATTGAATGATTTATTGAAATAAAGTCTTCAAAATAAGAGCGTAAATGATTTCAGCAAGGTCTAAACCATATGGAAAGGACTCTCAAATCTTACCATTGATCTTTCAGAATATCGAGACAGATGGTGCCTGTTTGTGAGCTTATGTTGGGATGCCAGATCTTCGTGAGGAATTTAATCTGGAAACATATGAGCAGTGATTCTCAGCCAGTGCTACCGAGACTAAAGTTTGTCTCAAAAGCACTGTCCATCCAGATTTCGACTTCCAGTCGTTTCGGTGCCTTCTCGTGTTCCTGACTTCGATTGAGAAGAGAATCGGCAGAAACTATGACAATTTCCGTCCCGAAGAACCCCCTGGCTGATTTTCCGGAACGGTGATAGGGCGCGCACAGAGGGGAGGGCATTAGTGGAAAGGAGCGATGCGCCTTGGGGTCCCCATGCCTCTTCGCTATTCCGAAGCGATTTTCCCGCTTCCAAAACGATATTTTGCGACTTGAGCATTGGCTTGGTAGGGAGTCCTACTATCGTAAACTACCAAAAGCTCAAAACCCCCAACACAGAGTGGAAGGTCCCTTCAATGATAGAAAGTTTCGTTCTCAAATTCGAGCACTAAACGAGCCTTCGAAACTTCTACTGATATCTGTACGGCCCGATTACCAAATGAGAAATCTATACAGAAATGTGCAGGTATGGACTGTCCATCGCACGCAGAGACTGGACGCCGTTGCGTTCAATGAGATAGTTAGTGCTGAGAGAAACGTCAGACGGCCAAAGAAATGAGGTGCGTTTGATGTAAGAGACGGCGATAGCGTGTGCAACGGCCCCGTCTTTGCGACTATGAATCTGTAGCACTCGCATCTTCTTCACACTCAAACGTAACACAGTTCAAAAACCGTACCATCCACTCTGAGAGTAGTGAGATTTTGATCCCGTGTAGTAAGACCGCTGGCTAAGGGACCCGTCATACTTCGCCAAAAAAGCTCAAAAGGTTCAAAAAACCCAAAAAGCTCAAAAGCAACAGGAAGCCGGAACGCCCCCTTTTGCGCAAGTTTGGCGCTAAGGGTGCGTTCATACTGATCCCAGAGTCCGGGAACAGTTCCAGTAAAGTGATTGAACAAAGCACTGTGCTGGAATTGTTCACTACGGGATCAGTATGAACGCAGCCTAAGGCATGTGTGTCGATTTTGGAACCGAGTCGTTTTCCTTCATTTACTGTCGTCTGCACATCTACATAATGTAAGAAATAATGTCAGAATTCTACCAAAAGTTTGAGGGGCGCCCCGGCTTTTTTCTGGCACTCTTGGGCTTTTTTGGGCGCTTTGGGACTTTTTTGGCGAAATATGACGTATCCTTTAGTAGTCACCTAAGCCCAGTAAAGGTGACAAAAGTGAAAAAATGCTTATGAAAGTGGAAGAGTCACCGATAAATCCGCCCTTCACCTGCGGGCCTGAAAATAATGATTGCAAAATTCAATGTACCTAGAATTGCCAGAAAGCTTTCCATACATGACTAAACTTTTGAGATTTCTAGGCGCTGAAGTTCAATTTCGTTCATTATCTCCAGACCACCTATGCTGATAGATGAAGTGCCATGCTCCTACCTCGCAGAGCGATTTCCTCGCTTTACCTCTGGCAGCATGCCTTACGTAATCCTCAGTGACAGATCCTGCTTGAAGAGCGCAAACCTCCCACTCTCACAGATGGGAGTAGGTTTGTAAATCCGATTTGCGAGCTTATTTTTGTAAAGCACAAAATTGTAAGTCAAAAGATGCAAGTACCGTTCGTCCCGACTGTTCAAATCTCAAAAAACAGATGCGTTCTGACTAAATATTAATTCTTTTGAGTCTGCTCTCTCTTTGCCATGTGGCATGAGCGTGTAAAAACAATTTCAAAGTCACCACTTTTTGCGCGATTTTTCGCAAAAAAAAAACACTAGAAATGAAGTCTATATTGAACCAGATTGTGAAGGAGATAGCGCAACAGCAAACAAGTTATAAAAGGTCAGCTACTTCCGTCGTAGCAATCCACTTAACTACGAGAAATGTTCAAGATTCAATACGAAAAAAAAAAACTCGCCTTGGGTGGAGTAAATGGATAGGTATCTGGAATTTTGATTTCTAAATCAAAAGATCCGCCTTGATAGGGGGTGTCCGGTGGACCACGTATCTGTCCTTTGATTTCGGATAAAGAATCATTCAGAATCTCAATCATAATGCCGGTTTCGGCGATCTCTTTGTTCGTCACAACTTCTTTGCATTCTCGTTGAATCCGCGTAAAAGCGATATTTGACATCTGCAAACAAAAGCTTATATTAATTAGTATCGCAACACAAAGAAAGGAATGGTAACGTAGGAAACGAGGATGAGTATGGAAAAGGTCATCGAGGACAGAAGCCATTAACGTGCATAATTACGTCATACACCGCTACGCGTTTTTACACAAACACATGGAACCCACGTGACGGGTGGAGCCACCCGTTGCTTTATCACCTTCATCACTTTGGTTTCGTATGTGAAAGCAAACTTTATCCTATTTAAGTTATTCTTATGCTTATAATCTGGTGGCTACATTGTTTTCGGAGTAGAATTTACGCCAAGCAACTGCTGTCTATCTGCTGCTGACATTAAATGTCATTCAGACAAATAAAAACCCAGAAATGGGAGGACGGCGACGTTCTACAGCGACACAAGGGGAGGTGTCAGAAATGAGCCCAACAGGATCGGATTCCTCCCTGTATTCGGATAAAAAGAAGCAAACACATCTTCGATGTGAACGACAGCGTCGTGAGGCCATCAATGTGAGTATTATCGCCGATTAAAAGTTCACTATTCTTTTTTCTCGTTTTTCTTATCACTTACACTCGATACAGAGCTATTATTGATTGAGGGTACTTGCTTTTGGATTTGCGAGTATGAGTATTAGTTACATTCTACTATCAAGGGACTGGTCAGAAGTCGAAGTGGCTAATTCAAGCATGTTGCCTACCGTTCGATGCAGCGTTCAATGCTGATTCCGAATCTGTGTTCCATAACTGCTTAGCGTCTTTGTGGACGAAGTTATGACCATCATTGCGGAAAAATCGTACATAGGAATTGTGGACTTGGGCACATTCTGCCCTTTCTGCTCACCTTGGCTTTTAGAGTATAAACTAACCTAGTTGCATGTTTTGGCTCAGCATTAAGCTGAACATGGCTCCACCAGATTTGTGCTTTGCATGCACCGTTTCTTAGCAAAATAACGGCCTTTAACGGCCCATAACTTCGCCCACATAGGCGCTAAGCAGATACGGAATACAGGTTCGAAGTCAGCGTTTTATGCTGCATTCGAAGGTATGCAGCTTACTTGGATTGGCCACTTCGACTGATCATTCCTTATAAGATTGGGAAAATCCTTGGCCCATCAACATATAACACAATTACGCGCTCTCGGAAAAAGGTAGAATTAAGGTGTATATGCATTTTATGGGAGAACGATCAGATAAGCCTCTGATTAGGATAGTGAGAAAGGAGGGCACGGAATGAGTATTAGGCACACGCCATAGTTGATCTGCCTGATCCACTTGATCCACTTCGCTATTGGTCAATCAGTGAAATGACCAACAGCGAAGCCCTAAGTGCAGGACGCGAGTTTCCTGCACCGTTTACTGTCTACCCATCCACCGAGTGGTGGTGGACCTCCCCCCCCCCCCACACACCCCATCGAAAAACGTGGAGATGGAGTGTATTTTTGTTAGGAATTTGTCTCTTTTGCACAGTTGTCGAAGAGCCATCAGCGTCCAAAAACGTCTAGACAACCTTCCAAAAACGTCTACAGTCTGCTCCAATCGGGATCAGGCCGAATCGTTGGCGTAGATTTGCGCGCTCGCAGCGGTGGCGGTTTGCGCTGCATATGTGCGCTGTCGGAGAAAGCAAAAAATTGAAGAGAGAGCAGAGAATCAGGCCGTGGGCGTGACCGCGAAACCCCAGCGACGCGGGCTCCCGCCATGCCAGTTTTGGCTGGTTAGGATTGGAGCAGACTGTAGAAACCGCACACTCCATATCGATGTCACGTCGTGACATCGCCATGGAGTTTGCGGTTTTTGAATTGCGCTCTCTTTGAATTGCAAAATTCCTGTGTACCTTTATGATCCACTGCATTGAGCAGTCATCACTTCAATCTATCATCCTCAACTTCAAAAAAAAAAATGCGTCCCCACGATTCGTGTAGAGCGGGTTGTGGACTTTTCCTGATTTTAAGGATGAACTGTAATCGTTCACGTCACAGCATTGGTTTTCACACTCTTTCGCTATCAAAAACCGCCACGCCTTGAGTTGGCAAAACCCGCCTCTACACGAATCGTGGAGTCGATTATACATATCAAACACTGCAGATCACCTGAAGAAGTAGTTGCTCCTTTTGATAGAGGTAGTTTCTTTCAGAGTGGGTACTCTGATTTGAAAGAGCTGATTCCACAGACCGCCTCCGCGATGGGATGTAAAACTACAAATGCTGCTATACTTTTCAGGCAAGTAATATGATCGAAGGTTACATTTACTTCCACTATATCCATATCACACATTTTAGGGCTTGTGATTACATGGCACAGTTAACATCGGAGGTGGAAGCCAATGAAAAGGAGTTGCAGCAATTAACTGCACAGGTAAACATAAGTGGCCGCTTTTGCTTTCTTCTCAGTTTTTTGACTGCTTAGGTATCTGCACTGGAAATGATTGCTGCACAGTATGAAACTATGGCTGCTGAAGCTCCTTCTAGTAACTCTTCCTCGCTGCAAGCCCGAATGGTAAGTTGACAGTAGAACTATATGAATAGCTTTTCTTGTATCACCTTTATGCCGCATTTTCAGTTGCAAATTCTACTTGATGATTGCTTTTCGTCGTTCGTTGAACAAGTGGACTTCTCATCGTATGCTACAATCACGCGGACACTGCTCACCTGGGTAGAACAGCTAGCCGCTCACAATGATCAATTCAAGGTTTTTTGCTGATTTTGAAGTATTTCTTCCTGTCGTATGGTTCATCTCTTCTATCTGTGCATACGCTTACCGTCTTACTTAGCACTGCTTGTGATTCGTTTTTCTTGGTACATATAAATTGTAATTTTTTGCGTACAAAATCTGAATATTTTAGAAGACGGCTGGTCAGATGGTCACACTTCCGTTTACACTTCGCTGACTTACACTCGGGCCGATCTACAGTAACGTAACCTCACTGAATGATTTCATCGTTTACACAAACATTTCCATTTTTCATCTTTTTATGCTTGCATTCGAACCGTCGTGATAATGAGATGGCAACTAAGTCATGTCATTATAATCTACACTACGTAGCGGGTCTTGTCTGGAGAAAGAATAGTCAGAAGAATAAGAAACTTTATAAGCTACTGTTAGTGTTTCTCTGCATGCATCAACTTCTTGACAAATTTAGCGAGCAGAACGTCATGAGATGAAATGTTCACTATTGCACCGTGATTCAATGATCTGCTTCAAAGGGAGGCTATCATTTCTTTAAAGGCATGCCACCCTGAGTTTGGGGTCTTGAGCTCATTGCAGCGTTTTCATCTGGTTTTCAGTTTTTTTTTGCCTCCTTTAATATTTTGCGTCTTTTTTTCTCTGATCTTCTATAAACAATCTTCACTTTTTATGAGGACAAATGTTCAAACAAGCTTCATTTCTACTGTCTTTGGACTGTCGAAGGTAGGTCGCCCATGTAGTCACCGGAAGACTTGCGTGCTTTCCGGAACAGGGTTTGTGCGGATTCTCGACTTCATATTCGGAACTAGGGACGCGAGAAGGCCCCGGAACGACCAATACATGGAAGTCTAGAATCGGGGTGGGCGGTGCCTTCAAAGCAGAGATCTTCCAATTGTAAAGTAATAATCAAAGGATGATCGGTCAAGGTGATGTCTTGAAAATTGTTCAGGTGGATGCCACTGTGTGTTGGTTTTCTAAACTCGTGCCCGTTCCATTCGCGATGCCAGAAAAAATTCGTTTTTCTGAATATAATCTTCAGACGGTTCCAAGCAACCCCCTTCGGTCTTCCGTAAGATTGTCGGGGAATTTATTCTTCCTAACGCCGACTTAAATACAGGGGAAACCCTGTATATAAGTCGTCTATTAAAACGGCACCATTTTCTCAGCATCTACAGGTGTTTCAGTATGTATTATGCCTCATGGCCTTCAAAAGGCTTTGTGATAAAAAGACATAACCATGAGGCATAATACATACTGAAACACCTGTAGATGCTGAGAAAATGGTGCCGTTTTAATAGATGTTTTGAAAGCCCAAAGGCAGTGTCTCGGCAGAATTTTGTTTTCCAGTTTTTTTACCGTTCCGGTGCCTTCTTGCCATGAGGAATCCATATCTGGGCTTTCCAGCGCATGAAAATGGCGAAAACGAGCTTTTTCCGAAGCTTTCCAAGTCAGTGAAGATACGCCGGAAGTCTTTCGCGCTCCGCCTCTCTCGTTTCGGGACCCGCCCACTTACGCGTATTCTCCACCGATTGCGGACTTGGAAAGCTTCGGAAAAAAGCTCATTTTCGCCATTTCCATGCGCTAAAAAGGCAGATATGGAATCCTCATGGCGAAAAGGCTCCGAAAATGTGAAGAACTGGAAGACGCAATTCTGCCAAAACAATGCCTCTGCTTCAGGAAATATTGAAGACCGTGCCATTGTCATCAAAGCATTTCCATCAGGAAGGTGTTGCGGCGATCTGGACAAATGTAGTCCGTTAGAGCCTTCTGACAGATGCGGAACACAAGAAGATCTCCACCGAGATTGCGGAGCTTCTGGCGGGCGAAGTTCGTTACTTTGAGTCGCGCCTTGAGACACAAAAAATTCTGGTTTTGTCCACCTTTAAATATTTTTAGCGATGTTGAGTCATCTGCGATGACTTTATTGTACAGTCGAGTAGATTTCCTGCTTAATATAGTGTTCCTGCAGACGCGACAACGCTGGGGCGTCAATAATTGCCTGACGAGTTCCCGAGCTAGTGTTTTCCAGTGTTTTCTTTGCTTATTCTATGCTTTTTAGGTGATTCGTTGCTGATAAAGAAGAAAAGGGTAAGTTAGAGAGTGGTTTTTGTTTTCTGAGAAGTTCTATCATCGCATATTCACAGATTTCCACGTGGAAGCAGTTCGCATAGCTTCTTGTCTTTTTTTGTCACTTCATGTCTCTTTCTTCTTGAGAGGTACTTCTTTAAACGCTAGTGGGTTTTACGATTGACTTATTGTCTTTATCACATGAAGTACTTGACAAAAATGCTATCTCTTATGGATGAAAGCCGTAGTTGCTGCAAGACAAGCCAACTAGCGTTCAAAAGAAACGCCTCACAAGAAGGAGGAGGTTTGAAAGAAGAAGTGACACAAGAAAAGGAAATGACAAAAAAATAGAAGCTGACGCGAAATGCTTCCACGTGGATATCTGTGAATATGCGATGATAGAACTTCTCAGAAAACAGAAACTACTCGTTAGCTTACCCTTTTCCTCTTTATCAGCAACGAATCAACTAAAAAGCATGAAATAAGCAAAAAAAACACTGGAAAACACTAGCTCAGGAACTCGCAAGGCATTTATCGACGCCCCAGCGTTGTCGCGTCTGCGAGACACTATATTAAGCAGGAAATCTACTCGACTGTACCTAAGTGCTTTGTTCGATGACAGGAGTTTCGAAGGGATCGACCTTGTCGCACATCACCACCGCGCACCTTGTGTTTTGCATAAGCTTTCATGGAAAAAGATCTCGAATCGAGATTTCCCGCCACCAAAGACTTTTCCAGGCCAAAGCGGTGCTAAATCAATCTGAATATCATGTGTGAGCTTTAACAAACGCTGGAGCAGATATCATAAGATTCGAACTTGACTAAACATCATGACCATTACATTTTACAGCCGTGTTCGGCCGTGTTCGCAATTCCTGGTCTACGAAACCTATCGTAAAAGCATTAGCAAGAGTTCCTCTTAGACCCGTATGCACCTACAGGGCTCCTAAATTGCAGAGTCGTTTGCACCAGCGGTCGCGCGATCGCGCCCGGGCATTTTGCCGGCGCGAGCGCCATCGATCGAGGCGGCGCCATTGATGCCCGGGCGCGACGCGGTCGCGTGACCGCTGGTGCAAACGACTCTGCAGTTTAGGAGCCCTGTACATCTTCCGCTGGGGAGGGGAGGGGATCTGAGAGGGGATGCGTCATTCTCGCTACTCCAAGTATCTTTCTTCTTCCTTCTCTATCTTGATTATGAATGTTCTCATCCCTAATACCTGCGCGTAATTGATGCCAGGTTACTGGCATAATTGGTTAGATTTTCACTATTTTGAGTGATCCCCTGGGGATCCCCAGGGTATCACCTCTCAATTTCAACGTCATTTTCCTTCCTGAAACTCAATGAAAACGCTGCAAGGTTGTACTGAGGATATACTACGGCACTGCTAAGCATGATTTCGACAGGAGAAATGGAATCTGAGGGACCCGTCATACTTCGCCGAAAAAAGCCCAAAAGCGCCCAAAAAAGCCCAAAAGCGCCCGAAAAAGCCCAAAAAAGCCCGAAAGCGCCAGAAAGAGCCGGAATGTAGAAACGGACTTTTGGTAGAATTCTGACATTATTTAATCATGCGGACGACAGAAAATGACCAGAAGGCTCGATTGCGAAGTCAACACACATGCCTTAGCGCCAAGACGTGCGAGAAGTGTTCTGGATCTTTCTGGCGCTTTTGGGCTTTTTTGGGCTTTTTCGGGCTTTATTTGGCTTTTTCGGGCTTTTTTGGGCTTTTTCGGGCTTCTTTGGGCTTTTTTCGGCGAAGTATGACGGGTCCCTGAAAGTTATGAAATTTTCGATGATCCCTGGCTCGCGAGCTAGGGATTATCGAGTACTTCGATATCCTGAGATTTCACCTATTTCTACTATAAACGTCTTTTGTAGTGCCGTAGTATATCTACAGTACAATTTTACAGCGCTTTCATTGAGTTTTCAGCAAGATAAATGGCATTGAAATTGAGAGGTGATCCCCTGGGGATCTCCAGGGGATCACACAAATTAGTAGAAATCATGCGCAGGTATTAGGGCATGAGAACCTTCATAAGCAAGATAGAGAAGGAAGAAGAAAGATACGTGAAGTAGCGAGATATGACGTATCCCCTCTCAGATCCCCACCCCTCCCAGCGGGGATGTACGTGCATACGGGCCTTAGTTGAGGACTGTGAGAGCGAGGCCTAATAGTCAGAATTTGGTTGTCTCTGATTTCAACCCGAAGGAAAGATGACTGTCCTAGAATTTTTTCCCATGTGTTACGTAGCATAAGTTATTGCGTTCAATAGATGTGTTCCTTGCATCGCATAGATGTTACTCGAACAAACAGCATAAACGACATGTTCAATTCAAAAATCGCTCACATTATCCTTGAATGGATCACATTGACCGTCATCTGAAGAATTTAACATGTGTTGGCTGTTTCAAATCAAGCACTTAAAAGCGCAGGAGAAAGCAGTGATGGATACCATTACCGTATGATATTACAAGATGATGGAGGTATAAAAGCTGGCAGTGTGAGATATCATAGAAAATGTATCCCTTAGCGCTGACATTCTTCGCAGTTGCTGTAAGTATTTCACATCTTATAACTTACATCCAAGAAACTAAGGTGTACAGAAGACGATCGATTGCAAAGTATCAAATTTCGATCGTTTCGATTTTGCAATTATTTCAAATGCACAATATTCTCTCGAGTATATCTTAGCGCTGAGGAGCACATCAGTTTAGTCAAATTGTTTGCCATTTGAATGCAATTTTGCCCTTGTTTTTGTTAATGTTCTTTCCCTCTATCAAAATGCTAAGGTTCGATTCTGTCACTTCTTGACTGTCAAGATGCGAGATCCACGGACTGAACGTAGTGCGCAGAAAACGTCTGGAGTCTGCGGCAACCTCCAATTCATGCGGGGGCAATTCATCCATAGACGTCTTCATGTGACCATCCTTGTCCGATATCACTTTTTGTTGAACTTGCAAAGCAAGACGGTATCTTCAGAGAAGCCTTTTTCATTTGGTAACCGCATTTTGAGCGGTGAAATTACACGGAGCTAGTCAGTTAGAGTCAAGTCCAAGGTCCGAAAGTTCTAACTTGATGTGCAGATCAATTTACTAGACTCAAATTTGCTCACTACGAAGAATAAATCTGAATATTAAACGGCGCTGAATGCGCAAACTTAAAATCATGCTGTCGAAGAAATCGGGAAAGCGCTTTTATTGACTAAATTTATAAGAGGCTCCGACTGAAACCACATAAATCTTTGAAGGTTTTCGGAGATGCGCACAGGAACCCTTGGGAAATGATTGAAGTGCTACTCGCCAGTAATGTTCGTAACTATCACGAAACGCCCGGCTTCTTAGATGACTTTCGGCAGCTGGTAAATAACATTTGTTTTTTATTTTCACAACTATTAACCAACTATAGTTTGACGATTTCGCCGAACAAACTGGGACTCATTACGATGACAGAAATTTCCGACAACTTGCGACCTACATCAGTGGCTTACCCGTTGCAAAATATGGTCTACGATACACTAATTGCGAGCAGGTAATTTTGAAAATTTCAGTAGTATTTGTTTCATTTATTATACACACAACGTACTGTCATTGCAGTTACGTCAATTTCTAAGTGGTATTAACCTTCAACAACGTTACCACCTCCAGTATGTGTCAGTAAAGTGCGGTCGGATGAAGTTCTCGTACTGCATGGGATTTGTTTGCGATGGTTTCTCAACCGTATCTACTGCCGGCACCAGTGCTCCGACTATGACCCACACTAGTCCATTCACTTACACCACTACCAGTGCTGAGGGAAGTACCGGTGCTCCCACTACTGCGCGCACAGCTACAACAGCTTCTTCTTCGCCTACATCAGCATCCACAGCGAGTGACAATGAAGATCCATTTTGAACAACTTTGACCATTGCGTGCTCAACAATGAACTTCGGTTCAATATATGTGTTTCCGAGTAGTAGCACTTATCAGCTTTTGAGGCCTCGTCAGTGCCAACTCTTTGGCCCCTCGTATATTCCCTTTGATTCAACTGGCTTGGCGGCTGGAAGTCGGGGCTTCGTGACCTAATTAAGACTAGGTGGTTTAGAGAGCACGTGCGCGGGAGAGACGCAGACTGTGGCGCGGACGCAAGCGCGCCTTCCAGCCGCTTAATTGGGTCATAGAGCCGCACCTTCCAGCCGCCAAACCAATTGAATCTAAGGTTATGTTGCATCACAAATGATGGAAATTATTTCGAGCTTTCAAGAAAGTGGAGGTTCATTGCGGAAAGGCAATCAATGTACGGTGCATATTAATGAGGAGCTCACAAGTCCGTAGCTCTTACGCGTACGCATCGCAAGGCTGATGCGCTCCTTTCGCGTGCGTGCGGCTTGGGCCCTTGCCAACCCTCAATCGATGACGTCTGTGGGAGTTGGCAAAATGCCCTGCCGTCCGCTCGCGCACGTGGCGCACGGGATTTGCGGCGCGTGCATGCAAATCGAGGACTGCACAAAAGGGAATAGGTTTTTGACATCGCCTGTAACATGCTCTCTGAGAACAGCACAGGTTTCACCATAAGGAAGTAAAAACACTTGTAAAAGAGAATGCAAAATTGCTAAGTTTGTTGTATGCGTATTTGTTCATGATGTAGCTTCTTACTAACGATGGCAATGACAATGTGGGAAGAATGGCGAAAAGAATAGCTTTATTCGAAGTTTACGATGCAAGGCTCTTCCCGTCGTTTCCTCTTGTGATTTCGTTGACGAAGCTTGGGGCGTACCCAAACTGAATCTCAAGCGAAGCTTTAAGAATTCAGCCGCTAAAGTCAGCCACACTCTAAGAAAGCCGTAAATGACAGTGACAAATGCGTAGAGAAAAAATGAATTATCATAACAGGAATTTCTATGAAGCAGTACAATCATCCACAAACAACTAATGATAACTTAGGCTGCTGCATAAGTTTTGTCCGATTTTTTTGCCTTATATTCAAGGCACCCGTTCTAGGAGATTTTCACTCGTAATGCGGTATCATTTATACTCTTATAAAGCGGGTTTCTTGCTCTTTACAACACATCATATTTTGAGTAAATCTCCAGCCTGACGAGATTGCAGGCCTATGACCCCCCGGTGGTCGAGACACGTTCTCAGCTAAGAAAATGTTCTTGCGAGAAAATCTTCATAATATGCTCTCCAAGTCAATTCTTTGTATTGATCACGGAATAAGGATAAAACAGTCCAGTATATGCACAAACTCACTCTCGCGTAGAAAATAATTCTTGCTTGTAAAATTGTTGTTGAAGATTAATTATTTGTACAAAAGTTCCACAAGCTTTAACTTTCCGTGAATAGAAGCAATCGACGAATCTAATGTTGTAGATGCTAGAGTAAAGCAAGAGCTAGCAGATGGTCACCAGTTACTTTTCACCTCTCGCGGCAAAAGTAATTTTTCATAATTTGATTGGCATACATACATGTACTAAAACGAGGTGAAAAACGGCTTCGTTTTTATTCCGTCAAAAAGGTCTCCCGGCACCAAAGATCCTATGTGCACTTTCAGGCTCTAGAACAATCGAAGTTTACTCTATCGCTTATAGCTGCTTAATGTGCCTGTCAGTCCCCAAAAGGGAGCATTGCCGTGTCAAAAAAGACAGGTTTGAGGAAGAACGCTGTAAAGTTTGAGTCAATGTTTCTTCTTTAGCAGGCTTTTCGCAAGAGCTAGTATTCCTCTGATATCTAAAGAACTGCTCGACACATAGAAACTAAGTTTGAGCACTGGATACAGTGGGCAGCACACTGGACGATCCAATCAAACAAAAGTCTTCAAAATTGAGCAAAAACCTACTGTTAACGTATATCTACCGTACCCCAACAGATTGTGGCCCTTCTGTAGACCAAATGATGCGCCTCGCCGAGATGAATCGAAAGATGTTCTTGGAATCAGAATAGCCTATTCTGAAGCGAGATATGGCGATGCGACCCGGATTTCGACGTACTCCAGTGGAGTGCGGCGCACTCCGCGGCTCTCCGGCGCTCTTCTGCGCCCTGCAGTGCACTG
The DNA here is from genome assembly GCA_958299035.1 of Cylicocyclus nassatus. NCBI lineage: Eukaryota > Metazoa > Nematoda > Chromadorea > Rhabditida > Strongylidae > Cylicocyclus > Cylicocyclus nassatus. The sequence continues at coordinate 43,488,925 of CATQJL010000223.1, read as the reverse complement.
TCGCACTCCGCTGGGCTGGAGCGACTTTTTTGACGAATTATGAGCGATATTGTAGATTTGATCCATACGTATACAATACTAGCTGGCTTACCCGGCTCCGCCGTATGTTCCGAATAGAAAATTCCATTTCTTAACCGATCTGGACCAAACTTGGCACACATACCCTTCGGGCCCCGGCGGGCCCCGGCGGGTGTCACAGTCCACTTTTCGTTTTCTTTCCTTGACTCTGTAGGTTGCAAATTGAACACAAGCTTATTCCACTTACTCATGTACGATAAGAGCCAAAAGATTTCTCTCGAAGTGGAATTGTTTTGTTTGTAGGGCGAACGTAACATAAGCTCAATCTTATATATAAAGCTGAATGTCTGTTTGTCTGTATGTCTGTATGTCAGTCTGTATGTAGTTGGCAGAGGGGGGTAATCGAGCATGCTGATCACCCCCCCCCCTATGCGAAATCCCAGCCCCGTAGCTCAAATTTTGCAAAAAAATCGATAAAATCGATAAAAGTAATGCACGATTTTAAAAACTAATATTGTATTCGGAATCCCCATACTCACTTACCCCCCTCTGCCAACTCCCAGCCCCGTAGCTCAAATTTTGCAAAAAATCGATAAAGTCGATATCGATCGATACGAAAAGTAGCGTCTGACACCCGCCGGGGCCCGAAGTGTATGTGTGCCAAGTTTGGTCCCGATCGGTTCAGAAATGGAATTTTCTATTCGGAACATACGTACATACATACATACATACAGACATACAGACACAGACAAACAGACATTCAGCTTTATATATAAGATTGAGCTTTGTTACGTTCGCCCTACAAACAAAACAATTCCACTTCGAGAGAAATCTTTTGGCTCTTATCGTACATGAGTAAGTGGAATAAGCTTGTGTTCAATTTGCAACCTACAGAGTCAAGGAAAGAAAACGGCATGGGAAGGACAACTTCTGACCACTTAAAAACTGTGTATTCTTTTCCAGGCGGTTTAGAGGACTGATGGGAATTCAGAAGAAATAGTACAATCTGGAAAGTGTTGGAAATCAGTCGGACGTGTGTCTTGTTTTAAGAACTTTTTAGGTTTATATTTTATAAGCGATTCAGAGAGTGGGAAAAAATCAGTCACACAATCGCAGACAACTTGGAAACCTCCTGTGCATCTTTTTGTAAGCGATCCAGAAAGCTGAACAGATTTTTGTGTGTGCATAATCCCAATCAATTTTCAGTATCGGCGATTGATATTCTGAGTTGCGGAATTCAGCTTGAGTCACAAGATCTCGTTTTGTCAAAAAAGTCAAAATTTGACCAACTTTTTGAATCAAAAGTATGAAACCGATTCCTTGGGTAACCTGTAAGCTTCCTTATTATTCACAGGCTCAAGTTAAGCACGCTTGCTGATCATAAGCCAGCACCATAGCTGTGTAGTTCTATTAGTCAAACGGATCCACCCAAACGATCGTACAAGCCTGTGAACCTCGCGATTTTAAAGACGCGGCAAAACAACCAGCTTTTGTGGGACAAGGAGGAAATAAATGTTGGGACAAACCAGCAAAAATGGCCGCACTTCAACTCTCTCACTCCCCAGCGACTAGAGCGAAATGTGAAGATTATAGCAAAAAAAGCAGGAATGATAACCGATTTTCTGTATTTTTTGCAAAACGCTGTGAACGACAACAATATTGGATTTTTGCTATCAACGCAAAGAGCTCATTCTATTAGGCCGTAAAAAAAGTTCCCGTGCACTTGCGAAAATTTTTTTTCGACTAGCTTTAACTTGAGGCAGATTGATCCTTTTTTGAAGCTACAAACTTTATTACAGAGACAATTTTGTTCACAACATATAATTGTCTTGCTGGCTTTTCTGCACCTCACTGCAGTCCACCAGCATGCGCAGAAGGGAAAAAGTTACTCGCCAGAAGTGGCTAGTTTGTGCAGGGTTATCTCAGGCATGATGAAAGCTGGAAAGCTCAAACGCTGTAGTCATATAGAAGTCTGCTGGGGCTGTTTTGGAGATTATTTATGTCTTTGAGCGACCACCTGCAAATAAAGTTTTACCAGAAAGTTTGGAAAATCGATAATTTTTTGCCCTTTAAAAATGCACCGTTTTTCGAGTAAGTAACTTTGAAGTCTTGTCATTCTGCATAGGGTGGATTAATAATTTTAATTCATACAATTTTTTTGCTGAAGCACAATCTGCTCAAAGTAAAAATCAACTTCTTCCATCTGTCCGCACGAAGAAATCGATGAAAGGGCAATATTTCCTCAATATCTTAAAAAAGCTGAAGTCAAGTGAGTGGTTATTTTTCAGTGAAGACCTTGTCAGTTTATGAGGATTCCAATCGGAGCTAGTTGTGCTTTCTCTGAAGTGTGCAGAAGCATTTTATAGTTAGCAGCTAAAGTGATGATTCGTTACATATCAAGCAATTCAAAAGATTTTGACCATGATGGTGTTCACTAGAAATTGTGACCTTTAGATGATAGTTAACAGCTCTCGTCTCAACAAGGCGGAGTGAAGACGGAAGCTTGGTTTTCTAGAATTTATATGAATAAATAAGAGATATTTGAGTTCTATCATGATGTATCTTGACAATGGGTAGTGTTGGAGCTAGTATTTTATTCATTTTATGAGCCAAAAATTTGAGGTGTTTCATCAAAACTCAACAAAATCTAGGAGGCATGAGCCTTCTCCTGACGACGCTTCTGGTATCGACCAACATTTCATTTTTTTATGAGTAGATTTGTCACTAATGTGTTCAACTCTCGCGCTTAACCAGTAATGAAAGGGACTGACATGCATCAGCTTATTTGCTATTCATACTGATATACTGTAAGAACCCTCCTTGGTGCTTCCCATCATCGAAAGATTTAGTCATAATGCATTTCGGCGACAAAACTTAATCTTCATTCATCACATAATGCTGCAGTAAGATGATTGAGCGTGAAAAGTTTTGCTAGTTGTTAATGAAAAACTCCCAAAACCGAGATTTTTTAAGTCTAGCAAGTACCCGTTTGATGTTAATGTGACCGTATGAGGAATATTGATTAAAGGATGTGAGTAACAAGTAATATAAGAACTAGATTCAAGGCATATTCTGTTACTCACTTATAAGGAAGTAAAACGCCATCGTAATTCCGAGAACTCGAATGTATTTCTAACAAAGCAAACCATATGCATGTACTCGACAAAGTGGTAAGAAACATCAACAGTGAAGCGTACACAATGCAATTGATGTGATAGTGAAGCATCGCGATGAGTGGTTTGTAGCAACCCTGAAATTTCAAAACTATAATTTTGGAGTACAATAAAAATGGAAAGACTTTGCAAAGTTTACTCTAAAGAGGGCTATCATAATCGAGCCTTCAACAAATCACGCATAGTTAACGTTAAACAAAACAGTCGTTAACAAAACAGTTAAACAAAGTCTTAAGGCTTTTGTGATGCACAACAAACAATACAAGGACTACATGTCGTTGCAGTTATTGTAGTCATATGATAGGTAAAGTCGTTTGCTCGAAACATTGCTGGGAGTTTTGGGCATGCCATGAAAAGGAAAAAAAGCAAAAAAGAAAGGCAAGGGATCATACTATTTCGGTGAAAAAGTAGTGGGGCATTCAATTTTCTTTATGCCTTCCGCAATTTATATTCTGGTCAACAACAGCAATTCCTCAGAAAAAAAACCCCCGTTTTTGAGACAGTTTTGTGCGACGAGTGCTCCTGATCAGGGCCTGGCACCAGCTGGCACGGGGCAAGCTGGATATCGTTTTTGGGACAAAAAGCAAAGGGGATATCGTTTTTGTCGACAAATTGCGACGTTTTTCTTTAGTCGACGTTTCGTTTTTTGGGTTTTTTAGGTTTAGGGTTTAGGGACAAGGGGACTTCGTAAAACTTAGCGAAAATCAAGGGGGATTTCGTTTTGAAAATTCCCTGGTGTCAGCTCGTACCGAGCCCTGCTTCTAATACTGTCCTTGTCGAAAAGCAAGCATTAACAGGTAGACACGTGGTTCATTGTGTTTGCCACGTGAAAACACGTCAAGGGCTGAGGAGAGTTCGTTCAAGGGGCGGGCGGTGCGAGGGAGTGGGCGTGGCCCTTGAGGCTCGGCGTTCTCTGCGCCGATTCTCTCCTTTTACAGAGGATGTTTGAAAGTCGGATTTGTGCGATAGTTCTAGATCGAGGCCCTAGTACTCGGTTATGATAGTATCCAAAAATGTCCAAATCTGAACGGACGCTGCCTTTATGCTTACAGGGACCGAGCGAAGCCGGACGTCCCCGTAAGCATTATCGTCAGTGTATGAATAAATGTAAACTGACCCTGGTATGCATATACGTTTCCCTAGGCGTAGCGGGAGTTGCTCGTCCCTGACAAGCATCAACATCGACAACAGAAGCATTTGCTTCGGGACACATATAACTTGCTGAAATAGAGTAGCAAGTTTGAGGTGCTTTAGGGTCAACAATTCACAGCTGAAAAGATCTACGGCTGTTTTCGCACGATCAAATTCTTTCTTTTAGACTCATAAGGTCGGCAATCCAAACTGAAAGAAATGTGAAAAGATTAATTATGAACAATCAGGAACCTTCAACATTCTGGTATTTTTGGTGCTCGCAACTGAGGAAGGATTGGTGAGTTTCTTACGAATATTTCAGTCTTTTCTGTTGTTGTTTTGGTTGTTCTTTCACCGTTTTGCTCCCTTCGAGTATATGCGAGGCTTCATTAACGATGTCACTTACTCTTAAGTTTTACTTATAAGGGAAGTGTATCAATTCAAGTTGGTGATCAAAGACGAGATGTGTATACGAGCCTTTAAAGGGGGAGGAGGGAAGGGAGGCCCCCCGAGAATGGGTCGCGAAATTTTTGAAACTTGCTCAATGGGTTGTAAAATTCTGCAAATGACTTATTCATACTTGTAAATAATTAAAATATTTTTTAAAAATTTTAAAAAATTTATTTCGGCCTTATAAAATTTTTTTCCGAGGTTATGAGCCCCCGACAATTTTTGAAAGCATAACAAAAATTTTTTCGGAGGTTTGTCCCCCCCCCCAGAGCCGAAATCATGGGTACGCAACTGTTTGAAGGCTGCTTCCAAATCTGCTTTCCTTTTTTCCAGAAAAATCCAAAGAAGTTACGAGCGTTCTGTCCAGATTTGTCAAGCTTACAATGGCATAGTAGAGGCTCTACAAACACACACATGCGAACTCTCACTGCCTGTGTTCCTTCTCTTAGTCAATATACTCCACCAAAATGGTTACCCAATTTCAGGTGTTTTTGTGCACCTTTTCGCTAATTTTATGCCGTTTGAAGCTCGACAAATTTGGACTTTACGCTCATAACTTCTTCTGAAAATCTACACCGCAAAAAAAGAAAAACAGATTTTGAATCAGCGTTTGAGGAGCGTCTAGTGATCTGAATCCTAATCGCCAACTTACTTCAGTACCCATCCCTTGTTAGACTGCATCTCTATCATGCGTATTTTATTATTTGCTTATTTTTTTTACCTGCAATGCATGTCTTCTGGTCCTCAGTGAGCATTCCATCTTCAGGCAAGTCTGACATCATTGAATCACAGAACCTATGATTGTACTCCTTTACAGATGAAAGGAGAAATCTCGAACTTCTGATCGTTTTTACCTTGAATGTACTGTTTCGCAAGTAGAGCAACAGCTTGTCGGCACTCGAGGCCTTGGCCACCTGTAAACCGTAGTATCACTATGCGATTACTCTACTAGACTGGTACTTTCTTACGTTTCATACGAGATGAACCAGTGCGTTGAGAGCCATTCGGAAAAGTTCCTCTCATCAGAAATACCACAGCATGCAAACTGTAAAATTTAAGCTAACTTCAGCTATGAAATCTTCAAGCTGTATGAATTGAAGGTGCTTTGCTCTGCTGATGTTTAGACTAGAACACAAGTTTTTTCGAAAATGGACGAGGAGCCTCCGTCATAAAAAGACAATCAATGACATTTCATCAGGTTTGTCAATAGTTTGCAAATACTGAATGGTTTGGTGAGATTTCTACCCCACAAAGACATTCATTCTAACGTGGTAACGGTAATTTCTGTCTGGCTTGGTAATTCAGGAAGTAAAGTTACAAGGTGTCGGCCATCAGGAGTGGTAGAATTTTTGGAATTGCATCTATACACGTCTGTTTGATAGAAAATGAGCAAGTACATTACATCATCTATTAGGTTGTTGCAAAAATAATGTCCGTTTTGCAGAATTTCACTTTGAAAAGCTATAACTTCGTTCAGTCTTCATATTTTTGAATGCAATCAAGACCATCAGATGCAGTGAACCTTTCGTAATCTAAAGCGCACCTGCGTATACTGATATCGCAAACAGGAAGAAAACCTTGCGACAGAAAACCAAAAGTTTTGCCACTGGAAACCGCGTATTTGAAAAATTACAAATTCCTTCAAGTTTTGTTGTTATGGCTGCTAATCAGCTTATTTTGTAGACGCAACCCAGTAGTATACGTTGGTGTAAAAAGAACTTTAACGAAGAAGTTCTTCGAAATAAAAAAGATAGAAATCCAAAATTGTTCACTTTTTTAAGCCTATTTGTGATAGGCTTGGAAGTCCCAAACTATAAAAACTTGGAATTCTCCGTGCGCTGAATAGCTAAGTTTTTCTGCATGAATTGTAGATAAGATGTCCTGACCTTAAGCCTACAGAAATGAGCGAAGTTTCAGCGATTGCCCTAATCAGGAAAAATTTCGAACCCATAGAGTTCCAGGCAGCGAGTATTTTTTGGAAGCTCGATTTGTCAGTTCATGTATATTCGAAAAACTTGTTTGAACATGCAATAAGTAAACAGTATTCATCATATACAGTAGCTATGTAGCTATGTTTTTAGAAGAATTCATTTATTTGCGCCTGAATTGTGGCCAAGAAAGTTGGAGCAATGAAATTTCGATTTTGAGTGCGGCTGTGCAAAATGCTGGTGAAAATCTTACAGATGAGATAAAAGCTTAATTTCACAACCGTTAGAAAGTACATGAAGAAAGCTTTTCAACGATGTGCAGAATCTGTATCGATAAAGAAAGCCTGAAGGAGAAAAGTCGTTTGGAATATACGCCTAAAAAAACGGACATTATTTTTGCAACAACCTAATATATTACATTAAGCCAGAGAAATCTCCTCTTACTCCTGAGATTGTCGTGTTCCTCTGCACTTAAAAACTTTATGACCTAATTGTTTTCTTTAGGATAGATTTTAATAATCGACTATGAGTAACAGAAAAAATCACCAGCTAATCATAGCAATACTTTTTCAATAAAGCTATACGTCCTGCGCTTTTGGTCTTGCTATAAATCGCAGAAAGTATAGCTTTTCTGAAGTGAAGGAAGGCTGAATATATGGGAGACTGAAAAGGCATAAAGCTGAAGATTAACTTTGAAAAAAGATATTTCTGTCATTTTTGAAGAGCCATGATCTAGAAATGAAGGTTCGGTTACAGTAGCCCACAATGTTTGTAGACTAGCAAGGGAAGGATACTTGGTGGCCATAGGCGTTTGTGACAATTTATATATCAAAAAATGCACCTTTCAATGCTGGTTTGAATGCTGTCTTCCATATCTGCGAAACGACAACCTGGATGAAGTTATTATTTTTTCATGCATAAATTGCGCTACTGCAGAAGGCCAAACTCATTAATAAAACGTTTCTTTCTCTTTCAAATACTGAATATGATTTAGATAGGTAGAATACAACAGTATGTCTTCTAAAATTCACTTTAATAGCTTCAAACGGTAATCGATAATCGAGAACAAGTCTAGTGATTTTAACTACCCAAAAGTAAGCAAATTTTATACGAAAAAAAGCTCATAACTTCCTCCAGAAGATCGTTTCGTAGATATCGAGCACAGATTTGAAATTAGCGTCTTGAGATGCATTTTGAGGTATACATTGCATTCCAAATGGCCACGGTCACAGTGTCCTTTCCTTGTACAGTACCACCCGTAATTTGTGAAAAAAAATGGCGGCGGCACTTAACTCACGCGGCGCCGCCACAGTTAGGTGACAAACGCCGCGTCGCGCGACAAAAGTCGGCGGAAAAGCGGCGTTTGCCGCCTAACTTTGCCGCGCAACGCCTAACTTTTTTATAAAAAAAGACCTTATCTTGATCCAAGATTTATGAATTCTATATATAAGAGTACTATTCAACTCAGCTCGGCGAGGCGCGTCTTCTAGTATACAGATGTGCCTAGTTGTGGGATATAGGTTTTTTTCTTGGAATTTTAGTGTAAATGGATCATTCAGTGTGCTGATTCCAGAGGCTACCTGCACATTCTGTTGAGCACTGCAGAAGTAGGGTGGGTATAATTTAAGAGCTCACTCTGCACGGATATGTGTAAAACTGGGCTTTTCTCGGCGAAGTAGACGGGTCCCAAAAATGCAAGAAGACAAAGGGGAATGGCTGGCAAATCGCATGCGAAGCAAATATCGTGGAATGCCGCGCGTGCTGTGCAATGTACATACCGCTCGGAATTTGAAGGCGGCGGCTGCTGGCTCAGGCGACCTAATTTCGGCGACGCCGTTGTCGAAATTCGCGTCGCATTTTAATATGAATCCCCAAATGCAATATTCCAAAATTCGGGATTTGAAAACTCAGTTTGGCGAGGCGCACTTCTGCTTAGTGTAAAGTAGATATACGTATGCAGTCAATTTCACGTTCTTCTTAAAAGTTCAGTGTAGATCGATTATTCACTGCGCTGATTCCAGAGGCCACATTCTGTTGAGTGCTGCAGCAATACGGTAGGTATGATTTAAGAGCTCATTCTGCACGGATATGTGTAAAATTTTGTTTAGCTTTTATTCGGTTTGCTGCTTACAAAGATTTTATTCATCTGCTGCAACGTCTCCTAAGCGCTATTTAACTTTTCTTCACCGAAATGCAGTCATTAACTGCGCCGGTGGCAAACCGTTGAGGTATCTTAAATGTAAGGCTGAAGGTGAACTGCTTAAATCTGTTTGGACTCTTAATTTGCCACTCACCGTATGTCTGCAGCATGCACTATATCTACCGTATCCATTATGCTCAGCAGAATGTGGCCTCTGAAATCAGCACATTGAGTAATTCATTCGAGCTAAAATTTAAGAAAAACGTGAAATTGACTGCCTATCGTACACCTAACCCCACGACTAGGCACTCTAAAAGGTTTATCAAACTGGTGGTTTTGAATTCGGAATTCACCACTATGCTGATTGCGAGTAGTCCATCAGTTTTCAGAGATTACCTTTACTTTCATCGCTTCTTAGCATTCAGCTACGGAGCTGGGAGTTGGCGCATGGGCTAGGTGAATAAGCTGATCACGAAGTCGTAATGAAGCAGGAGACTGTGGAAGACATGTGGAAGTGGGCCGTGCGGGAAATGCTGTACGAAGGTAGGGCTTGTGATATACAGTGACCGCCAAAAAGTTGCGGACAAGTCGCCTTCATTCTTTCAGCGCTCATTTTCAGATGGAAAACAAAGATGAAAAAATGATTGGATTGCTTGTGGTGATAGAGCTCTTCAAGAGCTACAATCTAGCACATTGAGTAATTTATTCGAGCTGAAATTGAAGAAAAACGTGAAATTGACTGCCTACCGTACACCTAACCCCACGACTAGACACCTCCATAAGCTGGAAGATGCGCCTCGCCGAGCAGAGTTAAGTGGTACTCTTATATATAGAATTCATAATTTTTGGATCAAGATAAGGCTTTTTTATGAAAAAAATTAGGCGTTGTGCGGCAAAGTTAGGCGGCAAATGCCGCTTTTCCGCCGACTTTTGTCGCGCGACGCGGCGTTTGTCATCTAACTGCGGCGGCGCCGCGTGAGTTAAGTGCCGCCGCCATTTTTTTTCACAATTACGGGTGGTATTGTAAGTCGAATTGTGGAGATGTACACTGAAAAAGAAAGTTACCTTCCGTTGCATGTTATCCCAAGACTCAGTTAGCGCGACAGCTTCCGGATGACCGTACTCTTTCAAAAAGCTCGTATTCATCCATTGCAAAATCACTCCACGCTCGACCTAGAAAGAGCTGCAATTTTTCTTGACAAAAACACTGAAGATGTGCAAGAATCCTACCTCGTGTTTCAAATTCAATCCTAACCATGCGCAAAGTGCACTGAACAGGCATGCAAAGAAAGTCACTGCCATGTACTGTAAAATGCTCATTTGCAAGATTTAACAAAGATGTGCTCAGTCATCTACTCACCGTCAGCATCATAGTGTTCTGCTTATTAATTACTGAGAACAGACCAAGTGGAGTGGCAGCGAACATACAAACCGCGATTGAAAGCATCACAAGAGCGGCTGTGGTAAGCTCTCGGGTTCCGATGATTTCAGAAAACTCTGAGGTCTCGACCACTGAACGCAGTCCGAATCCAAGTACACCTATAGATAAAACCTGAAAAAAGCAATTAAGCACTTTTTTAGATTAGAGCGGTCACAGAATTTTTTTTTGGAAAGGGGGGAGGATTTCGTCATCATTTTTTGCTTAAAAAATTCTGCTATTTTCGTCATCATTTTTCACTCAAAAAATTCTGCCATTTTTCTCAAAATGTATGTGAGGCTCCATCAATTTCTTGAAAGCTAGATGGCATGATTTGAAAGCAAACGAAGGTGTCAGTCAAGGAAGTTGTCACTTCCATTCAGCACAGACGAATTATAAAATTATGCAGGTAACTCGTGATTTGCAAATCATCACACGATTTTTAGATAGTTGTTTGAATTAGCTTTATAGAGCAAACTAATGTGTCTATTTCTTACAATTTCTTTACGATCTTGCGAGGATTTAACCCATTGACGACCACACGATTCATAATTTTTTCGCTTTTTGATAATTTTAGTTACAGGCGACTGCTTTTTCGACAGATTTGATGTTGGCAAGGGATTTAGAGTTTGTGGAGCTGCCTACTGGAAATAGTTTACCTGTACAAGCTTGAGGAACATGTATAGAATTTGGAGTAAAGAAATTGGTTACAATTGTAAGAAAGATTTTGAATAGTGCCGTTAGCTTACGATGGCCTGCGCTGTCGTCAATGAGTCGAGGAGCATAAGGAAAGAAGGCTCACGCCTGTCTTATAAACTAAAAATTATTGTCACACTCTTATCTTCTCCTTTTCCCCTAGAAAACTTTCGCAACCTCCAATGCTAGACCCATAATGCAGAACATCAAAAAATTTACCATTGTGGCAAAACTCAGCGTAAGGGCTGCACAACGCACATATCCAATGTGTTTTGCTCGCATTCCTAAACAAAGATTGTTAGACATAGAAACAGTTTAACAGATTGCCGGAAATCGTATCAAGCTAGTTGAGACTAGAGGCATGTAACCATAGGATGGAGCTGTGCGTGTGTCAAGCTTAGTCATGGTACTTGGAAGGCGAAAGCAAACGAGGTGCGTCTTTCGTGCGGCTCAAATGCTCTGCGAAAAAAATTTCTCCATTTTTGGTACAGGTTTAATTCTGCTATCTAGAACTGCATAGTACTATTGAACATAGTCTTAAAATGTTCTGTTTTCAACCAGAGATCTCCAAGACGTACACTATGCACTGCACTAGTGCACTATGCTTTTCTATTGAAAAGTTTCTTAAGAAAAATCCGTTGGCAATGATATGCTGGAACCAGCGGCTCCATTATGCATTGGAAAAAGGATTTCGCAGTTACTTACTTACAGCCGCACTTGTCTTGACCTATGTCAGGAAGACTTGTTTGATGTGAAAAATATTATTGAAAGACTTTTCTCATGACTACGAAGGAGACTGCGTGACGATGAACTAGGCTGATTTAGCCTGGAAAGTCTGGACTAAGCACTTTTGTTGCTAAAAGGAAAAGCAAATTTGCCGTGCTCTGAGTTGACCGTACTTTCAAAGATATTTGCTCAGCGCGCTGGCATGCGGAAGAACTTGGTGCTAAACTTCAAAAAAAATATTTTCTTTTTTTGGGTAAAGTTTGCATGAGTTAATTGTTTAGCATTTTCTCAAAAAATGAAATCCCATAGAAATGGACAGTGATTACAAATGGGACCTTCAAAATATGCACTTTCATTGAAGTTGCAGACTTTACAGTACACCTTAAGTAATGGAGACGAGATTTCAATGGAGAAGCGATTCCCGGAACTAAACACAGAAGTTGTGGACGATACCTGTCTATGGATGTGCGGTAAAGAGGCTTTGAGATCAATATTTTCCTCTAAGGTTCGCGTCGGATGCGCAAACATTATATCGTGTGCCGTACAAACACTGACCGACCCGAGTAGAAGAAACGAGAAAATTTCGAGGCTCTAGTGTTTACACAACAGTATTTGTGTGTCTACGAGGTTAAGACATTGTATTGTACAGTGTTTTGCAATAATAAATTGTGCAAGCAGACTGCGCAAATTCGTTTGTTGTGAAAACAATTGTTGATTTTCGCTTCCTGCGTCTGAAGCTCGAGACGGTAGCCTTGATCGTGGTTGATGTATAAATAGCGTAGGCACTATGCCGTGAATCCGCGAGAACAATGAGGACGTCTTTAACTAGTTTGTGAACCCATCAGCTTACAGTTAGATACCTGCTGACTTTACTTAAAAGAAGGAAGAAAAAAATCGGAAGTTTAAGAAATCTTTGAATTCCTGAAAATAATAAACTGCCACTGATTGCTATTTTCACTTATATGTTTATCAATTTATATTTGTAATCAGCTTTTTCTGATAGATTACACAACATTTCGACAGAGCGTCCGATTTGCATTAAATATGCTCAGGGCAATACACTGGAAAAAGTGGTTGGAAATTCGACATACCTGTCTGATAAACTGCAGTTTAAACTGAAAATTCCCATAACTTCCATAGAAAAATTACGATACAAATTCTATAAATTTAGACCAGTTTTCTTATTGTTACCATGATGACATTTTTGATGAATAAATGCTAATCTCAATAAACTCACAGTAGCTTCTAACAAAGATATAAATTTCTGGTGGTCATGGAAATGTCATTACTGCGTCACAAAAAAGGCAGAAAAGTTTTAGGCGCGGTTAGCTCTATCTTAGAAAAATCTTAACCACTTAAGATGCCATAATTTATTCATGGCTAGTTCAAGCATTCGGAAATTTTCAAGCGGGTGTAAAATATGGATGTCAGTAATGTGCTGCTTTTTCAGGAAAAATTTCGTGTGTTTTATCCGTTTTGGAACTTCTAAACATAAATAATTGCAAATTTTAGCGGACGCCTTAGCACATTGTTTGCCTTTGGTTCCATTGCTTTCAAAACCTTATTTGGTTCGCTTTGTCTGACTAGTCGATTCTAGTCACTTCTTTCTATCAGACGGTACCGAATGTCGACTATTTGAGAACAATAATGCTTATCTTTCTTTTACCATTCAAGCACCATTCACCTGAAATTTACTCTTCGGGAAAAATCTCACGCATCCTCTGTAAACTCGCGCGGCACTACTGATCATCGTACCAGGCAGCGATGGCGAAACAGCCACTCGGTATCGTACGTGCGCGGGACGAAAAAAATCCTAAATATCCTTCGGTCACGGCGAGAGCTCAAAAAACCACAAATATGTACTTAACTTTTTGGAAACCCTTCGATCTGACCAAGGAAAGTTGAATAAACCTTATACCAAAGTTGCACCTATATACAGGGTGGTCCACAAAAGATTCAAAGAAATATTTTTAATTTTGCACTGAACAAGTGAAACTGCAAGCATCTGCCTTCATCTTGTAGAGAAAAACTCGTGGATGGTTTCCAAGACGCCTGCCTCCGGCTTTGGTTCGATCTTCGTCTAGGGCTCTCGCTCTTCTTTTTCAACAAATCAATAATTGGAAGAGCAGCATTTTTGCTCCAAGATCGATCAAACAGAAAATCGTGGATTTAAAACTGGTCGATTTGCAAGGCCAATGAATTATTCTAATGTTCAGAAGACACCACTGGAATTTTTTCTGTGTAGACTTGTCTTGCCCTGTTGAAAAGTCCTGGTGGCGTTTGCTTTGGCTCAAGAAAGCAGCACATTCTCTGAAAATTTCCGATACTTCTGACAAAATTTCAGAAAATGACGCTGGGATTTTAGCTGCGATTACGGTCAAATGGTTCTCGAACTATCAAGAATGGCCACACTAAGAAAATATGGATAAGACGACGAATATCACTAAGAACAAAAATAAACAATACTTTCACAGTATGTTACACTTCATGTGGGCCACGCCGTACGAAGATGTGTACTGACTGCAGCTCTGTAAGATGGTTCAGAAAGTACAATCATCTCTGAAAATTATCGAGAATACAGCCATTTCTAGATTGCGCGAATATAGGAAGGATTAACGAGAAGTACAAGCCTTATATTTTCTGCCTTCTAGTCTTTCCAGCCAGAATTCCGTAAAAGTAGCGCGATCTATAACTGCTTCATCCTATATTTAGTACTAACTCCATCAAAATTGTTTTGTTCGACGATGCCCGTCTAAGCAGAACAGTAGTTTCTATTGATTTTCTAGCAACATCTAACTGAACCAGAACTAATAGTACGCTTATATAGTGTTTTGATGTCTGTTCCTTCGTTAATAATGATTGGTCTTGGATGCATTAGACTGATGCAAGATTATTGCATGTTCGTTATTCTGAAGCGGCAGAAAAAATAAAAATGTATGAAGTTTATTAATTGACTAGCTGGCACTCGGCTCCACCCGGCCCTGTCAAAACGCTATGATAAAGCTCCCATCCCTATCCTCTACAGCCTCGTAATTAGCATGCTCGATTACCCCCTGTGTCAACTCCCAGCCCTGTAGATCAAACTACAAAAAATCGAGGGAATCGACATCGATCGATGACGAAAAGTAGCCTATGACACTCGCCTCGCCCCGAAGCGTATGTGTGCCAAGTTTAGTCCAGATCGGTTCAGAAATGGAATTTTCTATTCGGAATATACGAACAGACAGACAGATACAGATAGACAGATAGGCATACAGACATTCAGCTTTATATAGTGCTGGACAGTGCTGGACATAATTATACAGCCACTCTAGAAATCGTCGTAATTTTTGTTCTTGTCAATGAATCTGTCTGAAACTTTGCTGTATTGTGCGCATGTCAACCTACCATAACTCCTCAAAACGGCTTTCAGTCTTGTTGAGTTTGAACGGAGAAAAACGAAAAAAAATCGAAAAAGCCCTCTTTGAAAGCTGGACAAAATTATACAGCCACCTGGTTTTTCTAATCACTATCGCATTCGTTGACTCTCAAATTTTTTTGTACAATTACATCCCAAAATATGAAACATTTGCGACACTTACGGCCTGTCTTCCTACTCAAATAGAAGCAATCACTGCATTTCTTGCTTTTAAAAGCATTAAAAGTCAATCTCCTCCAACAAACAACTGCTTCAAAGAGTTTTCAAGCTCTTGTTCATTCCAAATGATAATCATGGAATCTACTGACCCTTTTGGATAGATGAAATGAAGAGCGCTTTCGTAAACTCTGCGTAATCGCTGATTTTGACGAACAAACTCCAACCTCACCATAGGGTTGACGCACTTTTGCACCACGAAACTCGATTTTCAAGCGACAGAAAATATTGTAATGTAGCCATTACGACAGCCATAGAACAGTGAACTCGTGTGCATGACTGGGAAGAAATTTTGGGACTGAGCACTCTGATTCAGCCGCAGTTGACATTCACTGAATGTTGAGTGGAGCACCCTGTACAATCAAAGCCAACTCAGATCACGAGATAAAACCGGAGACGCTTAAGACTTCAAAATCTTAGCTAATCTCATTCATCGGGTGAAATATGACATGAAACACAGACGTAAATAAGGAGATCTAGGGTTATATCGAATCTTCGGCTCGCAGGGAATTTTTGTGGAAAGTATTCCAGGTCTAAATCGCTACCGCATCATTAGGAAAAATCTGAAAGTTATTGCGAAAGCTGTATCCCCATGTAGACAATGTGATAAATCAAGTTCAGCACTTTGTGGACATTGCAAACTGAGTTTGTGGTTTAAAAGCGTTCCAAGCCTATGTTGAGGTTGGAGTCTGTCCGTCAAAATCAGCGATTACGCAGAGTTTACGAAAGCGCTCTTCACCTCATCTATCCAAAAGGGTCAGTAGATTCATGATTATCAATTGGAATGAACAAGAGCTTGAAAACTTTTTAAAGCAGTTGTTTGTTGAAGGAGATTGACTTTTAATGCTTTTAAAAGCAAGAAATGCAGCGATTGCTTCTATTTGAGTAGGAAGACAGGCCGTAAGTGTCGCAAATGTTTCACATTTTGGGATGTAATTGTACAAAAAAATTTGAGAGTCAACGAATGCGATAGTGATTAGAAAAACCAGGTGGCTGTATAATTTTGTCCAGCTTTCAAAGAGGGCTTTTTCGATTTTTTTCGTTTTTCTCCGTTCAAACTCAACAAGACTGGAAGCCGTTTCAAGGGGTTATGGTAGGTTGACATGCGCACAATACAGCAAAGTTTCAGACAGATTCATTGACAAGAACAAAAATTACGACGATTTCTAGAGTGGCTGTATAATTATGTCCAGCACTGTATAAGACTAGGGTCGCCAGTAAGTGGGTGGGGGCAGATACATTGATATCTACCTGCGTTTAACTAAGAATTCCAAAGAACAGAATTTCCATCTTGTCATCGATCTTTCGTGTCATAAGTAGTAGTAGAAACAAGTCACTGCTCTTAAGAAAAGAAGCTACCAATGACTTATTATCTGCGAAGCATTGCTGTACCTCTCGCAGATACATTAGGGAACGGCAGAGCCGACAACGTTTGCCGGCGTTGCCGAGATTGCTGAGGTTGCCGCACAGAGAGCATGTAAGACACAGAGAGATCCTACAACGACGGACAACGCCGGCAACTTCGGTAACCGTTGTCGGCAACCTATGGCCGCACCCTTAGCCCAGAACCACAGCTCTTAAACAAGGAAGCCCGTTGTCATCTGTTTAGAACAGCTGATTCGCCCCAAAACTTAGGTTGATTTCCAAGAAAAGTGATGTCTTGCCAATAAACGGACTCATTTCTTAAAACGAGACTCTGGCTCAACGCCTTTTGGGGAGTAGTCTTAGCGAAATTGTCCTGTCGCATAAAACCCTGAGTCTTTCCTTCCCTCAAAGCCAAGCTCTTTGCGCTTTTTTGCTTTTAGGGGCAGGGTAGTTTTTACAAATGTGAAGGGGCCAGAAATGAATTTCCAGCAAGTTTATTTACAGTTAAACATTGTCCACCTAGATATTTTTAGCGCAAACTTCTTGATGCTTGAGTCCATGAGTCTTTTCTTCCTTCAACCAAACTCCCTATCCGTTTCTGCTTTTAGGAGTAGATGTGTGGTTTTTTTTCGAGTTAATGGGCCAAAGGTTTCAGTGGAAATGTTCTGTTGCATTAAGGTCATGGGTCTGTTCTTCCCTCGACCAAGCACCTCGTGTTCTGCTTTAAAAGCAGCGTCCGGGCAGAATTTCGAATAGAATTTTTTCCACTTACCCTGGGCTTATTCCTACCGCATATCGTGAAAATGCCGCTTGGAGGGCACGAAAATGCCGAAAGCGGGTTTTCCAGGAGCTCTTGATTTGAATTTTGTCGCCTGCCGTCAAGGTTAAGCCGCAGAATCCTTATGGGACCCTACGTCTTGACTGTGTGCGGTATGCGCACTCTGGCTAATTGAACTAACTCGTCCCGGTCGCTGGGCGTTCCGGTCGCCACTTCTGAAGCGGATTTCTCGTTTCAGAGACAAATTGATCATTGCCAGTTGGGCAAGAGCCTTACCAGGACGGGCGCCCGTGTACTCTACATTTTCGTATCTGCCTGGACGCTGCCTTTGAGGGCAAAAGTTTGGTTCTTGGAAGTAAAAGGAGCCAACTTATTTTTAACCAAGTTTTTGCATGTTTTAGAATTGACACTTAAAAATTGTCAGCGAAAATGTCTTGCCGTTTGGAGCTCTTCCGTCATTTCTTCCAGCGGGACCTACCTCCTTCTGCTCTTTTGCTTTTAGGAGCAGAAATGGTTTTCGTGAAGTTTAATGGGTCAAAAGTTTTAGTGAAAATCTCCTGTCGCATGAAGCTCATGGGTCTGTCCCTTTCTGGAGACCAAACCCCTTGGGCTTTTCTGCTTCAAGGGCGAAAGTATGGTTTTGGAAATAGAAGAAGCCAAAAGGTAATTTCAAGCAAGTTTTTGTAATGATTTAGAATGACTTGAAAATTCTTAGCGAAAAATCTAGCCGTTTGAAGCCTTTCCGTCTTTTCTACCAGCGAGACCACCCTCCTTCTGCGTTTCTTCCAGCGAGATTTGGCTCCCTCTGCCTTTCTGATTTTGCATAAAAACTTGCGTTTCACAAGGCAAAAGCCCAAAAGTGAATTTCAAGCAAATCTCCGTAAAACTGACTAGGCAACCCTTTCTAATCTACGAAATCATGTTCTTCTTGAAAACTACTTGTAAAAGGCTTCAGACAGGAGAGGTCATTGGTCAAGCAACGCCGTAGTAATTCGGAAGATCTGTCGCCTTAACTTGCGACAGATCTTCCGAATTATGATAACTGGAGGCCAGATGCGTTACTTTGAAGGTCTAAATTTATATTTTGCAACCGCACGTGTTTGTGCTTGGTACATTTGTCTTCTGGATTCCCTTGCATGCCTTTTGCAACTAAGGATATGATCTTTAATCAGTTATATTCCCGAAACCGACCCTTTGGGTAACGTTTGATTCAACATTGTCTTGGGTTTGGCAGTTTGCGACTGATAGATGTCTTTGCTTATCGACTTGTCACTTTGCTGCTGTCAAACTATACGGCCTTAGGGGCTTCTCTTTTACGCTTCTTAGTTATTTCTAGGTTCATCACTGCTCTTGTGGTTGGTCTAAGCCCCGCGATAAGGCTCGAATTCGTTTTCCAGCTATACGCATGTCAGGCAGTTTGCACAATCAGCACTTGTCATACTTCATTAGTCGTGAGTTTTGCTGGTTACGAGAGTACAGTGCCAGCCATGGGCTTGCCTGTTTTAGCTGTCACCCCCTCCCTGTGCCTGTTATTCTACTTTTGGGCTAATTGAGGATTTCCTCCATTGGTGGATGTGTTTGGGCTTGCTTTTTATTGGAATTGCTTTATTTTGGCCAAGTTTGCTGCTTACAAGGAAGGTCGGATCAGTCGAAGTGGCCTTTCCAAATGGGTCATCTACTGTTTTGAAGAGCGTTTAACGCTGATTCCGAATCTGTCTTCTTTATCTGCCGAGCGCCCCTGGACGCCGAGTTATGAGCGTTCTTTGGATTGAAAAATCAAATGCGTAATTAGAGCAAAATTCGTCAAAATTGCTCAAATGGTCCAATGTTGCTTATCAGAGCACTCCATTTCAAAAAATACCTCTGTCCAAAACACTTATACTACATGTTGCTCTATTTAGGCGCTAAAATGCCCGTAATAGATAATTTTACTTGGATTCTGTGTTCATTTTTTGCTCCAAAAACATTTATAACTCGGCATGCAGAGGCGCTCAGCAGATAACAGAACCAGATTCGGAGTCAGCGTTTAACGCTCTTCAAAATGGTACATGACTCATTCGGAAAGGCCACTTCGACTAATCGGACTTCCCTTGTTAGTTACATGATTGAGCTATGCGCATTCACTGGTCTTGGTTATCATGCAGTTTGCATTGGTTGCTCTTAGGCCCCGGGCAGACTTCACGCGATTTGATCGTCGCGACCGAGTCGCGACGAGACAACTGTTACAACATCATTCCATGCCGATTAACTTGCATTCGGTTGTGATCAGAGGTGCGATAGGGGGAGCCAAGTCTCCCCCTACCTTCACTTTTGAGCTGGTACGGGGTGACCACCTTCACTTTTGGAATAAAAAATTTTTCTCTGGACGACAAAGAAGGAAAATAAGCAAAACAAACGCAAAAAAGATTATTGAAAGCATATATTTATGTATACGGCGGCATATATATTTAAAATAAAGGTTTTTAGTAAATGGTGTATTTGGAAGTAAAGCTTAGCAAAACTGTACGGATTTTATTAAGCAAATTATGTTATAACGTATAGCGAAGGAAGTAGGTCGATCCAGGCAGTAACGGCGGAGAACCAGAATTTTGAATATTTAAATAGTGAAAAATCATGCGAAATTTCCACTGTTATAAATCTGTTGTTTGAAGATGTCAGCAGTTGCGACTTCATAGGTTTTGAAGAGTAGATGTTGCTCTATCAGCTAGTGAAGGAATCGGGTCGATTTAAGAGATAGTCGTTGAAAACCAGAGTTCTAAAACTTTACGCCATTTTTGCGTGTTTTTTGACTGTTGAGAGTTAAACTCTTATAAATCTTGAATGTGGAAGTGTATGATGTTTCGACTTCATAGATTTTATAGAGTAAGGTTTGCCTTATCAGAATATGTCTTGTCCGTTTCGATCCATTGAAACACCTCCGAGATCCAGAGTCATGAAAAAGCAGGTAAAAAAGAGCTTTTTGAACTTCAACAGCTCATAACTTCTTCAGAACTGCATGAATCATGTTGCGACTTCATAGGTTAGATTCCTCTCATCAAGGGCTTTCAGATGATATATAATATGTGGGGGTTTAGAGCCTCCTGCGAATTATGACCGGGGGGGGGGAGACTTTTTAGGCCAAAGTCTCCCCCTCGCCCATTTTAATGTATTGGCTGGAGGCTGCCGGGGGAGACTTTGGCCTAAAAAGTCTCCCCCCCCCGGGCATATGCCGTAAGAGGCGCGAAACCCCCACATATTATATATCATCTGAAAGCTCTTGACGAGAAGAATCTAACCTATGAAGTCGCAACTGCTGACATCTTCAAACAACAGATTTATAAAAGTGGAAATTTCGCATGATTTTTCACTATTTATTTATTCGAAATTCTGATTCTCGGCCGTTACTGCCTGGATCGATCTACTTTCTTCGCTGTACGTTATAACAAAATTTGCTTAATAAAATCCGTACAGTCCAACAAACTTCTACTTCCAAATACACCATTTACTAAACACGTCTATTTTAAATTTTTATAAATAAAATTTATAGATATTTTTAATATTCATCGTATCTGTGGCCCTAAAGAGGGCCGTTGGGTCGACGTTAGACCTAGAAAGATAGCTCCGTTCGTCCGTTCTATCCTCCCCCCGCACCTCCCCCCCCCCCCGTCGACGTTTTTGGGAGGTGAGTGTCCGACACTACCACCTTCACTTTTGGCCGGCCAGTGGTAGCTGAAACCACCTTCACTTTTGGGGGACCCGGCTCCCCCTATCGCACCTCTGGTTGTGATACTTTTCCAGCCCGAAATTTTTGAATGTGAAATGAAAATGAATGGAAATCTTGGCGATTAGATCGCGACGATTAAGTCGCGTGAAGTCTGACCGGTGCCTTAGACAGGGAGGGTTAGCGCTCGGGCTAGGCTCATGGATTCCATGGTGTTCATTTATATGTATTTGTACTTGTATTATTATTTGTATTTTGTTTATTTTTGGACCAGCTCAATCTTGGTCTGGCACATGTTGGCTCGCTTATCGTTTGGGTCTCTGAGTTGTGCTACTGTGCTGGTTTTTGCTACAACGTTTGCTGACCAGGTTGTTGTTTATATTGAATGCGTAAGTGTATAGGGCTGCCGAGATTGATCATGATTGTGCCATTGATACTTTTGAGTTATCAGATCTTAACAATTGTATTTGCGCTCATGAGTGTCTTGTAAGCTGCTTTGCTCGCGTTTTTCCCCCTAGACTTTCAAACCTGAGCTGTGTGTCATTCTTAGCAGTTTCTTCTCCGCCTTTGACCCAAATCTAGGCTGCTCCGGTCCATTTTGGAGCGCACGTTCACTTGCCTGCTCAGGGGACCAAGTTCGAGGTATTTTATCACTTTGAAGTGTTCGCTTTCATCTATTTGTACGTTTCTTGATCTCGCTTCTTAATCCCTTTATTTGTGGTAATTCAGAGGTTCAGTGGCCTCTACTCTATTTAGTCAGCGTACTGTGTGCAATATATGGCGGGTACTAGCTGATTCGCGTTTTTACCATGTTCAATGCGGCCACTTGGGAGGGCAAGCGTTAGGCGACAAAACATGCAAAACGCAAGCAACTTAAGTCCCGTAACTCAAAACTATGCACCATTTCTTCATTGGCGTCGGGTAATGTATCGGCCCCGACCCCCACCCCTCTGTTTTTGGCGGAGGAGATGTTTTGCACGGGGAGTTCTTTGGGGTCCAAAAAATTGGGTCGCCTAAGGCCCCGGACAGACTTCACGCGATTTGATCGTCGCGACTCAGTCGCCGACATTTCCATTCATTTTCATTTCACATTCAAAAATTTTGGGCTGGAAAATTATCACAACCGAATGCAAGTTGATCGGCATGGAATGATGTTGTAACAATTGTCTCGTCGCGATTCAGTCGCGACGATTAAATCGCATGAAGTCTGCCCGGGGCCTAACGCCCTACACCCGGCCACTTGTTTCTTGTGCTGGTTTGACACGTTATGGTTTGTTGGGAAACTCATGCTATGAGTCGTCAAGTCTTGTCGGTTGCATTTGCGCTCATGACTGTCTTGTGAGCTGTTTTGCTCGCGTCTCTACCCCTGGGCATTCATACCTGAGCTGCGTGTCATTTTCAGCAGTCTCTTATCCGCTGTTTAACCCGAATCTAAGCTGTTCCAGCTTAGCCTGACGTGCACGCTCACGTGCCTGCTTAGGAAACCAAGTTCATTGTATTTTATCAATTTGAAGTGTTCGTTTTCGGCTTACCTTGTGTATTTTTGAATCCGCTTCTTAATCCTTTATTTGTGGTGTTTCAGGAATTCTGTGGCTTTTGCTCTCTCTATTCAGTCGGCACGTGTGTGCGATGTCTGGAGGGTATCGGGTGATTCGCGTCATCGCCATATTCTGTGCGTCCACCTGTTCTTTGTGCTGGTTTGACACGTTATGATTCTGTTGGAAATTTTATGCTGTAATTCGCCATTTCTAATTGGTTGTATTTGCATTCATGCGTGTCCTGTGAGTTGTTTAGCTTACGTTTCCAAGTCTGGACATTCCTATCTGCTATGATGATTGTTTTTGGCAGTTTCTTATCTGTTATTTGGCCTGGATCAAAACTGTTCGAGTTCGGTCCGGTTCAATTCCTTGTTTGTGTGTGATTGCACAAGTCAGGTAGTTTTTGTGTGCCTTTCTAGCTGTTATAGATTTGCTTGGCTTTTCAATTTATTGCTATCGGTTTATTGTGCGTTCTCAGGCATTTTGCACATATCGTGCTTATTTAGGTTCGTGCCAATGAGATCCGGTAAGCGGCAAACGTTGAGGGGCTCGTTAGCCGTGTAGCGCCAGCGCTATTAGCTCCTCAACCCTCAGCCGTAAGCGGGGCAATGTATTTTCGTCGAGGGACAATGTTTTTAGTGTTTTCCGATCGATGCTAACACTTATATCATTACAAGCTAGCTACATTAATAGCTTTCACTTGCAGTTCCACTTATCTTCTGACCCAAACCTCCATCTTAGGGGCCGGGCATACTTAGCGCGATTTCAGTCGCGACGCGATTTGGCAATTCACTAAAAGCCTTCACATCCAACGCTAGCAATTTGCACATGCATAGTGTGTGTAACTTACGTGGATTGATGAAATGCCTTATCTTCTGTATATCATGACTTATAATAACGGGCTAAGGGTTGTTTACGTCTTTTTGTCTGTGTGTGTGTCTGTCCGTTACGAAATTCGTAGAGCATGTTTCAGTCAATATCCTGAGCCCAAATTTTGCACGGCGTATGCTACCAGCATGAAAGTCCACTATGCAAAAGCACGAGCGGATCCCTTGAATGGATCCCTCAAAAATTGCGTTTCAAACGGATCCACTTAACTTCTGGCCAGCAAAACTGTGAATGTAGCAGCACTTTTTGCAAAGCCATGAGTACGTTTGACAAGCTAATGTGCAAGCCATGGACTTTAGCCCAAAAAAGTGAACAACAGTTTATTACTTTACGAATGGGGCGCCAAAAAGAATGGTTGCGTATACTTAATTGCCAACATTTGTGAAAATTTTTGCGCGGAGATGTGGCTCACGGTGATCATTGCCCTCAAGGCGACTACCAAGCCATGAAAAGTCCAAAAACCGATTTAAATTTGCATTTGTTCTTCTGGGAAAAGTTTTATTCACGGGAAATTACCGATCTCACATGAAAAACTTTTAGAAATGAGTAGTTGTTTACGAATCATTCATGATAGTCTGCATAGCGCGGTGAGTTTCAATGTCACTATTGCGGGAATGAGTAAGGCATAAGATAGAGAGACCAATGCGAGCCTCTGCGAAGCAGAGGTGGCGCACTGGTTTGGAATGTGCTTACATTGAGTTATGGACAGTTGGAATATTGCCAAATCGCGTCGCGACTAAAATCGCGTGAAGTATGCCCGGCCCCTTAGGGCATTCTACAAATGGTGTTAGGGCATTCTACAAATGGTGTGAACATCACGTACCACTGTTATCCTTAACTTTGTCCAGTATATAAGTGCATAAGTCTTTTTTTATTTGTTCTGTAGATCTCGTATAGATCATAATCTCGATATGCATGACTCTTTAACTGAAATCTATACTTGTAAACACAAAAGAGCCTTTTTTTAAACTATATATTCGACCTAAGGTGCTAAGAAGAGAAGTGCGAAAGCAATCAGGTCGCATGACTGACGAGGAAAGAGCTTATGACAAAAATGGAGCATTGTCCGCATTGTATCGTTTAGCAGCCAAGATAGCTGGACTTTCAACCAGGGAATGTTGCGCATGTCGCGAGGAGTTAGAATCACGATTACCTACTTGGTTGAAGTTGACATCACCAGAGCGCGCAGTTCAGAAACTTGGAATAGTACCCACTCTTCGAAGCGCAGGTTCATCTAGCCCGCAACCCTTACCTGTTGCTCTGCTTTCAGTCTTCTTAGCGGTATTCATCAACGATCAGAGTGGAAGAAATGAGCGATGATACCGGTATTTAAGAACCCTGTGGGTTAAAACTGGTCGTTTAATCTACTGAGTCCCGTAGCAATAGAAAAGCCACTAAGCTGAATTGGAACTCAGTCAATTTGCAAACCCAAAAGTCAAACTGGTTCGCTGATGACACAGGGTTCGGATGGAAAAGGCACTGGCTTGGTGACACAAAAAGTCTACTACTAATAAAGTGCGCTATATTATGAGTAGATCAGACTAGTCAAGAACAATGTTGGAATAGAAAGAACTAGTTTCAGTACTCATACTTGTAGCTAAAGTATTCCTACGATATCGTGTTGAAAACAAATTACAAGTAAAAAAGAAAAAAATTGGACAACACTGTTGGCTGCCGGTTGCGGCTGGAAGGCTGGCGCGCTCACAGAACAGATTTGGCAGTCGTTCCAATTTCAACTACAGTATCCCGTCGTCATCTAAAAGTTATTCGTAGCCAGACCATCTATGTTTCGGCCAATGGAAGTGAAGCAACACACACTTTTACTGCCAAATCAGTTCTGCCTCGATTTTATGAGCTTTGCTGGTCGACCCTGTTGTGATCGCTTCGAAAAAGTGGCCAAAAGTCCCCCTTCCCTTCAAGCGTGTAGCTTCGTCTTCGCACTAGGTTCAAGGAGTCTTGTCATGAGGGCTCTTTTTTTATCAAACCTTTGATACTACATCCTCATACACTGCGATATCATGAAAGTAATGGGGACCAACCTTTGTTTACATTAACAGAGAATTATAGGCGAGAGCCAGAACTTCTAGCTTACGACCGCTACATTGATGCAGAAAGTGTTCAGTGCTTACAGTCTGCCCAATCCTAACCAGACCAAAATTGGCTTGGCGGAAGTGCGCGTCGCAAGGGTTACTCGTTACTTCTTCGTCTAGCTAGTCTGCTCTCTCCTCAATCTCTTCGTTCTCTGCGACAGCGCGCGTATGCAGTGCAAACCCCCTAGCGCTGCGAACGCGAAATTCAGCCGACGGTTCGGCCTGATCCCGATTGGGGCAGAATGTACAATCAGGCAAATGATAACCTTTTGGCAGATTTTCTTACCGATGATTTATTGCAAATATGTCAATCGCAACCTGATCTTTTAGCATCAGCGGTATCTCTTCTGTGGCCGTATTCAACATTGATACCTTGAGGTAAATTCTACCTCCAGGTAGTTTTATCACTCATTATCAGCAAATACCCGTATTCACAAAAGTACCTTGAGGTAAATTCTCAAGGTAAATTTTACCTTACAAATTTACCTCAAGGTGTTTAGTATTGAATGGAAAGTACCTTGAGGTAAATTTTACCTCAAGGTACTGTTATCACTTAAAATCCGTATTCATCAAACGGACTTCATTTACCTTCAGGTAAGTTCTCAATGCAACTTTTAACCCTAGCTGAAGGCAAGCTTAGAAGGCTACCTTTAGAGATTTATAGACTTTCGGAAGCTGGTTCTTTGCGTGAGTAATGCCGTAACGTAAATTGGGTCACTGTGGCAATTTCGCGAAATTTTGTTAAGATTATTGAAAGTTATGGGGGTTGAGCAAACTTAAGACAAAATTTCAGTCTATATTGAAACTTTATAGATTTTAACAAACGCGTGGATGGATGTAGTCATACGCAGAGTTATTCTCTTTCACAGCATCTTTAGCACATGTTTAATCATAAAGTCGAAGTTGCTTGATGAAATACTTTGAAAACATCTTGAATTGTTAGACATTACGATATGGTGACGTGTGCTGCAATGTAACCCTCGATCCGATTTCCTGACTGCTCATATGGGATTTCAAAGGATGATTTCACCAAAATGTTTGTATTTCTAATACACACTGTTCCGCACTTTAGCAGAAAGAAAGAGATAGCTGTTGAATGCAAAAATAGACGAATGTTTCTGGTTGAGCAGGAAAATTTCATCTCAACTCTTCATTTACCCACAACGCACACATGTGGGTTTGAACATTTATAGCTTTGAGCAAAAAATATTCCCTAAACCCCGAAAGTTACCCATTAGGGAACCGTCTGTACATACTTTCAATGATGATGATTTTGAAACTTTGGAAGTCAAAACTTCACTACTTCTGGAATAATCGGGCCTGTGTGAAGAAAGAACTCAGAACGAGGCAAAAAACATTTGACGGCATTTTGCGCACCATAAAAATTCGCAAACTACTTGAAAAAACATTATCGGTAAAAACCTCATCAAGTTAGGCAGGTTTTAATTCAGACCTAAAGTGACTATAAAAAAAAATTACTTTGACAACTTGGAAGCTTTTGTTAAGACTACTCTCTTGATAACTGTGCAAGAAGAACTTTTTCTAGAAAGGAAGGTTCCATTGTTGTACAAACAATATCACTAGTTTGAAATCCGATTTAACTAGAAAGCAATCAACTTCTTGTTGTTAGATAAACCCCCTTTGGGCTCGAAATAGTTGCTTATATAGACTGTACAGTCTCAAAATCACTGACTGTAAAACTCTAAAACCGATATTCCAACACGTTCCTTGTGAAAATATCAGGAAATACAAAAGAAAGCAATTTACTGCAAGTGTGTCATGCCATGCTCCTAATATACGTCAGTCTTAATCATCTTGGCACAGGTAAATCTAATCTTGAGAGAGAGACTTTGATGAATACAAAAATTATACCTCAAGGTAAATTGTACCTTGAGGTACAGCTGAAGGTAAATTGTATTGCAGTAGGGTTCATTCTAATATCATCTTTAGCTAGAAGCAGGGGAGGATGTGTTGAATAAAATCAGTTCTTTTTCTAAAGGACGGCCAAATTTGCCGAAAAGAATTCCGAAGTGTCCAAAAGCGTCGAAAAGCATTGAAAGCGGGCAAAAGCGCCACGCGCCAGCCACAAGCTCCTGAAAAATCACAGAGGTCTGCAAGCTTAAAGTTATTGGCAGGTCAAGTTCTCTTTTTATTTTTTTCGATGCAATTATCGTTTCAGACTTTAAAGAAGGCCAAGTAACAGGTAAACTATGCAAAACCAAACAGAGTAAGAACTTTCAGACTCAAAAACTAAATTTATATAAACTTCTTGAGCACAATAAAAACAGTGATTATAATGTGACCAGCGTGATTATCCAACGATGTTCTGGTAGAAAATGCTATCTCATAACCGAAGCCTGCCACTTAAAGTGATTGGTATTACATTTCAGCTTTTTCGGGCTTTCGTATCCGAAAAGTTTTTTCTTCCCAGTGGCAAGACCATTCCAAGAATCTATGTTACAATTCTACAATTTTTCAACAAAGAGAAACTGGTGTTTTGTGCACGATGGGAATACCAATTTTTTTCGAAGTAATGTCATCTTTACGACAAACCCACTTGCAAACTTTGATTCGAATGCAAAGGATTCAACAACGTTACAGTGTTGTAAAGTTAGGCTGTGAGACTTTGCGACACTCTGTACATATTTCTTCGAGGCCACTGCAACTTGCTATCCTCCGCTTATAAGTTTCGAAAATGAGGTGCGAACTCATTTTTGTCAAAATATGTAGTTTGAGCAAAGAAAATGGCCACAAATTCCCTTTGATCTTTTAGGACCTGAGACTTTCTCATTTTATCGTATTCAAACATGTAAGGACTTCGAACCGTCTCCCTGTCAAAACATGTCTCTTAGGCCCGAAGGACATAATCTATATCTATATCCTTACTATAATATACATTCGATCCTTTCAAGCGCGACGGCAGAGTTTTCTGCGTCCCTCCTATCCTTAACCCCAGCGTGACGGAGGGTCCATTTGCTGAAGGATTCCAGAAAAAGGAATGGGAAAATATAACGGCGCTCAGTGATGACGGGAGGAGAGGCCAGTAGCCATTATGTCGGCGAGATTTGCTCGCACTATGGGTCCCGGGGCGGAGCGGAGATTTTTCAGCTTTGAGCTAAACGGCTGAGAATTGGCACCGGGGTGTATGTGAACATGCTGATCACAGATCCAATGAATTTCAGAATTATCGATTACTTATCGGCCACCTTTATCGATTTCGTTGCTGCACTTGCTAAGTGTTGAAATAGCAATGTGTCATGGTAGCTGGAATGGTTGTGTACGGAATCACTCTCTGGCTATCGATCTCTCTTTCGTTGAGTTCCACTTGCAAGACGACTACAGTTTTGATATTACTGAACGGCTTTTTGTCAGCCTCACTCCACAAATATCGAACATTTATCCTCCTTTTGGAAAGTTCTATTCCTTTCACGCACAAGTTTCTATGGAAAACCTCAGCTTGGGGTAAAGTCTGATTGTTTAATGAAAAAATTGAGTATTCCATAAATTATGGTCTTGAAGGGGGAGGTTGGATTTGGGGAAGAACAATCATCGTGCCCACAAATACAAAATTCATCACAAATCTGCCTCAAAAGCCAAAAAACCCAACATTCAAGTCAACGCTCCCCATTTTTGTCAGGTTGATGGGAGCTGAAGCTTTTTTATACAACATACAAATGATCAGCACAGCAAACTGCCCCTCCTACTTCCATAATAATTTTGACTGGAAATAAGCGGGAGATTTTCAGCATTGATGATGCGTTGATGTAATTTTTCCACGCTACGCGATTGAATACATGAATGATGATAAATATATAAGTAAAATAGCTGTCATTATAGATTTTTCCTATAAGTCTGAGATCGTCTTATGCATGTACAGCTTCGATTTGTTCGACGACGCTTTTTGTGATCACCAGGTTTCTGCAATAGCCGAATTTTCCCGGCTTTGACTAGGTCGCGTAGTTTAGCAGTCGTCCGACAACCAAATGTAATCTTTCTCAACTAAACGTAACTCCATAACCTCAAAGGTAAAAGCAGCTGAGCAATGAAAGATTTCAATCTGTTTTTTGTTGTTGTTGTAAAAATATCAGTGCGACTGCTAATCGCACTGAATTCGCATGCGGTATTGCGAGCATTTACATTGAACGAAGTTTGATTAGTTTGACACTTTCATAGACAATATCTTCATTCAGTCTCCATGTTTCATGATCCATCGAGAGAAATTGCTCTTGAAAGCTTTCACTTTTGGAAAATACTTTTGCCCAAAAGGAAAACAGCAGGGCGAACATGGTCTTGCTGGCAGAAAAGATTAGGGGATCCATGGGGCACGAACTTTTCTCTAAAGAACTCCAAGGGCTCACCAACAAACTCTTGAGAAAAATCTTCTAGGTCTTTTTCTCACTGAGGAATTCCTACTTTTCCCAAAAAAGAAGCAGTAGAGCGAACATGGCGTCCATGGAAAGGACAAGGGACTTTATGGGGCACGAACATTTTTTGAAGAACTCCAAGGGTTCACAAACAAGCTACTTTTAGGTTTTTTCCTCACTTTGAAATTCCTACTTTTGCCCAGAAAGGAAACAGCAGGGCGAACATGGTCCCCTTGAAGGGGACCAGAGACTTGATGGGGGCGAAACGAAATTCCAAGGTTCTACAAACTAATTTTGAAATTTGTCCAAAGAACTTTTAGTTTTTTTTCTCACTAAGGAACTCCTAGTTTGTCCAAAACGAAAACAGCAGGGCGAACATGGTTCCCTTGAAAGGGGCCAGGGACTTTATGACCGCGACCAAAAAGAAAAGAGCAGGGCAAACCTGGACCCCTTGCAAGGGACCAGAAACTTTATGAGCGCGAAATTCTCGAATCCAAGTTTTACGAACTAATTTTAAATTTTGTCGAAAGAAATTTTAGGTTTTTTTCACTGAAGAATTCCCATCTTGCCAAAAAGAAAAGAGCACGGCGAACATGGACCCCTTGCAAGGGACCAGAAACTTTATGAGCGCGAAATTCTCGAATCCAAGTTTTACGAACTAATTTTAAATTTTGTCGAAAGAAATTTTAGGTTTTTTTCACTGAAGAATTCCCATCTTGCCAAAAAGAAAAGAGCACGGCGAACATGGACCCCTTGCAAGGGACCAGAAACTTTATGAGCGGGACAAAAAGGAAAAGAGTAGGGCGAACATGGTCCACTTGAAAGGGATCAGGGGCTTGATGGGCGCGAAATTTTCGAAGTTTCAATTTTACAAACTAATTTTGAAATTTGTCGAAAGAAATTTTAGGTTTTTTTTCTCACTGAGGAACTCCTACCTTTGCCCAAAAAGAAAAAAACAGGGCGAACATGGCTCCCTTGAAAGGGATCAGGGACTTGATGGGCGCGAAATTCTCGAAGGTCCAAGTTTCACGAACTAATTTTGAAATTTGTCGAAAGAACTTTTAGGTTTTTTTTTCTCACTGAGGAACTCCTACCTTTGCCCAAAAAGAAAAGAGCACGGCGAACATGGCTCCCTTGAAAGGGATCAGGGACTTGATGGGCGCGAAATTCTCGAAGGTCCAAGTTTCACGAACTAATTTTGAAATTTGTCGAAAGAACTTTTAGGTTTTTTTTTCTCACTGAGGAACTCCTACCTTTGCCCAAAAAGAAAAACAACAGGGCGAACATGGTCCCCTTGCAAGGGGCCAGTAACTTTATGAGCGCGAAATTCTCGAAGGTCCAAGTTTCACGAACTAATTTTGAAATTTGTCGAAAGAACTTTTAGGTTTTTTTTTCTCACTGAGGAACTCCTACCTTTGCCCAAAAAGAAAAGAGCACGGCGAACATGGACCCCTTGCAAGGGACCAGGGACTTTGGGCGCGAAATTCTCGAAGGTCCAAGTTTTACGAACCAATTTTGAAATTTGTCGAAAGAAATTTTAGTTTTTTTTTCACTGAAGAATTCCCATTTTGCCAAAAAGAAAAGAGCACGGCGAACATGGTTCCCTTGAAAAGGGCCAGGGACTTTATGACCGCGACCAAAAAGAAAAGAGCAGGGCGAACATGGACCCCTTGCAAGGGACCAGAAACTTTACGGGCGCGAAATTCTCGAAGGTCCAAGTTTTACGAACTAATTTTAAATTTTGCCGAAAGAAATTTTAGGTTTTTTTTCTCACTGAGGAACTCCTACCTTTGCCCAAAAAGAAAAGAGCACGGCGAACATGGACCCCTTGCAAGGGACCGGAAACTTTACAGGCGCGACCAAAAAGAAAAGGGCATGGCGAACATGGACCCCTTGCAAGGGACCAGGGACTTTGGGCGCGAAATTCTCGAAGGTCCAAGTTTTACGAACCAATTTTGAAATTTGTCGAAAGAAATTTTAGGTTTTTTTTCACTGAAGAATTCCCATTTTGCCAAAAAGAAAAGAGCACGGCGAACATGGTTCCCTTGAAAAGGGCCAGGGACTTTATGACCGCGACCAAAAAGAAAAGAGCAGGGCGAACATGGACCCCTTGCAAGGGACCAGAAACTTTACGGGCGCGAAATTCTCGAAGGTCCAAGTTTTACGAACTAATTTTAAATTTTGCCGAAAGAAATTTTAGGTTTTTTTTCTCACTGAGGAACTCCTACCTTTGCCCAAAAAGAAAAGAGCACGGCGAACATGGACCCCTTGCAAGGGACCGGAAACTTTACAGGCGCGACCAAAAAGAAAAGGGCATGGCGAACATGGACCCCTTGCAAGGGACCAGGGACTTTGGGCGCGAAATTCTCGAAGGTCCAAGTTTTACGAACCAATTTTGAAATTTGTCGAAAGAAATTTTAGGTTTTTTTTCACTGAAGAATTCCCATTTTGCCAAAAAGAAAAGAGCACGGCGAACATGGTTCCCTTGAAAAGGGCCAGGGACTTTATGACCGCGACCAAAAAGAAAAGAGCAGGGCGAACATGGACCCCTTGCAAGGGACCAGAAACTTTACGGGCGCGAAATTCTCGAAGGTCCAAGTTTTACGAACTAATTTTAAATTTTGCCGAAAGAAATTTTAGGTTTTTTTTCTCACTGAGGAACTCCTACCTTTGCCCAAAAAGAAAAGAGCACGGCGAACATGGACCCCTTGCAAGGGACCGGAAACTTTACAGGCGCGACCAAAAAGAAAAGGGCATGGCGAACATGGACCCCTTGCAAGGGACCAGGGACTTTGGGCGCGAAATTCTCGAAGGTCCAAGTTTTACGAACCAATTTTGAAATTTGTCGAAAGAAATTTTAGGTTTTTTTTCACTGAAGAATTCCCATTTTGCCAAAAAGAAAAGAGCACGGCGAACATGGTTCCCTTGAAAAGGGCCAGGGACTTTATGACCGCGACCAAAAAGAAAAGAGCAGGGCGAACATGGACCCCTTGCAAGGGACCAGAAACTTTACGGGCGCGAAATTCTCGAAGGTCCAAGTTTTACGAACTAATTTTAAATTTTGCCGAAAGAAATTTTAGGTTTTTTTCACTGAAGAATTCCCACTTTGCCAAAAAGAAAAGAGCACGGCGAACATGGACCCCTTGCAAGGGACCAGAAACTTTATGAGCGGGACAAAAAGGAAAAGAGCAGGGCGAACATGGTCCACTTGAAAGGGATCAGGGGCTTGATGGGCGCGAAATTTTCGAAGTTTCAATTTTACAAACTAATTTTGAAATTTGTCCAAAGAACTTTTAGTTTTTTCTCACTGAGGAACTCCTACCTTTGCCCAAAAAGAAAAAAACAGGGCGAACATGGCTCCCTTGAAAGGGATCAGGGACTTGATGGGCGCGAAATTCTCGAAGGTCCAAGTTTCACGAACTAATTTTGAAATTTGTCGAAAGAACTTTTAGGTTTTTTTTTCTCACTGAGGAACTCCTACCTTTGCCCAAAAAGAAAAGAGCACGGCGAACATGGCTCCCTTGAAAGGGATCAGGGACTTGATGGGCGCGAAATTCTCGAAGGTCCAAGTTTCACGAACTAATTTTGAAATTTGTCGAAAGAACTTTTAGGTTTTTTTTTCTCACTGAGGAACTCCTACCTTTGCCCAAAAAGAAAAACAACAGGGCGAACATGGTCCCCTTGCAAGGGGCCAGTAACTTTATGAGCGCGAAATTCTCGAAGGTCCAAGTTTCACGAACTAATTTTGAAATTTGTCGAAAGAACTTTTAGGTTTTTTTTTCTCACTGAGGAACTCCTACCTTTGCCCAAAAAGAAAAGAGCACGGCGAACATGGACCCCTTGCAAGGGACCAGGGACTTTGGGCGCGAAATTCTCGAAGGTCCAAGTTTTACGAACCAATTTTGAAATTTGTCGAAAGAAATTTTAGTTTTTTTTTCACTGAAGAATTCCCATTTTGCCAAAAAGAAAAGAGCACGGCGAACATGGTTCCCTTGAAAAGGGCCAGGGACTTTATGACCGCGACCAAAAAGAAAAGAGCAGGGCGAACATGGACCCCTTGCAAGGGACCAGAAACTTTACGGGCGCGAAATTCTCGAAGGTCCAAGTTTTACGAACTAATTTTAAATTTTGCCGAAAGAAATTTTAGGTTTTTTTTCTCACTGAGGAACTCCTACCTTTGCCCAAAAAGAAAAGAGCACGGCGAACATGGACCCCTTGCAAGGGACCGGAAACTTTACAGGCGCGACCAAAAAGAAAAGGGCATGGCGAACATGGACCCCTTGCAAGGGACCAGGGACTTTGGGCGCGAAATTCTCGAAGGTCCAAGTTTTACGAACCAATTTTGAAATTTGTCGAAAGAAATTTTAGGTTTTTTTTCACTGAAGAATTCCCATTTTGCCAAAAAGAAAAGAGCACGGCGAACATGGTTCCCTTGAAAAGGGCCAGGGACTTTATGACCGCGACCAAAAAGAAAAGAGCAGGGCGAACATGGACCCCTTGCAAGGGACCAGAAACTTTACGGGCGCGAAATTCTCGAAGGTCCAAGTTTTACGAACTAATTTTAAATTTTGCCGAAAGAAATTTTAGGTTTTTTTTCTCACTGAGGAACTCCTACCTTTGCCCAAAAAGAAAAGAGCACGGCGAACATGGACCCCTTGCAAGGGACCAGAAACTTTATGAGCGGGACAAAAAGGAAAAGAGCAGGGCGAACATGGTCCACTTGAAAGGGATCAGGGGCTTGATGGGCGCGAAATTTTCGAAGTTTCAATTTTACAAACTAATTTTGAAATTTGTCCAAAGAACTTTTAGTTTTTTCTCACTGAGGAACTCCTACTTTGTCCAAAACGAAAACAGCAGGGCGAACATGGTTCCCTTGAAAGGGGCCAGGGACTTTATGACCGCGACCAAAAAGAAAAGAGCAGGGCGAACATGGTCCCCTTGCAAGGGACCAGAAACTTTATGAGCGCGAAATTCTCGAAGGTCCAAGTTTCACGAACTAATTTTGAAATTTGTCGAAAGAACTTTTAGTTCTTTTCTCACTGAGGAACTCCTACCTTTGCCCAAAAAGAAAAGAGCACGGCGAACATGGCTCCCTTGAAAGGGATCAGGGACTTGATGGGCGCGAAATTTTCAAAGGTCCAAGTTTTACGAGCTAATTTTGAAATTTGTCGAAAGAACTTTTAGGTTTTTTTTCTCACTGAGGAACTCCTACCTTTGCCCAAAAAGAAAAGAGCACGGCGAACATGGCTCCCTTGAAAGGACCAGAAACTTTATGAGCGCGAAATTCTCGAAGGTCCAAGTTTCACGAACTAATTTTGAAATTTGTCGAAAGAACTTTTAGTTTTTTTCTCACTGAGGAACTCCTACCTTTGCCCAAAAAGAAAAGAGCAGGGCGAACATGGTCCACTTGAAAGGGATCAGGGGCTTGATGGGCGCGAAATTTTCGAAGTTTCAATTTTACAAACTAATTTTGAAATTTGTCCAAAGAACTTTTAGTTTTTTCTCACTGAGGAACTCCTACTTTGTCCAAAAAGAAAAGAGCACGGCGAACATGGCTCCTTGAAAGGGATCAGGGACTTGATGGGCGCGAAATTCTCGAAGGTCCAAGTTTTACGAGCTAATTTTGAAATTTGTCGAAAGAAATTTCAGGTTTTTTTTTTACTGAAGAATTCCCACTTTGCCAAAAAGAAAAGAGCACGGCGAACATGGCTCCTTTGAAAGGGATCAGGGACTTGATGGGCGCGAAATTCTCGAAGGTCCAAGTTTCACGAACTAATTTTGAAATTTGTCGAAAGAAATTTCAGGTTTTTTTTTTCACTGAAGAATTCCCACTTTGCCAAAAAGAAAAGAGCACGGCGAACATGGCTCCTTTGAAAGGGATCAGGGACTTGATGGGCGCGAAATTTTCAAAGGTCCAAGTTTTACGAGCTAATTTTGAAATTTGTCGAAAGAAATTTCAGGTTTTTTTTTCACTGAAGAATTCCCACTTTGCCAAAAAGAAAAGAGCACGGCGAACATGGCTCCTTTGAAAGGGATCAGGGACTTGATGGGCGCGAAAATCTCGAAGGTCCAAGTTTCACGAACTAATTTTGAAATTTGTCGAAAGAAATTTCAGGTTTTTTTTCACTGAAGAATTCCCACTTTGCCAAAAAGAAAAGAGCACGGCGAACATGGCTCCCTTGAAAGGGATCAGGGACTTGATGGGCGCGAAATTTTCAAAGGTCCAAGTTTTACGAGCTAATTTTGAAATTTGTCGAAAGAAATTTCAGGTTTTTTTTTTCACTGAAGAATTCCCACTTTGCCAAAAAGAAAAGAGCACGGCGAACATGGCTCCTTTGAAAGGGATCAGGGACTTGATGGGCGCGAAAATCTCGAAGGTCCAAGTTTCACGAACTAATTTTGAAATTTGTCGAAAGAAATTTCAGGTTTTTTTCACTGAAGAATTCCCACTTTGCCAAAAAGAAAAGAGCACGGCGAACATGGCTCCCTTGAAAGGGATCAGGGACTTGATGGGCGCGAAATTTTCAAAGGTCCAAGTTTTACGAGCTAATTTTGAAATTTGTCGAAAGAAATTTTAGGTTTTTTTTTCACTGAAGAATTCCCACTTTGCCAAAAAGAAAAGAGCACTGCGAACATGGCTTCCTTGAAAGGGATCAGGGACTTGATGGGCGCGAAATTTTCAAAGGTCCAAGTTTTACGAACTAATTTTGAAATTTGTCGAAAGAAATTTTAGGTTTTTTTCTCACTGACGAACTCCTACCTTTGCCCAAAAAGAAAAGAGCACGGCGAACATGTCCCCCTTACAAGGGACCAGAAACTTTATGAGCGCGAAATTCTCGAAGGTCCAAGTTTTACGAACTAATTTTGAAATTTGTCGAAAGAAATTTTAGGTTTTTTTTTCACTGAAGAATTCCCATTTTGCCAAAAAGAAAAGAGCACGGCGAACATGGCTCCTTTGAAAGGGATCAGGGACTTGATGGGCGCGAAATTCTCGAAGGTCCAAGTTTCACGAACTAATTTTGAAATTTGTCGAAAGAAATTTTAGGTTTTTTTTTCACTGAAGAATTCCCATTTTGCCAAAAAGAAAAGAGCACGGCGAACATGGCTCCTTGAAAGGGATCAGGGACTTGATGGGCGCGAAATTCTCGAAGGTCCAAGTTTCACGAACTAATTTTGAAATTTGTCGAAAGAACTTTTAGGTTTTTTTTTCTCACTGAGGAACTCCTACCTTTGCCCAAAAAGAAAAGAGCACGGCGAACATGGCTCCCTTGAAAGGATCAGGGACTTGATGGGCGCGAAATTTTCAAAGGTCCAAGTTTCACGAACTAATTTTGAAATTTGTCGAAAGAACTTTTAGGTTTTTTTTTTCTCACTGAGGAACTCCTACCTTTGCCCAAAAAGAAAAGAGCACGGCGAACATGGCTCCCTTGAAAGGATCAGGGACTTGATGGGCGCGAAATTTTCAAAGGTCCAAGTTTTACGAGCTAATTTTGAAATTTGTCGAAAGAAATTTCAGGTTTTTTTTTCACTGAAGAATTCCCACTTTGCCAAAAAGAAAAGAGCACGGCGAACATGGCTCCTTTGAAAGGGATCAGGGACTTGATGGGCGCGAAATTCTCGAAGGTCCAAGTTTCACGAACTAATTTTGAAATTTGTCGAAAGAACTTTTAGGTTTTTTTTTCTCACTGAGGAACTCCTACCTTTGCCCAAAAAGAAAAGAGCACGGCGAACATGGCTCCCTTGAAAGGGATCAGGGACTTGATGGGCGCGAAATTTTCAAAGGTCCAAGTTTTACGAACTAATTTTGAAATTTGTCGAAAGAAATTTTAGGTTTTTTTCTCACTGACGAACTCCTACCTTTGCCCAAAAAGAAAAGAGCACGGCGAACATGGCTCCCTTGAAAGGGATCAGGGACTTGATGGGCGCGAAATTTTCAAAGGTCCAAGTTTTACGAACTAATTTTGAAATTTGTCGAAAGAAATTTTAGGTTTTTTTCTCACTGACGAACTCCTACCTTTGCCCAAAAAGAAAAGAGCACGGCGAACATGTCCCCCTTACAAGGGACCAGAAACTTTATGAGCGCGAAATTCTCGAAGGTCCAAGTTTTACGAACTAATTTTGAAATTTGTCGAAAGAAATTTTAGGTTTTTTTTCATTGAGGAATTCCCACTTTGCCAAAAAGAAAAGAGCACGGCGAACATGGTTCCCTTGAAAGGGGCCAGGGACTTTATGACCGCGACCAAAAAGAAAAGAGCAGGGCGAACATGGACCCCTTGCAAGGGACCAGAAACTTTACGGGCGCGAAATTCTCGAAGGTCCAAGTTTTACGAACTAATTTTGAAATTTGTCGAAAGAAATTTTAGGTTTTTTTTTTCACTGAAGAATTCCCATTTTGCCAAAAAGAAAAGAGCACGGCGAACATGGTTCCCTTGAAAGGGGCCAGGGACTTGATGGGCGCGAAATTCTCGAAGGTCCAAGTTTTACGAACTAATTTTGAAATTTGTCGAAAGAAATTTTAGGTTTTTTTTTCACTGAAGAATTCCCATTTTGCCAAAAAGAAAAGAGCACGGCGAACATGGTTCCCTTGAAAGGGGCCAGGGACTTGATGGGCGCGAAATTCTCGAAGGTCCAAGTTTCACGAACTAATTTTGAAATTTGTCGAAAGAACTTTTAGGTTTTTTTTCTCACTGAGGAACTCCTACCTTTGCCCAAAAAGAAAAGAGCACGGCGAACATGGCTCCCTTGAAAGGGATCAGGGACTTGATGGGCGCGAAATTCTCGAAGGTCCAAGTTTCACGAACTAATTTTGAAATTTGTCGAAATAAATTTTAGGTTTTTTTTTCACTGAAGAATTCCCACTTTGCCAAAAAGAAAAGAGCACGGCGAACATGGCTCCCTTGAAAGGGATCAGGGACTTGATGGGCGCGAAATTTTCAAAGGTCCAAGTTTTACGAACTAATTTTGAAATTTGTCGAAAGAAATTTTAGGTTTTTTTCTCACTGACGAACTCCTACCTTTGCCCAAAAAGAAAAGAGCACGGCGAACATGTCCCCCTTACAAGGGACCAGAAACTTTATGAGCGCGAAATTCTCGAAGGTCCAAGTTTTACGAACTAATTTTGAAATTTGTCGAAAGAAATTTTAGGTTTTTTTTCATTGAGGAATTCCCACTTTGCCAAAAAGAAAAGAGCACGGCGAACATGGTTCCCTTGAAAGGGGCCAGGGACTTTATGACCGCGACCAAAAAGAAAAGAGCAGGGCGAACATGGACCCCTTGCAAGGGACCAGAAACTTTACGGGCGCGAAATTCTCGAAGGTCCAAGTTTTACGAACTAATTTTGAAATTTGTCGAAAGAAATTTTAGGTTTTTTTTTTCACTGAAGAATTCCCATTTTGCCAAAAAGAAAAGAGCACGGCGAACATGTCCCCCTTACAAGGGACCAGAAACTTTATGAGCGCGAAATTCTCGAAGGTCCAAGTTTTACGAACTAATTTTGAAATTTGTCGAAAGAAATTTTAGGTTTTTTTTCATTGAGGAATTCCCACTTTGCCAAAAAGAAAAGAGCACGGCGAACATGGTTCCCTTGAAAGGGGCCAGGGACTTTATGACCGCGACCAAAAAGAAAAGAGCAGGGCGAACATGGACCCCTTGCAAGGGACCAGAAACTTTACGGGCGCGAAATTCTCGAAGGTCCAAGTTTTACGAACTAATTTTGAAATTTGTCGAAAGAAATTTTAGGTTTTTTTTTCACTGAAGAATTCCCATTTTGCCAAAAAGAAAAGAGCACGGCGAACATGGTTCCCTTGAAAGGGGCCAGGGACTTGATGGGCGCGAAATTCTC
This sequence comes from Cylicocyclus nassatus, assembly GCA_958299035.1. Lineage (NCBI taxonomy): Eukaryota > Metazoa > Nematoda > Chromadorea > Rhabditida > Strongylidae > Cylicocyclus > Cylicocyclus nassatus. The sequence continues at coordinate 43,449,048 of CATQJL010000223.1, read as the reverse complement.
GAAGGTCCAAGTTTCACGAACTAATTTTGAAATTTGTCGAAAGAACTTTTAGGTTTTTTTCTCACTGAGGAACTCCTACCTTTGCCCAAAAAGAAAAGAGCACGGCGAACATGGCTCCCTTGAAAGGGATCAGGGACTTGATGGGCGCGAAATTCTCGAAGGTCCAAGTTTCACGAACTAATTTTGAAATTTGTCGAAAGAACTTTTAGGTTTTTTTTTCTCACTGAGGAACTCCTACCTTTGCCCAAAAAGAAAAGAGCACGGCGAACATGGCTCCCTTGAAAGGGATCAGGGACTTGATGGGCGCGAAATTCTCGAAGGTCCAAGTTTCACGAACTAATTTTGAAATTTGTCGAAAGAACTTTTAGGTTTTTTTTTCTCACTGAGGAACTCCTACCTTTGCCCAAAAAGAAAAGAGCACGGCGAACATGGCTCCCTTGAAAGGGATCAGGGACTTGATGGGCGCGAAATTCTCGAAGGTCCAAGTTTCACGAACTAATTTTGAAATTTGTCGAAAGAACTTTTAGGTTTTTTTTTCTCACTGAGGAACTCCTACCTTTGCCCAAAAAGAAAAGAGCACGGCGAACATGGCTCCCTTGAAAGGGATCAGGGACTTGATGGGCGCGAAATTTTCAAAGGTCTAAGTTTTACGAGCTAATTTTGAAATTTGTCGAAAGAAATTTCAGGTTTTTTTTTTCACTGAAGAATTCCCACTTTGCCAAAAAGAAAAGAGCACGGCGAACATGGCTCCTTTGAAAGGGATCAGGGACTTGATGGGCGCGAAATTCTCGAAGGTCCAAGTTTCACGAACTAATTTTGAAATTTGTCGGAAGAAATTTCAGGTTTTTTTTCACTGAAGAATTCACACTTTGCCAAAAAGAAAAGAGCACGGCGAACATGGCTCCCTTGAAAGGGATCAGGGACTTGATGGGCGCGAAATTTTCAAAGGTCCAAGTTTTACGAACTAATTTTGAAATTTGTCGAAAGAAATTTTAGGTTTTTTTCTCACTGACGAACTCCTACCTTTGCCCAAAAAGAAAAGAGCACGGCGAACATGTCCCCCTTACAAGGGACCAGAAACTTTATGAGCGCGAAATTCTCGAAGGTCCAAGTTTTACGAACTAATTTTGAAATTTGTCGAAAGAAATTTTAGGTTTTTTTTCATTGAGGAATTCCCACTTTGCCAAAAAGAAAAGAGCACGGCGAACATGGTTCCCTTGAAAGGGGCCAGGGACTTTATGACCGCGACCAAAAAGAAAAGAGCAGGGCGAACATGGACCCCTTGCAAGGGACCAGAAACTTTACGGGCGCGAAATTCTCGAAGGTCCAAGTTTTACGAACTAATTTTGAAATTTGTCGAAAGAAATTTTAGGTTTTTTTTTCACTGAAGAATTCCCATTTTGCCAAAAAGAAAAGAGCACGGCGAACATGGTTCCCTTGAAAGGGGCCAGGGACTTGATGGGCGCGAAATTCTCGAAGGTCCAAGTTTCACGAACTAATTTTGAAATTTGTCGAAAGAACTTTTAGGTTTTTTTCTCACTGAGGAACTCCTACCTTTGCCCAAAAAGAAAAGAGCACGGCGAACATGGCTCCCTTGAAAGGGATCAGGGACTTGATGGGCGCGAAATTCTCGAAGGTCCAAGTTTCACGAACTAATTTTGAAATTTGTCGAAAGAACTTTTAGGTTTTTTTTTCTCACTGAGGAACTCCTACCTTTGCCCAAAAAGAAAAGAGCACGGCGAACATGGCTCCCTTGAAAGGGATCAGGGACTTGATGGGCGCGAAATTCTCGAAGGTCCAAGTTTCACGAACTAATTTTGAAATTTGTCGAAAGAACTTTTAGGTTTTTTTTTCTCACTGAGGAACTCCTACCTTTGCCCAAAAAGAAAAGAGCACGGCGAACATGGCTCCCTTGAAAGGGATCAGGGACTTGATGGGCGCGAAATTCTCGAAGGTCCAAGTTTCACGAACTAATTTTGAAATTTGTCGAAAGAACTTTTAGGTTTTTTTTTCTCACTGAGGAACTCCTACCTTTGCCCAAAAAGAAAAGAGCACGGCGAACATGGCTCCCTTGAAAGGGATCAGGGACTTGATGGGCGCGAAATTTTCAAAGGTCCAAGTTTTACGAGCTAATTTTGAAATTTGTCGAAAGAAATTTCAGGTTTTTTTTTCACTGAAGAATTCCCACTTTGCCAAAAAGAAAAGAGCACGGCGAACATGGCTCCTTTGAAAGGGATCAGGGACTTGATGGGCGCGAAATTCTCGAAGGTCCAAGTTTCACGAACTAATTTTGAAATTTGTCGAAAGAAATTTCAGGTTTTTTTTCACTGAAGAATTCCCACTTTGCCAAAAAGAAAAGAGCACGGCGAACATGGCTCCCTTGAAAGGGATCAGGGACTTGATGGGCGCGAAATTTTCAAAGGTCCAAGTTTTACGAGCTAATTTTGAAATTTGTCGAAAGAAATTTTAGGTTTTTTTTTTCACTGAAGAATTCCCACTTTGCCAAAAAGAAAAGAGCACGGCGAACATGGCTCCTTGAAAGGGATCAGGGACTTGATGGGCGCGAAATTTTCAAAGGTCCAAGTTTTACGAACTAATTTTGAAATTTGTCGAAAGAAATTTTAGGTTTTTTTCTCACTGACGAACTCCTACCTTTGCCCAAAAAGAAAAGAGCACGGCGAACATGTCCCCCTTACAAGGGACCAGAAACTTTATGAGCGCGAAATTCTCGAAGGTCCAAGTTTTACGAACTAATTTTGAAATTTGTCGAAAGAAATTTTAGGTTTTTTTTCATTGAGGAATTCCCACTTTGCCAAAAAGAAAAGAGCACGGCGAACATGGCTCCTTGAAAGGGATCAGGGACTTGATGGGCGCGAAATTCTCGAAGGTCCAAGTTTCACGAACTAATTTTGAAATTTGTCGAAAGAAATTTTAGGTTTTTTTTTTCACTGAAGAATTCCCACTTTGCCAAAAAGAAAAGAGCACGGCGAACATGGCTCCCTTGAAAGGGATCAGGGACTTGATGGGCGCGAAATTTTCAAAGGTCCAAGTTTTACGAACTAATTTTGAAATTTGTCGAAAGAAATTTTAGGTTTTTTTCTCACTGACGAACTCCTACCTTTGCCCAAAAAGAAAAGAGCACGGCGAACATGTCCCCCTTACAAGGGACCAGAAACTTTATGAGCGCGAAATTCTCGAAGGTCCAAGTTTTACGAACTAATTTTGAAATTTGTCGAAAGAAATTTTAGGTTTTTTTTTCACTGAAGAATTCCCATTTTGCCAAAAAGAAAAGAGCACGGCGAACATGGCTCCTTGAAAGGGATCAGGGACTTGATAGGCGCGAAATTCTCGAAGGTCCAAGTTTCACGAACTAATTTTGAAATTTGTCGAAAGAAATTTTAGGTTTTTTTTTCACTGAAGAATTCCCACTTTGCCAAAAAGAAAAGAGCACGGCGAACATGGCTCCCTTGAAAGGGATCAGGGACTTTATGACCGCGACCAAAAAGAAAAGAGCAGGGCGAACATGGACCCCTTGCAAGGGACCAGAAACTTTACGGGCGCGAAATTCTCGAAGGTCCAAGTTTTACGAACTAATTTTGAAATTTGTCGAAAGAAATTTTAGGTTTTTTTTTTCACTGAAGAATTCCCATTTTGCCAAAAAGAAAAGAGCACGGCGAACATGGTTCCCTTGAAAGGGGCCAGGGACTTGATGGGCGCGAAATTCTCGAAGGTCCAAGTTTCACGAACTAATTTTGAAATTTGTCGAAAGAACTTTTAGGTTTTTTTTCTCACTGAGGAACTCCTACCTTTGCCCAAAAAGAAAAGAGCACGGCGAACATGGCTCCCTTGAAAGGGATCAGGGACTTGATGGGCGCGAAATTCTCGAAGGTCCAAGTTTCACGAACTAATTTTGAAATTTGTCGAAAGAACTTTTAGGTTTTTTTTTCTCACTGAGGAACTCCTACCTTTGCCCAAAAAGAAAAGAGCACGGCGAACATGGCTCCCTTGAAAGGGATCAGGGACTTGATGGGCGCGAAATTCTCGAAGGTCCAAGTTTCACGAACTAATTTTGAAATTTGTCGAAAGAACTTTTAGGTTTTTTTTTCTCACTGAGGAACTCCTACCTTTGCCCAAAAAGAAAAGAGCACGGCGAACATGGCTCCCTTGAAAGGGATCAGGGACTTGATGGGCGCGAAATTCTCGAAGGTCCAAGTTTCACGAACTAATTTTGAAATTTGTCGAAAGAACTTTTAGGTTTTTTTTTCTCACTGAGGAACTCCTACCTTTGCCCAAAAAGAAAAGAGCACGGCGAACATGGCTCCCTTGAAAGGGATCAGGGACTTGATGGGCGCGAAATTTTCAAAGGTCCAAGTTTTACGAGCTAATTTTGAAATTTGTCGAAAGAAATTTCAGGTTTTTTTTTCACTGAAGAATTCCCACTTTGTCCAAAAAGAGAAGAGCACGGCGAACATGGCTCCCTTGAAAGGGATCAGGGACTTGATGGGCGCGAAATTCTCGAAGGTCCAAGTTTCACGAGCTAATTTTGAAATTTGTCGAAAGAAATTTTAGGTTTTTTTCTCACTGACGAACTCCTACCTTTGCCCAAAAAGAGAAGAGCACGGCGAACATGTCCCCCTTACAAGGGACCAGAAACTTTATGAGCGCGAAATTCTCGAAGGTCCAAGTTTTACGAACTAATTTTGAAATTTGTCGAAAGAAATTTTAGGTTTTTTTTTCATTGAGGAATTCCCACTTTGCCCAAAAAGAAAAGAGCACGGCGAACATGGACTCCTTGGAAGGGAGCAGGGACTTTATGGGTGCGAAATTTTCAAAGTTCCAAGGTTTTACAGACAATGTTTGAGATCTGTCGAAAAATCTTTTAGGTTTTTTTTCTCACTGAGAAATTCCTACTTTTGCTTAAAAAGAAAACAGCAGAGCTAACAGAGCTAACAAAACAGAGCTAACATGATCTCGCTGTCAAAAAAGACCAGGGACTTAATGCGGCACAACTTCTCCCCGAAAAATCCCGAGATTTAAGCAATTTACAAAATCTGCCGAAAAATGCTTTTGGATTCAACTACATTGTGCCCCCTAGAAAGAAAAAAAAACAGGGCGAACTTATTCTTGCTGGCTGGAAGGAGAGGGACTTGCGGCAGGACTACCTCAAAATAATGGTGGTCACAGTAAAACCCAAAAAAGAAAATACTCTTGGGTTCTTGTGCCTTGAGGAATCCTACTGTTGCTCCTCTCCTCCCACCTCCTTTCGAGCCTGGTATGAAAGACGGAATGATTTCTACTTATTTGCGAGCTATTCTCAAAGAGACTGTTTTCTTTGGAAACATTTTTGTTAAATTTGGTGAGAATGCTTCCAATGGATTTTTGTACTTGAAGGTAACCCAAAGGTTTTTACTGCAAAATTGTCTTGCAGGAAATTCTTGCACTCGATATAATTTTTTACTAAATACTCTGGAAGATTCTACTTTGGCAATACGCAAAGCTCAGTTTCGCTGGAAGAAACGACTTGATAATAATTGCAGCAGAACACGAAATATCTTTCGCATATAGTTTTTGCAAATTTTTTTTTGACTACTCTGAAAAATCGGCTTTTGTCCTTAACAATGAGAAGTGCATTTCCGGTCTCGACAACCCGACTGTAGAATGCTTTTACGATTACAATTCTACTGTAGAATGCTTTTATGAAAGAAATTTTTCAAGCTTGGTTTTTTGGAAATCGTCAAATCCTTTAAAAAAATTTCACTTCTCTCAGGATTGCAGTGTAAACTTTGGTTTTGCTGGAAAGCGCTATTCAGTGGTTTATGAGGCAAGACTGCATTACAAAGACCTTTTCATTTTGCTTTTGATGAAGATGCTGAAGATGCTTTTGATGCTTTTTTTGCATGGTCATTTACGGATTTTGAAAACGAATCCTGTATTCTTTATAAAAAGAACTTGTGAAGAAAATATTGGTACTTCTCACAAAAGGAATGAAAGGGTATCTAAAGGGTCCCGCGAAATCTGGAAGGTCACTTTGGAATGGTGTCTGAAAGTGAGGGAATTTCTTACAATTTCAGTTTGGACTATCAACAAGAAAGGGGTTTCCGCCTCACTTCTGGCCGGATTTCTTAAAACTTAGAATGAAATGCTTGCACTTTTTGATTTCGAGTGGGAGCAGGCCTTATCACTTTTCACAAGAAGACCTCACAGCATCAAAGAAATTTGTATGCATGGATGGATTTTGTAGTATCATAGTCTCTGTTTGTTTAGTAAGAAAACTGAAGGATGCTCAAGGGGCTTCGTTTTTTGACAGAAATTCGGAGTTGTAAGAAACTTGAATCTTTTGTTAGAACTTTCAGCCGTACCGTATCAATAGTACCCTTGCTTAAACTTCAGGGGAGCGCGCTTGAATTTTGATCGCTTTGCTGAGGAAGCCTTGTTTGTGAAAAAAAAAGCAGAACTTTCCGAATAACCCATAGGTAACCCGATATAACTTTGATCAGACTATAGGTGCTCAAAAACAACGCCGCATATTTTTAATAGTCTCGTTTGTTTCACCGTAAGCTGCAACATGAAACAGATAGTTCTTTTTCAAATGTCTATGTTTTGAAGGTCATCGTTTAGTAGTATCCACTGTTTACTGTGGAAACTGGACGCTTTGAAAAACGAGAGCCTATTGTTAGCGTGCAAATAAGTGTAGCCTTGACTCACTAATGTGTTGGCCTCAACCCACTGCTAGCGGCCCGTAGGGTCGCTAAAGATAATACTGGTTTGTAAGCGGCACGTAGGGCAATTTGATCGGACAGGGAAATTATTTTACGTTTGTGCAGTTCTTATGGTTGGCGATCTTTAGCTGGCTCAGTAGTCGTGCTTTTTGCGGAGGGATCTCCTTTTGTAGTAAAGCTACATACTCCAGCGAAAAAATTGAAGGATTTTCTGACAGAGTTCTTAGACGATTGATTTCTTTGCTGTCGGAATTGATTCTGAGAAAAAAGTGTTTTTTGTAGTACACATATTTGTTATGGGTGTAAATCTACTTTAAACCGATAGGTGTTCTGCTACTTACTTAATGATCTTTTATGGAACTTGAAATTCTCTTTGAGAGGGTAGAAAAGCGGGGTTCTTTTTTTTATATGAATGTCTCTGTGAGGAGGGAAATTTGCAGAAAGAGCATGGTAAACGAGAAAAAATAATATTCTCCATGCACGGTTGTAGCAGGAATTTCGAGAAATGCTGAATGATTTGTGGAGATCATAACTTCTTCGAGCAGTTCTCCTTTTGTAGAATGCTTTGCGCTAAAAAGTTCTCAGAAAATGAGTAGGAAACTTATTTAAAAATAATTATAGTCACAACTATCCTTACATTGTATCTGCCCCGACCCACTTGCTAGCGACCCGTAGGGTCGCTAGTATATATATAAAACTCAATGTCTGGATGTTCGTTTAGTTGTTCGTTCGTTATAGAAACGCGCGCCACTGAACCGATCCGGCTGAAACTTTGCACACGTACATTTTCGACCCCGGCGGTGGTTTAGAGCTACTTTCCGCTGCAATTCGCCGGGCCATTCTATCGATTTATTGATTTGTTTGCTCAAACCTAGAAAAATGAAGGGCCATCATGGCAACCGATCATTTTTACATATAAGCATTTAAGCAGGGGCGGTAAAGTCCATTTCAGTCTTAAAGTTGGTAGGGTGCGGCAATTAGTCTGAAAGCGCTTTATGAGCATGTTGGAAGAAATCTAGAGGCGTAAGTTTACAAGTTCTGTGGCTTAACTAACTTGAAGTCTCGGGCGAGACCGGGGCCACCAGCTAGTTCGCAATAAATTTTGTCCTAGCAAAAGTTCTGTTGGCAATAAAAAAACTTTATGCACCGCTTAGACTCACAGCGTGGTCGGGATAAACGTCACTGTATAGCACGTTGGCAAAGGTAGAATTTACGGTACAGTTTACCGTGAGGTAAAATTTACCTCAAAGTAGAATTTACCTTAGGTTCAATGATGATTACGACCTCTGGTTCGCTGAGTGTAAAATCGAGAGCAATTTGTTAAGTCGACGAAACACAACAACGCTGTCAAAATCTGCACAGAACTGCGATGGATAAAAGAGCCAATCGGATTCTAGCAATTTCTTCTGCGCTCAGGTTACTCTCGCTCAGAACGATAGAGGGGGAAAGACAGCGTCGATCTGAGGGAACAAAAAGGTTAAATGCGTAAAAACTAAGCCTCTTCGGCGTGCATCTGCCTGTTGCGGCAAACATTATTTCACTTCTCAGTTTTTTGAATGAGAACATGACAGCTTAGATAAGATCTTTGTTTGGATATCTTTATGGAGAGCGGTGGCTCAAAAGGTTTGTGGTACTCAAATCACTGCCCAAGTCCACTGTTCCTGAAATTCAGGACATGCGATTTTTGAAGACGCTGCAAGTACTGCTTACTGCTTTTGCCCATACTGCTTTTTAAACTGTTTATTGCTCATGTTAGACCTACACTCGAATACTGCTCGCCTCTGTGGTCTCCTCAAAGTAGGCCACAGACTGAAGCTATAGAGAAAGTTCAGAAGTCTTTTACTTATAGAATTTTCGCCAGAAAAGGCATTTTTGAATTGTCTTATCTCGGCAGAATCAAAAAATTGCAAACCCTTACACTGGAAGACAGGAGAGTTCTTGCGAATTTTGCATTCATCTATAAGCTCATCAAAAACGAACTTGACCTCAACCTTTTTGACATTTTTGAAGAACCACAGCGAGCAAATGTACGAGAGGCCATTCCTTCAAAGTTAAAGTCGATAAAGCCAGACTTTCTTCTCATAAGCAAAGCTTCATTGGACGGGTGCAGATGCCCTGGAATAGTCTGGATCCCCAGCTTTTGAACTATTCTTCTGCCGCATCCTTCTGTTCTCTTTTGTTTGAATACCTCCAATCTCGTAATATGCTGGTATCATCTTAGGATTTCTTAAAATTTGTTTACTTGTTTTTATGCGTTGTTTCTTCCATTATTACTATTCGGTAAATCGTTGTGTTGTTTGGTTTACTTTCGCTTCTGTCTTATGTGTTACTGAATAAACAAATCAATCAATCAATTGGAAGCAACTGGTTCACATATCGTTGGACAGCCGTTCCAAATTGGCTAAACGGTCACAGAAGTTTTTTTTGTACTTGCGAATGCCACACCCGACTGTTGATGAGCTGCTCCGATAACCTGTAAATGAAATAAACTGTTGACAATTTTTAGTTGATACCAGAACTTACAGCTATGCATAGAGTTACGACAACGTCTCTTAGCGCAGCAATATCAAAAACATATGCGTTCCAGCAGACGATTAGAACAGATGATCGTATCGGTCCCTAAAAACACCGCAAAGGTAGGTCCAATCGGCAGTTAGGGGGAACTTACGTCTTTTGGAGTGCGTCCAGCCATAAGCATTAGATTAGAGAAATGCGATAGAATATCAGATAGAACAACATCTCCAATTATGTCCTCCGCGTAGCAGGAACCGGCAGATCAACATCTCTATCATTCATCCTCTGACTAAGAGACGCGAGCGAGATCCGGTAAGCGGCAGACGCCGTGGGGCTCGTTAGCCGTGGAGCGCGCCATAGAACAGATCTGGCAGTCGTTGCAACTTTCAACTACAGCATCGTGCTGCCATTTACAGGGTACCCATGGCGAGACCACCTGTGATCAGTCAATTTGATGAAGCTGCACACTACTTCTGCTGCCAAATCTCTAGTTTCAGCTAAAGCAAATTCTTGATCTCTTGTGTAGGGATTCCTAGAAGTCACACCCACAGCGGGATTGAGCACCCGTGGGTTCCTTGAGCATTTATGCTATAGATAAAACAGATTAAAGTATAAGATCTACGGAACAGTTATTACAATTGCATGGTGTTGCAACGAAAACCATCGTTTTTGGTTCGTTTTTGTTTGCAGATAACACCGATGATGACGCGATCATAAAGCCCGGTGAGCCCAGGCCTACAGAAAACCTCATCCTTGTGCTATCTTCAAATTGCATTCAATCTCTCAAGTAATGAAACAATGGTCGTTTGAATAGATCTTCAAAAATCGCATGTCCTGAATTTCAGGAACAGTGGACTTGGGCAGTGGTTTGAGTACCACAAACCTTTTAAGCCACCGCTTTCCATAAAGCAAATATCCAAACAAAGATCTTATCTAAGCTGTCATGTTCTCATTCAAAAAACTGAGAAGTGAAATAATGTTTGCCGCAAAGGCAGATGCACGCCGAAGAGGCTTAGTTTTTACGCATTTAACCTTTTTGTTCCCTCAGATCGACGCTGTCTTTCCCCCTCTATCGTTCTGAGCGAGAGTAACCTGAGCGCAGAAGAAATTGCTAGAATCCGATTGGTACGCATAGGTACACCTCGTTAGCTCGTAAACTCAAGCGGGAAATGGCCCGCTGGAGAAGTGCCAGTGAAAGTAGAATTGCCAGTTCGGGAAACTGTAAAGAATTTTACAGGTACTGTAACCACAGGTTGAAACTTTCGGATCTTACACCTAATCTCAGGGAAGGTGACAACATCTTACGTGAAGACCTGCAAAAAGCAGACCTTTTCGCAGACTACTTTGAAAAGGTTTACAAAAGTTATCCCCCTACTTCCGTTACACTGCCCCCTAAGACTGATAAGCTACTTGACTGAGTCGTCATCACTACCGAAGTGGTTTATAACAAGCTTCGCAAATTGCCAAAAAGGAACTCCACCTCTTCAGACGGGATACCATACATCTTTTTAAAAAATGCCGCTCTGGTATTAGCTTCCCCTCTTACGATACTGTTCAACAGATTCCTCTTGAGGGGTAAGGTTCCGCAAATTTGGAAACTTGGGCTTGTCAAGCCCATCCACAAGAAGGGTCTTAAAACATTTGTTGGCAATTACCGCCCAATATGTTTGACTTGCTCAGTGTGTAAAGTTATGATGAGAATACTTTGTGAGGGTATCTTCAGATTCTTGAACTAAAATAAGCTACTCGCCAAGGCACAAAATGGCTTTCTTAGCAAGAGATCAACTATGTCTGCTCTCATGTCTTCGGTCCCGCTTTGGCTAGAGATGTGGATCGAGACCGATATGTCTCTGTATGTTTTGTGGACTGCAGCAAAGTTTCTGACTCCATTTCTATACCGCTGCTTCTTGTTAAGCTCCGAGCCTATGGCATCCAAGGTTCATGGGTGAAATTTTTGATTTCCTTTCTCAATGGTAGACAACATTCAGTTACCATCAACACGGCTAATTCACGTGTCTACAATACCACGAGCGGTGTACCTCAAGGGTCTCTCCTTAGCCCTTGCTGTTTCTCATACAGTGCTGGCCAAAACTATAGATCCACTCTAAAAACTGTCGTAGTTCATCTGCTTCTCAACGAATTGATCTGAGATTTGGTACAGCTGTGTGTTCAACAGGCTTCCATCAGTGACTGGAGACGATCCCGCTTTCGTTGGATTATTCAAGAAAAAAATCAAAAATTTCGAAAAAAACAGGCTCGAAGGTTGGCCAAAATAGATCCACCTAAAATTTCTGTCTGCTAAAGTAATTCTCGGCTTCCAAATTTTCTAATGCACATACATAGTCGGGCTTTAAAGCAAAGCAGTGGCTTTAGTCCAGCTGTGTCGTACCTCTATAAGAAACGCTTATCTGCTTTTTTCACTTAAAAACACTTTTATGCGTATTTTATTCTCGAGAATGTGTTTTTATAGAGGATCCCGCACTTTTTTACTGGTTTGAAAGTGATAGGGCTTCATCTATCTTATAGATGCTTAGCAGTGTGAGCAGTAGAAAAAAATTCGAGTTTTCGTATCCAAGGCGCACCCGACATAGACCCAACCGCAGGCGTGCGCTCGAACTTTTGCCTTCAAAATTGGTGTACGCTATTTTTGTAAGCTCAAAATAATGCAAAAGCATTATTTACCATTATTTACATGAAAAGAAGTTTGTAAACTATAGCCACGATTGTTTGCGAAGTCGCATTTTGATCCTTTTTCAAAGCATAAGTCTTGCGGCGTGTTCGGCCATCTTTAAGTACTTACCAAGTGGTACCTTCCTCGAATTTTGCCACTATTTATTTAGCTGCTAACTAGTGAATACACCCTGTATTGTATGTTGCCTTGTGACTCGCATGAGCGTTATGGTCAGAACCAGAAATAACTTCAAGGCTTGTTGCAAATCCCTTATTGCAGCATGAAGCCTTCTATTAGCCTGCATACTAGGATCTGCAGAAATCTGCAACCACTGCATACAGACTCTCATACATACTAACAATGCCATTACTCCAGTCACTCATGACAACATTTCAGAAAGAGTTTTAAGGCATAAATTTGAACGCAGGCCTGCGGTTAGGTCTGTGTCGGGTGCGCTTTGGATACGAAAACTCGACATTTTTTCTACTGCTCACATTGCTTAGCACCTATAAGATAGATGGAGCCCTATCACTTTCAAACCAGTCAAAAAAGTGCGGAATCCTTTATAAAAACGCATTCTCGGGAACAAAATACGCATGAAAGTATTTTTGAGTAAAAAAAAGCAGATAAGCGCTTCTTATAAAGGTTTGACACAGCTGGACTAAAGCCACTGCTTTGACTTTTGACTATGTATATGCACAAAAGACTTTGGAAGCCGAGAATTACTTTATCAGACAGAAATTTCAGGTGGATCTATAGTTTTGGCCAACCTTCGAGCCTGTTTTTTCGAAATTTTTGATTTTTTCCTGAATAATTTAACGAAAGCGAAACTCGCTCCGGTCACTGATGGAAGACTGTTGAACACACAGCTGTACCAAATTTCAGACCTATTCGTTGGAAAGCAGATGAACTACGACAGTTTTTAGAGTGGATCTATAGTTTTGGCCAGCACTGTATACATAAATGACCTTCCTGGCGCTCTCCCAGTGGGCACTTTCTGTTCCATTTACGCTGACGATTCCAAAATCTACACCATAAATGATGCCGCTCTCTTACAAGAAGCTATAGCGCTTGCTGCATGGTCGTCAACATGGCAGCTAAATATTTCTAACAAGGAAATGGTCAGAAGTCGAAGTGGCCAAACCAAACAAGCTGTATACCATTCGATGCAGTATAAAACGCTGACTTCGAAACTGTCTTTCTTATCTGCTTCCCGCTTCTGTGGACGAAGCTACATGCCATTAAAGACCATTATTTTGCTAAGAAATTACGCGTGAAATTGAAAATTTAGCCGTGGTGAGCCACGTTCGCCTTAATGCTGGGCCAAAACATGCAGCTAGCCTACATAGAATTTTTAACGAAAGAAGCTGAGCTAAAAGTGCAACAGTGTGCTCAAATTCGCTGTATTTATGTGTGATTTTTTCACAATAAAACCGCTTGTAGCTTCGTCCACAGAAACGGGAAGCAGATAAGAAAGACTAATTCGAAGTCAGCATTTTATACTGCATCGAATGGAATACAGCTTGTTTGGTTTGGCCACTTCGACTTCTGACCATTTCCTTGTAAGGAGAAGACCTGTGTTATGACTTTCGGCAGAAACCACCTATAGTCGAGTTCACGCTTGATGGGTCCATCCTACATCGTACCTGTTCAATTCGTGATTTGGGTGTTATGTATACTGGCTTTGACATCCATGCCTACATTTCAGAGATTGTTTCAAAGGCTAAATGCCGATCGAATTATATTCTCAAAGCATTCAGCAGTCGAGTATCTATCTATAGTATCTATAGTATCTAGTATCTATAGTATCTATAGTATCTATAGTATCTATCGAAGACATGAGAGCAGACATAGTTGATCTCTTGCTAAGAAAGCCATTTTGTGCCTTGGCGAGTAGCTTATTTTAGTTCAAGAATCTGAAGATACCCTCACAAAGTATTCTCATCATAACTTTACACACTGAGCAAGTCAAACATATTGGGCGGTAATTGCCAACAAATGTTTTAAGACCCTTCTTGTGGATGGGCTTGACAAGCCCAAGTTTCCAAATTTGCGGAACCTTACCCCTCAAGAGGAATCTGTTGAACAGTATCGTAAGAGGGGAAGCTAATACCAGAGCGGCATTTTTTAAAAAGATGTATGGTATCCCGTCTGAAGAGGTGGAGTTCCTTTTTGGCAATTTGCGAAGCTTGTTATAAACCACTTCGGTAGTGATGACGACCCAGTCAAGTAGCTTATCAGTCTTAGGGGGCAGTGTAACGGAAGTAGGGGGATAACTTTTGTAAATTTTCAAAGTAGTCTGCGAAAAGGTCTGCTTTTTGCAGGTCTTCACGTAAGATGTTGTCACCTTCCCTGAGATTAGGTGTAAGATCCGAAAGTTTCAACCTGTGGTTACAGTACCTGTAAGATTCTCTACAGTTTCCCGAACTGGCAATTCTACTTTAGGTGTACGATCCGAAAGTTTCAACCTGTGTTTACAGTACCTGTAAAATTCTCTACAGTTTCCCGAACTGGCAATTCTACTTTCGCTCGCGCTTCTCCCGCGGGCCATTTCCCGCTTGAGTTTACGAGCTAACGAGGCGTACCTATGCGTACCCAGTGAGGTTCGACAGTGATAAAGATGAGCCACTCTCTTACTAATCTTGAGCAATTTATCAGGTATCTTAACATAAGTGCCATGCTTTCTGCGAAGTGGTACATACTTACGTATAAGTAGATGGCAAATAGAAACAAAATGTCCATAGCATTCATCTGAACTTGCGCAACAATCGAAGATCTGGTGCCAATTATACGAATTAAATTCAAGCACAATCTTAGTGTAATTTGCATTCTGGAAATCTAGATAATCACCTTTGGGCTCAAAATCAAAGTAATTTCTGGCAAGTTCCAGGCAGACCATACTATGGTCTGAAGTACTAACGGCGGCATAACACTGACACCATCAACGACAGTTGGGTCGTCAACTAGAACAATATCAAGAATATTGAGCCCATGGGTGGGAGTAGTTACATGCGGGCAGAGGCCTTGCGCCAAACAAAAGTCAAGAAATTTGGCGGCGAAGTTGTGGACATGTTGTCTCTGATGGTCATATTTTCCCAGTCTATAAGTGGGAAATTGAAATCCCCCAAGGCAATAGTTCTATATCGTTGCACCATAAATTGATCGAGAAAATCAAGTAAGCCACAAAGGGCATGTAGACTACATGACGGACTTCTATAAACAGCTATGATATATATATATCAGTGGCGGTCCGAGAGGAGCGGGGGGGGGGGGCGGGCCAGAATGGGTCGCGAAATTTTTGAAACTTACCTGTATGGATTATAAAAATGTGCAAACGACTTGTTTATTTTTATAAATAATAAAAATAATTTTTAAAATTTTTAAAAATTTAAATTAGCCTTATAAAAAAAATTTTTGGGGGCGTGGCTGACGCCACGCCCCCTTTTTCCAGATTTTAGGGGTGGGGACCCGCAAAAATGTTGAGGAGTACTCCTAAAAATTTTTCGGAGTGCGTGGCTAACGCCACGCACCTTCACTTGAAAAAAAAAATTTTTCCGCCCCCCCCCCCCGGTCCGAAATCCTGGGACCGCCACTGATATATATATATCAGGTTGATTCATAATTAATGCACGTTTTTCATACCTCTTCTTCCAAGAGCTGGTATTTGATGAGTAATCAATTTCCTAGTAAGCTTTCTGCACTATCTAAAAGAGCGTTTTTTATAGTTTCTTATGCGGTCTTCGCTTTTGTAAATCTTCGTTCATTCCAAAGTTGTGAGCCATCAAATGAAAGAGATCAAATCCAAAAATTTTTGCTTTTCTCTCTTTTTGCCCTAAATCCATGAGGAATAGCCGTAATAATTTCAGAAAATATGCGTAAGGATTGGGAAACTTTGTGCTACAAGATGCTACTTTAACAAAATTTTCCATGGATTCTGAGCCAAGAAATTCAATTGCGAACTTGAATGATTGTCGCGGCCCTTCCGTGCCATATAAAACTTTGAAGCAAAAAGCGATTGCAGATTTTTTGCACTATCCAGCAAGGGTAGACCTAGCTTATTTGATGGTAGAAAAGCGCTAGGGTTTTCCCAATTTCCAGCGAAGAAAATTGAAATAATCTCAAAACTGACCGATTTTTGAGCCCGTCGAAATGCCAGAAAAAAGTGAGTACTTTCGACTTTTTCGCGATATTTTCTTTCAAAAATTTTCCGTAAAATCCAAACTTGGCATTACTGCTCAAGAGACCTTTGGCTACACGATGAGTGAAGTCTGCTTTATCCTACTTTATTTCAACATAAGTTATGCTTTCTCAAAGTAGAGGCTTCTGAAAAAAGTTGTTGGCAATCTTCAGGCCAGAACTTCTTTCTTGTAATAGTTACAGTTACGCAAAAGTATCTGTTATATAGCCACTGATTTGGTGGTTACAGTAGTTTTTATTGCGCCCAGAAATGTCTTTTCAAAAAAGAATTATCTTGGTTGAAAGTTGAAGTATAGAAAACGTGCATTAATTATGAATCAACCTAATATATATATATATATCACAGCTAGCAAATGTAACCTGAGTGACCAGACATTGACAGAATTCAGTAAAATCTTGCTTCTATAAGCGAATGCTTCAGGCAGGACGCAAAGAGTGTAGCTACCCCACCCCCAGGATGTTTTCCTTCACGATCGCAACGATAAACACAATAATTATTAGAAAAACTGAGGGTGGCATCATGTAAAAATTGGGGCTTACACCAAGTTTCAGTAATAACTACACAAAAAGGACGACTATTGAGGAGAAGCTCAAGATCGGGAATTTTATTGGTGATAGAGCATGCATTAGATAACAAGAGACGATTTGAAAAGAGGCAATATGAAAATGAAAATCTGGTAGAAGTATTGCGTGGAAGCATGATCTGTGAGAACGTGTCGTTCTTGTTCGTTCACCGTCATCGGTGGCATGCTCTTCGTAATGGTCGTCTCTTCGATTTCAAGTTCCCATCGTCGTGTCGTTCTTGTTCGTTCACCATCATCGGTTGTGGTCTCTTCATCGATTTCAGTTGTCGGATATTCTGGTGTCACTGGTCTCCACGGTGTTCGCGTCTTCGTTCGGCCACCATCATCGGTTGTGGTCTCTTCGACGGTTTCAGTTGTCGGATATTCTGGTGTCACTGGTCTCCACGGTGTTCGCGTCTTCGTTCGGCCACTATCATCGGTTGTGGTCTCTTCCACGGTTTCAGTTGTATATTCTGGTGTCAGCGGTCTCCAGGGTGTTCGCGTCTTCGTTCGGCCACCATCATCGGTTGTGGTCTCTTCAACGGTTTCAGTTGTATATTCTGGTGTCAGCGGTCTCCAGGGTGTTCGCGTCTTCGTTCGGCCACCATCATCGGTTGTGGTCTCTTCCACGGTTTCAGTTGTATATTCTGCTGTCAGCGGTCTCCAGGGTGTTCGCGTCTTTGTTCGGCCACCATCATCGGTTGTGGTCTCTTCAACGGTTTCAGTTGTATATTCTGGTGTCAGCGGTCTCCAGGGTGTTCGCGTCTTCGTTCGGCCACCATCATCGGTTGTGGTCTCTTCAACGGTTTCAGTTGTATATTCTGGTGTCAGCGGTCTCCAGGGTGTTCGCGTCTTCGTTCGGCCACCATCATCGGTTGTGGTCTCTTCCACGGTTTCAGTCGTCGGATATTCTGGTGTCGCTGGTCTCCATGGTGTTCGCCTCTTCGTTCGGCCACCATCATCGGTTGTGGTCTCTTCAACGGTTTCAGTTGTCGGATATTCTGGTGTCACTGGTCTCCACGGTATTCGCGTCTTCGTTCGGCCACCATCATCGGTTGTGGTCTCTTCAACGGTTTCAGTTGTCGGATATTCTGGTGTCACTGGTCTCCACGGTGTTCGCGTCTTCGTTCGGCCACCATCATCGGTTGTGGTCTCTTCCACGGTTTCAGTTGTATATTCTGGTGTCAGCGGTCTCCAGGGTGTTCGCGTCTTCGTTCGGCCACCATCATCGGTTGTGGTCTCTTCAACGGTTTCAGTTGTATATTCTGGTGTCAGCGGTCTCCAGGGTGTTCGCGTCTTCGTTCGGCCACCATCATCGGTTGTGGTCTCTTCAACGGTTTCAGTTGTCGGATATTCTGGTGTCACTGGTCTCCACGGTATTCGCGTCTTCGTTCGGCCACCATCATCGGTTGTGGTCTCTTCAACGGTTTCAGTTGTCGGATATTCTGGTGTCACTGGTCTCCACGGTGTTCGCGTCTTCGTTCGGCCACCATCATCGGTTGTGGTCTCTTCCACGGTTTCAGTTGTATATTCTGGTGTCAGCGGTCTCCAGGGTGTTCGCGTCTTCGTTCGGCCACCATCATCGGTTGTGGTCTCTTCAACGGTTTCAGTTGTATATTCTGGTGTCAGCGGTCTCCAGGGTGTTCGCGTCTTCGTTCGGCCACCATCATCGGTTGTGGTCTCTTCAACGGTTTCAGTTGTATATTCTGGTGTCAGCGGTCTCCAGGGTGTTCGCGTCTTCGTTCGGCCACCATCATCGGTTGTGGTCTCTTCAACGGTTTCAGTTGTTGGATATTCTGGTGTCACTGGTCTCCACGGTGTTCGCGTCGTCGTTCGGCCACCATCATCGGTTGTGGTCTCTTCAACGGTTTCAGTTGTATATTCTGGTGTCAGCGGTCTCCAGGGTGTTCGCGTTTTCGTTCGGCCACCATCATCGGTTGTGCTCTCTTCAACGGTTTCAGTTGTGGGATACTCTGGTGTCCACGGTGTTCGCGTTTTCGTCTCGCCCTCTTCGGTTGTCGTTAAGGCAGTGCGCTCGTCGCCAGTAGTAGTCCATTTTTGAGTTGTGATCGCTTGAGTAGTGTTCCTCGGTAGGTCTAAAAACTATCAAAATCTTTGTGGTATTTATTGCGTCGCTTAATAAATAAGTAGCATTTCCATTTCCGATGATTACTCTAAGAAAAGTATCTGTACTAATAGAGGCGAACCTGCTCTACAATCTTGCCCATTCTTTCGAAGAAAATCTGATGCCTTCGTTCTACGATAATTGTCACTGGCATCTGCGCTATCGCATATGTTTTGCATCCTCACAAGATTATCTTTGCATGTATATTTGAAAGTGGCCAATCTAATATATAAAGAATCGTAAGCGCAATTCAAAAATGTGCACATAGCGGGAAACCGCGTGGCGGTTCCGCAGTGACAGCCGGAACATCTAAAGAAGTTGAGCCGCGAGATATCAGTTTTTGAGTGCTTTGAGAGTTCATCTCTTAACTTTGACAATTCTTTTCGAGATTTCTTCCTTTTCTTTGATGGGTTTCGATGTCTCTTGTTTGCTACTTATTGTTAGTGCTTGGATATATGTTTCACTTTTCTGCATCGATCTTATATCATATTTTTTGCATCGAATTCAAATCATATAACATCTCTATGGAAAGCTACACATTTTACATGTTTTCCTGCACGAAAACGTTCGAGTTTGTCTCAAAATGATTGATTTGTCTTTACGAAGTGCATCTCCAAGTTCTACTCTAATCCCTTTCATGTAAGTTTTTTGAGCAGTAGCGTTGAGATAGTTTTACAAATTAGTTTGCTGGCTATCGCGAAATTGCAACGCACATGCGCGTCAGGTAACGCTCATCCAACTATTAAAGTTGTGGGAGAACGAGGTAGTTTTAGATTCCATAAGGACTGAAGCAAGTAATTGTGCTGATTTAGTGACCATATCGGAGAACATTTCACTAAATTTACTAGCATGATGATAAATGGTCAAATGATGCTGTACAACATAACCTTGGTTTAGCGAATTGCGAGGATATGGACTGATGAGCATTTCCCAATTTGTTTCCTTTCCTTTCGAACGTGCTGCAACGAATCCTGCCCCACACCAGTGCTCTCAATGGAAAAGCTGGTTACTATCCTAGCGTTCTTCACGGGTGCCACGCCCTTCGTCTATCGTTCATTCCCTTGTTTACTCGTTTAAAATCGAAAGGTTCCCTAGCGCCGCCTTTGAAAATCCTAAGGCTTCTGCACTAGCGCACCAAATGCAGTAAATGAGTTGCGCTGCGGTGGTAAATGTCAAAGGCAGTGGCTAGGAAAACTGTAAGTGCGAGCTTTTCGCCCCTATAGTTGATTTCATCCCGGATTAGGCGAAATATTCTGCGTGAGGCAACGCGCGCATCGCTGGAGGCTTCGCGAGCGCATAGCGCTGGCACTTTGCGAAGCAAAGACTGAGGAGATGCATATTGGGCTCTAGGAACATTGGTTATAAGCTTGAGAAGAGGAAGAAGTGGGCTCCGAGCTTAAAGGCAGCGTCCAGGCAGATCTGGACCTATGGGGCTTTTACGTAGAAAGTGCTTTTGGGGCCCCAATTAAGGCACCGCCCAAGCGGCAGCCCAGGAAGTGCTGCAATGGCTGAGATATTCCCCCCGAAACTGGACCCCGCGACCGTGTACCGCATGAATTCATGGCGCAAAGCGTGGATCCTGGCGCGAAACTGCCATGAATCCATGCGAATACGTTCGCGGGGGCCAGTTTCGAGGGGAATATCTGAACCATTAGAGCACTACCTGAGCTGCCGCTTGGGCAGTGCCTTAGTTAGGGCCCCAAAAGTACTTTCCACGTAAAAGCCCCATAGGTCCAAATCTGCCTGGACGCTGCCTTTAATAATAATAGAA
Organism: Cylicocyclus nassatus; assembly: GCA_958299035.1. Classification (NCBI taxonomy): domain Eukaryota; kingdom Metazoa; phylum Nematoda; class Chromadorea; order Rhabditida; family Strongylidae; genus Cylicocyclus; species Cylicocyclus nassatus. The sequence continues at coordinate 43,428,488 of CATQJL010000223.1, read as the reverse complement.
AAACTTGGAGAAGACAGTCATAACTACTATTTCGGCCGCAAAAACTTTTGAAGGCAGTGACTCGGGAAAATTGCGACTGCGGGCTTTCTACTACTACATGGCTTTTTGGACCAGCTGAGTCCGGTACTGCGCTTGAAAAGTCAAAAAAGTGCTTTTTTGGCGTTTCTGGGCCTTGAAATGGCTGGAGGGGCGGGGCGAGGGATTCACCCCAAAAGGAGAACTGGCCGCTGGAGACTGCAACTCTACCTATTTTGGCGGCAAACTTATCGCGATGGCTGCCTAGGCTGACCAGGCAATCGCCGGAGTTACAGTCTCCTGCAGCCGGTTGCTCATCTTGGGGTGAATCCCTCGCCCCGCCCCTACAGCAATTTCCAATGCCCGGAAACGCCAAAAAAGCACATTTTTAACCTCTCCTTCAAGCGCAGTGCCGGACTCAGTTGGTTCAGAAGGCCATGTAGTCGTGAGCCCGCAGTCGCAATTTTTTGGAGCCACTGCCTTTAAGAGGAAACGAATTTGAAGCTTTGAATGGAAAAAGCTGGAAAGAACAACCTCTTAGGATGGGTAGCCTTGAAATGCAGGGAAGAAAGGTTTACCGTGGTGAGTCCTCTCCAAAAGTAAATCGAGAAAAGTGGAGAAGAACACTTGCAGAGCAACGGTAGGCATCCCGACTAGAAGAACTTCGGGAATAGGATTTCTGAGCTTTGACATTTTCAAAACTCACGAGTTAGGGAGCTGGGAGAAATTTGATTAGGTCAGCATAAGGAAAGGTGGTCACTGTGATGAAAGCAAAGGGGGTGAAACTGTGTCAAGAGAATTTCTTCTGGAACAAATTTGTAACTTCCAAATCTTTCATGTTGAGGGAACCCTATCTGCAGAGGGGAGCAGAAGGGAAAGTGCGCTTGCGCTAGATGTTCTCCAGAGTGAGAAATCGGTCACTATACTCGTAGATTTTCAAAAAAGCAGTTAGGTAGATTTTCAAAAAAAACAGTTGGGCTTTGGCATAGTCGGGGTGTACGTTGGGCTCTGACATAGTCGGGGTGTACAAGGGCGTACACAGTCCAGTCAGTGCTCCTGCGTAGAAAGGTTTTGAAGCGCTGAAATGCGCCTAATTGCTTAGATCTATGGGCACTTTGACTGAAGCGAGGAGGCGACCTTTCCTTACGGTGGTCTTTAATAGCACTCTGATGATTTTCTCAATACGTTAAGCACTTGGCAAATCTACCCCATTCGCTGCTTTGCTTAGGCGAAAGGCGCCGCAGGTGTATCGCACGCAGTGCCCCTAAATGAGCTCTGAATACCAGAAGAAAACGTAATGTATACATTGTTACGTAATGTCTATCTTACCCAGGATTTAAAAGCCTCGGGCACTATGGTAGCCTGAAACACAGAGGTATTTCCTCCGCTAACAAAAAGGGTAGAAACAGAGATGAGATGAATAGGCTCTGGTACTCAAATCCCTGGGGGAAGTCCAAAGAGATGGAACCTTGACATTTGAGAAAAGAATGGGGGCTTAGCATATAGAAGCTGAAAGGTTGGAAGCGAAGGGCTCTTTTGTTGAAGGCAGCAGGGCACCTGTCCCCAGTGTCGTGTTTAGCGGGCACTTGGGTGGAGGACATGTCGCCCTATCCGTAAGTAATCCTACCTTCACTATAAACATGCTGAACAGGAGCAAGAAGCTGTACGAACCGCATTTTCCAGCTTTTGTATAATCCCTGATGATCCCCGGCGCTTTTCTTTAAAGTCATGTTTCTTTCTCAGTTAATGAAAACCTTCCAAAGTTGTACTGAACATCTAACACAACAGTGCTAAGCATGTTGCTGATAAGAACAAATGATGCTTTGAAGTCATGAAAATTTCGATGATCCACAGGTCGAAATTTGAGGTTTAGCGAAAAAGTCGAATTTTCAAAAACTCATTTGTTCTCATCAGCAGCATGCTTAGCTCTGTTGTGTTAGATGTTCAGTAGAACTTTGGAAGGTTTTCGTTAACTTCGGAGAAAGAAAAATAACTTTAAAGAAAAGCGTCGGGGATCATCAGGGATCGTACAAAAGCCGGAAAATGCGGTTCGTACAGCTTCTCGCTCCTGTTCAACATGTTCATAGTGAAGGGTAGTAGGAATACTTAGGATAGGTACACAACGTGAAATCCAGGTATCTGGAGTTTCGAAATATAAAGCTTTCTTTCAAGCTGCGATCCCCTCCCCAGCGGCGAGGTTAGTGCATGCGGCCCTTAGGGAGATTTCTGGGGGTGTGGGGAAGAACTTTGACACGGGATGGGAAGATGAACATTGGGCACCCCTGCCATGAAAAGATTGAGAGTAGAATTTGGTGCTTCTGCACGCATAGCCTACAGCAGCTTTGGGTGGGAAGAGAATGGCACCGTGGAACTCAGCGCTCCCTAAAAAGTTATGGAGGGGTGAAGTTCACTCTGGCCAGAAAATCCACCGACAATGGTGGGCTCCAACGTGGAAAGAGGTAGTAAGAGGGAGAGTGCGAGAAAGAATGGGGCTGTGTGATTGGGCACCTGCGGGATAATTTTGTTGAGAGGAACTCTAGTCCTGGACGTTGGATCTGCGGAATGCATTTTGGTGTACATTGGCTACCGCAGTTTGGACAGGAGAAAGAATGAGCACTGTGGAACTCAACGCCTTTGGAAAAGTTCTGGAGGAGGCATGTGGGTGATTTGACCAAGACCGGAGAAAAGCCCGAGGTTTGTTTCAGTCGCGACGTGGTTCCGACATGGAACTCTGAGGTGTTAGAATAGGAAGTGAGAAAAAGTGGGGACGGGTTGAACTCAGAACACCTACGAGAAGAGGTTTTTAGCGGGGATGATGTTGGATCATTTAGTCCTGAAAACATCAGGGAAACTGATTTGTGCACTGCTGTTTTTTTTTCAAATCAAAAGTTGGGAGTACTTCCACTGTCCAAGTGCATTGAGTAAAATGCAGACTGTGAATCTGATGCGCTCCTCCGCATGCAACACACAAGGTCCCCTGGTTCACTAGTATATTGACAAAATTTTGCTACGCCAATATGCTAAAGACTGTGCGAAGGAAGCCCTTATAACTACTGTTTTATACTTTGTCCTTAAATTGTGCAGTCTCTCAAAGAAATGTTCCGATATATTCAGCTAACAGGCTCTGAAGTGATGCAAATGTTCAGGTACCACCTTGACCAGTACTATGCCTTTTCAAAATTTTGCGGCAATGGAGTTCTCATAATGGTGCGCTTTATTTCTCTTTGTAGCCTCGGAAGCCTACTTCTATATGCACCGTAAACAGTTGTTAAGTAGACTCAAAGCACCTGGACAATTTACTCAAAACAGTTCCGGGTTGAAAATTCGAAAGCGCTTTCACGGAGTCGATCAGATGCTAAAGTCGTTATTCTTGCCGCTCAAGAATTTTGTTTGGAGATTGTAGATTATATTTTATTAGGTCTGCCTACAAGGAATGGTCCTGTAGAGCCCTTGCTACAGTGCTGGACAAAATTATAGGTCCACTCTAAAAAGTGTCATAACTCACTCTGTTGTCAATAAATTGCTCCAAAATTTGGTACAGCCGCGTGTTTACCGGCCTACTATCAGTCATCAAAATGGATCTCGTTTTCGTTTGGTTATTCAAAAAAAATTTGAAATTTTTGAAAAAGCAGGTTTGAAGACTGCACAAAATTATAAATCCACCTGCAGTTTTTACTGATTGGAACACTTATTAGTTCCCAAATTTTTTTTCAGGTAGGTAACCTAAAGACGTTAAACAGCTGCTTTAGTCAAGCTGTGTCATACCTCCAAAAAGAACTGATAATCTGCTTTTTGCATTAAAAATGTTTTCACATGTATTTCGCTCCACAAACCTGCGTTGGGTAAGAAATTCTGCAGTTTCTCAGCTGGATTGGAAGGGACGAGGTTTTATCTACCTTTTGGATGCTTTTTGACGTGAGCATTGAGGAAAAAATCCGACTTTTTGCTGCTGAAACAAGTCCGACATTGACGATACTGCAATTCTGAGCTCAAATTTCTGCCTTCAAACTTCTTTTACAATGTTCTCAAAAGCACTAATAAAGTAAAGGCATTCTTTCTACGAAGGAAAGTCCGTACTTCATGGTTACAACTTTCTAGAGGTCGTAGCATTCAAGTATAATTACTGAAATCGCCCTGTAGAAACTGTTTACGACAAGCACCAAAGCTATTTATGGCTCCGACCAAAATTTTCAGAAGAATCATGTGCTAATACACACTACAATCTGTATTCACTATCTAGTGAATAATTGTCGAAAATCTAAGTGAAGTTGGCTTGGCAGGCTATTTTGGATCTGCGTAACACCATCATTACGTTGCACACACAACTCATGCTTCGAAAAAGAAGCACAGCTTTGTGGACACTTGCGAGTATGGCGAACAGCTTTATTCTTGTATAAAGAATGCTTCTACAGTATCTTGAGGTTATAATGGCAATGCATAAAGGGTTTTAGGACAGAAACTGAGGCTTACTCTCCCGATTGATTCGATGATTTCTTTCAGCAGCAAAAAGTCGGATTTTTTCCTCAATGTTCACGTCAAAAAGCATCCAAAAGGTAGATAAAACCTCGTCCCTTCCAATCCAGCTGAGAAACTGCAGAATTTCTTACCCAACGCAGGTTTGTGGAGCGAAATACATGTGAAAGCATTTTCAATGCAAAAAAGCAGATTATCAGTTCTTTTTGCAGGTATGACACAGCTTGACTAAAGCAGCTGTTTAACGTCTTTAGGTGTGTACCTACCTAAAAAATTCGGGAATCAATAAGTGCTCCAATCAGTAAAAACTGCAGGTGGACCTATAATTTTGTCCGGCCTTCAAGCCTGCTTTTTTCAAAAATTTCAATTTTTTCTTAAATAACCAAACGAAAACGAGACCCATTTTGATGACTGATAGTAGGCTAGTAAACACACGGCTTACCACATTTTGGAGCATTTTATTGACAACAGAGTGAGTTATGGCACATTTTAGAGCGGACGTGTAATTTTGTCCAGCACTGTATACGACAAGAAAACGCTACGGACTTATGAAACGATTTATATTTTACTTGAAACAACGCTTGTAACATTCACTGCAAAGTTTCGCTATTTGTCTTATAAAGCTCTCAATTTTTGTGTATGTGTTTGTTTGTGTTTTCTGTCTCCTTGCCTTGTTGTATGTGTCTTTCTTCCAGATAAGATTCCATTTCTGAACCGATATGGATCAAACTTTGCATTCACAATGCACACTTCGATACTAGGCTTGCTTCGTGAACTAATTTTCGTTTTCGATCGATATCGACTTTACCGATTTTGCATCACTTGAACTACAAGGCTGGGAGTTGGCGCAGGGCGACTGTTGTGCGTTTTGATTACGATTAAGGTAAACGTTTGCAAATTATCCGCTACTTACCCTGATTTTATCATTGTAAAGTCTCCTTGGTGCGGAGGGGTAATTGAACCTGTGATTACGTAATGACAAGCAAACGGCACATAGAAGTGGAAGGCACAGAGAAGGGGTAACGTAGTAGAGAATTAAGAATGTTGACCTTTTCCATTTAAAACCGGGCAGAGCGGCTATGCCAGCTAGTGGAGTGTAATCGAATTCTTGCAAAATTTGGGATGGGGTTAAGCCCAAGGGTTAAAGTGCTACGATCCAGCTACGAATCTACCGTTTAACTCCAAAATTTCTGGTTCACTTTATGGAAATTATAAATCGTTTGTAAACTTTGTGGTACGGCATTAGAAATAGGTACAGGAAAGGGAGAAAGGGTGTGGGATAAGTGGGAACACAGTGAGGGCGAGAAAAAAGTGTAGATGAAAGCATACAAAAGTGTATCAAAGTACCATCTACGGTTGAGGCAAATAAGGCCGGACCTCTTTGTGTATTTTAACGCAGATCAGGGGGATATCTAATTTGTTTATCTTTGTAAATTCGGTCTGTATATTAAAGATATTTTGCTCAACAAATAATTCCAAGTTACACAAAAATTCGAATATTCGTAAAAATTAGCTTTTATCTAGTTTAGGTTTTTTGTAAGGAGGTAATTTCAAAATTCTACTATCAGCTACACATTGATCAAAATTTCCTACCGGTAACAAGGCAACTATCATTACTTATAATAAGGGGCTAAGGATGTTTACGTGACTTTGTGTGTGTGTGTGTGTCTCTGAGAGTGTGTCTGTTACGAAATTCGTAGAGCGTGTTCCAGCCAACTCCCTGGGCTCAAATTTTGCACGGCGCATGCTACCTGCTTATAAGTCCAACATGCAAAAGCACTAACCAATTCGTTGAGTAGATCCCTCAGAAACTGCGCGTCAAACGGTTCCACTTTGCATTTGACGAGCAAAGTTGGGTCCGTAATTCCACTTTTTGTAGGGTTGTGGATATTTATGTTGAGTAAATGTGCAAGCCATGAGCTTAGGCCCAAAAAAGTGATAAATTGTCCAGTACTTTACAAAAAAAGCGCCAAAAAGTATTGTTTGCGCAACTGGTCAATTTGTCAAGGTTTTACCAGAGCATCTGACGAAATTTTTGCACAAAGATGTAGCTCACGGTGACTGCTGTTCTTATTGCAACTGTCAAAACCATGGGAAAATCAAAAACCTATAGAAATTTGCGTTTGTTCTTATGCAAAAAGTCTCATTCACGCGAAATCACCAATTTCACATATAAAAGCTTTCGAAATGAGTAGTTGTTTACATTTTGTTCGTGATAGTCGGCAGTGCTGAGTTCCAATGCCATCATTATCTGAGAATGAGTAGGGCCTAGATAGTAGAGCTAGTGCGAGCCTCTGCGAAGCAGAGGTGACCCACTGGTTCCTATATGACTAAACTTTTGAAAAATTACCATCTTGACTTTCTAAGATTCGTTTTAAGCTGTCGTAAGTGCTCAGACGAATGATCAGCTTTTGTATACACAAGACAAGTGGCTACACGGCAAACTTCAGCAAGTGCAACCCGTTGTTCTTAATCTCAACCGCCAAACATGTCAGAATTTCCAGACATTCGCGCGTGGATGTCAAACTGTGTTCAGCCCAGATCACTGCAATTTGACTTCTATGTCCGTGCAAATTGCTAAAAATGTAAGGATCTCATGTCCGGCTAATATAGTTAATCAACCAACTTTCCTCCTAACATTCGCACATTTTGTAAATCTTAACTTGTTCTTGAGTATTCAAAACTTGATAAAAACTGGCTATCCCGATATAATACCTGATATAATCTGGCTATTCTTCTTTCTTACTATTCGTATTAAAAAACCTTCTGCTCAGACATAGTTAATCATCCAACTCTCCTTATTTACTCTTTCAAAAACACTAACATGTATATATCTGTCTGTAACATTCCTCAAACAGTAGGAATCGACGGAAATCCAACCGACCAAAAATATACTTGAACGTCCAGCATAGTTATGACATCACGAGCGGTCAGCAATGCAGCACCGTATCTATTCCCACCTCTCAGATAATCGCCGGGGGCAAGCGGCCATCGAATTTTTAGCAAGCGGGCACCGGAAAATTAGTTAGCTGATTTCTTGCGGTCCGCTTGCAGGTATTTTGAAGAGTTCTAGCGAAATTTTAGACGAATGCTTGGAGAACAATCGCGGCCTTATAGATTACTGCGGCGCAGTAGCCGCATTCTCGCGGACTTTCCGCGAGAATATGCAAAATTTTTGAGGGCCGCACGGTCCTTTGTGGAGGACCGCGCAGTCACAGGTACTTTCCGTTGAGAGAAAGTACCTCAAACTTGAGTAATTAAACCATCGATGACACCTCTCCCACCTCTCACCGTTGCTCGACGTACGCTCGAAACTGCGTTGCTGAAAATTTGGCCAGCGCTCGCTGAAAGAAATTATTTGTCGAGGGCTCACAAAAAATGCTTATTTCTAGCCGCTGGCAGAATATGCGATCGTAAAGAAAGTGCCGCCCGCTGAAGGTTTGGCCACGCCCCAAAATTCTGCTACCGCCTGCAGAAAAGCGCGAGTTTACGGACCGCCTGCCCTCGACGATTAGAGTAAATGGAGTCATGATTACTGCCAGGGAGCCTAATACAAGTCTGATTAGGCTACTGCATGGCGAAGACGCAATACCTTTGTTTGGAACCCGGCTTTATCAGCCGCAGGATTTACAAGAGTGAAGATATGCGCGCCCTTCTGCGCCCGCTCAACTATTACTACTTCTGCGCCCTCGTCCCGGAGAGCCTTTGATACCTTGAGTTTAAGAAACTTACGCCGGTCATTATCCTTCAAGCACCAGCAGACCAACGCCTGTTTTCATCCTAGCGAAACCCTTGCATTTTAACATCAGAAAATTCCCATGAGTCTCCTGAAACCTTTTGCAGATTTGGAAAGTAGATTTAAAATCATCGTTCTGCGCTATAAAACGTTCCACATTTTTCATATGGAAAACACCACTTCGACCAATATAGTCTTCCGTTGTAGCATTTTTGTGAGGATTTGAACCCATAGAGAATTATAGAGGGTTTTCAAGGCTTGTAACTGGCAAAATTCCTGAGTCTGAAATTCTGGCGTAACAATGCTTTCAAAGTTGGAATGTATTTTTAGAAGCTACTCCATAGATTTCTACCTCATGACAAGTCTAACCATCGAAGATTTTTATCGCGAACACGGGCAGTGGTATCTTTCTCAAGATAGAATCCTACCTCAAGCTTTGTCGATTGATACGCATCTCAGATAATCGCCGGGGGCAAGCGGTCAGCAAAGAAGTCGCTCGGACTCTTTTTGCGCAGTTTCGGGCTTACGTCGAGCACAGGTATGACTCTGTGTGGCAGAGGTGTCATCATTGGTCTAATTACTCAAGTTTGAGGTACTTTCTCTCAGCGAAAAGTGCCTGGGGACTGCGCGGTCCTCCACAAAGGACAGTGCGGCCCTCAAAAATTTTGCATATTCTCGCGGAAAGTCCGCGAGAATGCGGCTACTGCGCCGCAGCTAATTTATAAGGCCGCGATTGTTCTCCAAGCATTCGTCTAAAATTTCGCTAGAACTCTTCCAAATACCTGCAAGCCGACCGCAAGAAATCAGCGAACTATTTTTCCGGTGCCCGCCCGCCCATAAAGCGCATGACCGCCTACCCTCGGCGATTATCTGAAACGCCCATTCACTCTTCCATCCATGCCAACTCCCGGCTGCTCTGCTCAAAATTTGCAGGAATCCATCTAATTGGTGAAGCGATAGAGAGTTATAGGATTTTCGTATCGATATGCCACTTTATTCCTGCACCAATTCTCGGAAGCCCAATACAGTGTATGCTAAAATCAATAGGGAAAAGTGGCCTGCGAAACCCAACTTGCACCAAGGTGTAAGTCATCTCTTGTGATCTTATGTGTCATTGCACACAAATACTGTGTTAGTCGTCCTCATCCTGGGTTGGCCAACACCCTTCCGTCAAATATTTTGTTTTTTCAAACTTTCCTGTCTATTGTAGGCGCGAACTCCTCGACTTGATGTGAGCAGTAATTGATAACTGACTTATTGTTTTATCTAGATGATTTAGCATGCAATTAACTGAGTCACCTCTTGACTGAGTGGAGTAAAAATGTGTGACGTTGTATGATGTCCACTCTTATCGGTACCTATGAATGCAGAATTACGATTGTTTTCACTTTGCTTCATAGCCATAAATCTAAGGTGGTGATGACGCCATGAAGAAATGGCGCGATGACACATATAGTATGGAAAGAGAATGTTATCGTGCAAGGTTTGGTCTGAATCGGTCCAGAAATGCGACTAATAGTTGATGGATGAATATTAGGCTGGCTAGTATATGATTTCTGTCGCTTTTGCAGCTCCTACAATTTTATCTATTAGGTATGAAGTTGAACTGAAACTTTGACGAACGACTTTTTAAGCCACCACGTTCGTGTTCTCCGAGAGTTTCTTAAAGCAAGCAGTTTTTATTTTTTCAGTGCGACTGCAGCGGCGCATGCCGCAGGGCGCGGCGTGCTGCGGCGTAGTATAACGGAAACTTTCGATGTGATCGTAATATTACTGCAAAACTATCGGAATTGATATCGATGGATACGAAAATGCGCATTCGTACAATGACTGAGGTACTCCGTCTGCAACTTCCCTTATAAGGCAGCGTCCAAGGGGTGCCAGAGGCGTATCATCGCCGTGTCAAACCCATCGCTTGCATCCATTGGCATGACGCTAGCACGAGCAATGACGTCATCCTAACTTCCATCCTAATATTAGCTCACTACGTGACTTGATTATGCACTGTTGCTCGCATGTAGCAAAGCAGTGTAGCGGTTTCAATTATTGCTCTGAAAAGGTTGAAAACAATAACTCTCAACCCTTTCTCCGTTTACATGGACATATTTGTGGCACCTCATTTTGCAAACCAATTTTGTGTGAAAGTGTCTTGAAATATCGTGAGGTTTGAGGGGCGCTGAATCATATGCACCTAGCAAATCTTTTTATCATTACGTTTATCACATAAAAACTTCTAAATATCAAAGCCCAGAATCACCAGTGCATATAAGACTAGATAACTTTTTTGTGTTTTTAAACGTCACTCTCCTTAGAATTAAATCATTACTTGGCACTTCAAAGTACATTTGTTATTAACAGTCTCTCACAGAAACTCAAGCTAACACAGTTGTCCCCAAGATTCACGAAAATTGTGAATGCTTACAGAGAACTAGGAGCATACCTGTGCGAGGAGTTGTCGATTCATTTGCAAGTCCAGAACACAATGCTTGGTACCTGAATATCTCTCATCCTGTGTTCTGTGATATATATAGAAATTTAGTATCAGAGGCTCTACTACTTGCTGTTGGCAAACTCAGACTTTTGAAGGAAAATGGAAAAACTGTTGAGGTTTGATCAACTACTACTTAAGTCCTCTTCTCTTTTATGCACTCACGGCATCTCACAATCGGCACTCAGCCATTTTCCATCAGAAATGCGCATAACAGCGCACTGGTGCGCAGGATTGATACCTTGCGATATGGATGTTTAGAAGTAATGGAAAGAGAAATTTTAACAAGCTTACCTTCTCCCCAATTCATGAAATCATACGTAGAATTGTCGACCCATTTCCATTTTTCATTTTCTTTGTAAAGTCCGATCCAAATGAATCCATACGTGAAGGAAAGAACAGCATGAGCAAATTCTCAATACAGTCTCTTCTGATCCAAAAAAGAGGCAAGAAAACAGTTTTCCTCACGTTGAGCGTATCTATTATTTATCATGTCATGTATCGAGACCAAGTCGTATCCTAAGTCTGAACACTGCTTTCTTCCTTCCTCTTGATTGCCTTTACCGTCAGCAAATGCGAAACACCTAGAAATAAGTGCTTATCGTTAGAATACAACTGTTACTAGGCAAAAGTATGTTTACCTATCACCAAACAAATAATGACTATATGGACACTCATATGTTGAGGCTTTCAAAACCAAAGCTAGAGAAAGAAAGAGGTCTAACCACATTCTGAAATAATATAAATAAACAACGAAGCTGACAATCAAAAGACCTAACCACGCAGCAAAATTTTACTCTAATTTCACCAGCATAAGTGGTTTTTCGTTTAAAAAAGCTGGTTAAGAAGACAGCGGAAAGAAGTGAAAGCGGAGCTATCATAAAGGAGGAAATGAGTGGTTTCAGACTTAAATGTGGCACTCCCGATGACATGGAGGTTGAGACGTTATAATCGATAGCCTTCACAATTTTCGCTCCTAAGTCTAAAGATAAAGTCATGTGATTGGACGCCTCTTTTCATCTTTTTCACCATTTTTCTCAAGGCATTCGGACAAATAAATCAGATCAGATAATCCGGACGGACATGGGAAGACTTCGTGTCAGAGAATAGTAAATGGAGGAATAATCTGCAACGGAACCAAGATGCGGGGATGAGCAGAGTAAGCACAGCATTACATAGGAAATTGCACTCGAACATCTCAGTAGTTGCAGAGCATTGAGAGTGAGAGTATAACAGTAATGGCCTGTGACGAAGACTTGAAGGCATCCGGCGAAGTCATTGAAAACGTGAAAGCGCGAAATAAGGCAATGTAGTCCTCAGTGCTGAATACGAACGAAATCCCGCATTCTTTCTAGGGCTGAGACGCAAAGCCGTTGTGAGACCCTTATGATAACACAGCGGGGATACGGTCATGAAGCGGATGAGCCGCTGTCGCGGTATGTGGCGGGGGTGAAATCGAACTCATCTTTTGACTTTGGATTGGAAGGTCTTGCGATGCTGCTCATGCAATGAAATTCTCTTTGGCTTCCGCCTGAGTGCCGAGGCCACGCCAGCGCTGCGTGGCATCGAGCCAGCGTCGAGCTATAGCCGAGCTATCCCGGCGCTGTTTCAATCGATACACGTGCATTTCGTTCGCGGCAGGGCTGACCCTGTGCCATCAAAGCGCTACCGAACTTTTGAAGAGATTTCGATCAATAGTAGGTGCATTCATCTGGCTGAGAACTAGGTCAGCTAGCCCCGCACCGAAAGAAAGCACGTGTATCGATCGAAGCTGTGACAGCTCGTCTCTGGCTAGGCGCCGGCATAGCACTGGCGTGATGTCGGCACCCTAAGGGAGCCTTAGCCTTAGCCTTACGAGCAAGGGATACTTGGTGACCGCGGCCTTATGCAATGAGATGTATATCAGGAGCTGCGTCTTAGAACGCTGATTTTAAATCTGTGTTCAATATCTGCTGTGCGACTCTCTGAACGAAGTTGTGGACTTTCTTCTATACTGATTTTGGGAGATTTAGGCAGTCAAAATCGTCAATATCCAGGCTTTTTAGACTCTGATGTATTGGTGACAGTTTTCCTGTGCTTAACGTGAAGCTTTACTTTATCTGTACGCTCATTCGTAGTGCGTAAGAACATTCTAACAATATTGGTAAATCCTGCATTAAAAACAGTGCAAATTTTGGTGACAAGAAATGTTCCTAACTTCTTTCGGAAGAGCGCACAGCAGATAATGAAAACAGATTTAGAATCAGCGCTTTAAGATGCATATAATGGTGTACGTTTCTTTAAAAGGGCCGCATGTTTTCGTGGCAAATCCATTCAGTCTAGCAGTTAGATTGTCGAAGCGCGCACACGTTGCGGCGTTTTGTAGTTAGAATCAAACTCGCACTGGCTTTGAACCATGGAAGATGGCTCGGCCAAATAAAGTTTTTCTTCGCTTTTTACTCGAGTCACATCAGACTAACAAGAATTTGTTATGTACTTTGACCAGTTCGACATTTTCGGCATACTAATTGCGACATTTACAGGGCTCCTAAATTGCAGAGTCGTTTGCACCAGCGGTCGCGCGACCGGTGGTGCAAACGACTCTGCAATTTAGGAGCCCTGTATTTATTTATTTATTTATTTATTTATTTATTTATTTATTTATACACTCAATGATGCGCCCAACGAACGTAGTTCAACAAAGTTGTCTTGACTAGGGATAAACGACTAAACAAAATAAGCGTTGATTCTTCGAAAATCAAAAAAATGACATGTGACACTCTTTTGTAAGGGATGCTTCGCAGATAGAAGCAAGATGGGTACGAACGATTGCATCGCGTTTACTTGATAACATACGACTATAACGAAAGGGTGACCAGCGTAATAGTGAAAATCTCATCTTGTATGGCACTCTTCTCTTACCAGTGGCATACCCAGGATTTCGGCTCGGGGGAGGGGTACCAGCAGCATTTACCAGCATTTTGTATGATCTCCGATGATCCTCGGCGGCCGACTGTCTTTTCTTCAAGATCTTTTCTTTCTTCAAAATTAGCGAAAACATCCCAAAGTTGTACTGTTCATTTGTCCAACAGTGCTAAGCATGTTGCTGATAAGAAATTTTTGCGAAATCGATTTTTTCGATAAACTCCAGCATTCTACTTGTGGTTCTTCGCAAATTTCATGACTCCGACATATCATTTGTTCTTATCAGTAACATGCTTAGCATTGTTGGGCTAGATGGACGGTACAACTTTGGAATGTTTTCGCCAACTTTGAAGAAAGATAAATAAGTTTGAAGAAAAAACTGTCGGCTGCCGGGGATCACCAGGGGATCCTATAGAATGCTACAGGGTGTCCCAAAAGCCTTGTAGCCTATTTTTGCACTGCTTTAACTCAACAATCAGTGGTGATTTTGATCTCAAATTTATACCACAGAATCCTCCAATCATTCTTCGTAAACTACGTAATTGGGGTAAAAAATGATCTTCATGTTTGACTGAAAAAATATTATCAAACCATTTTCACCTCAAAACGCAAAAAGCTATTTCCTAAAAGTTTGAAATTTATTCCGCTACTGCAAAAATTTGGCACACCGCGGTGCGAATTTATATCCACAATATAGAGGACGCTTTGCACTACTATCACTATAATGGCTGCATTTAAAAATCTATTTCGTCAAGAGGGGCGAGAAAATACCTGGAAATTTTCAATGCGTGCTGCTGCAACTTTGTCTTTGAAATTAGTTTCTTGTAGCAGTCACTGAATTTGGAGTAATGTCCTCTTCGCATGTTTTCTAGATGGGAATCTAACGCAACACGGATGACGAACTTGGTTTTGAAACACATTGTAGCCGATTTTGTTTTCATTTTCCGCAAATGTGTCCAAAACTCCATCATGAGATCTACACGTGCCTGCATTCAAATTTCCGTAACTTCAAACATAAAACTCACAAATTTTTCTGATCATGGTATGATGTAGCTGAAAGCTTGCTCTATCATATAGCACGTTTTCTAAGCGATAGGATTTATTTTCATGAAAAATTGGGACAAAATTGATGATGACTGCCTGCGTGCGTCGGCAGTGGTAATCGCCAACAGTTTGAAGGCTTCCGTTATTAAGGAAAGACGCTACCACGAAATGCTGTGATGTATTTGCTACTTTTTGAATAATATATACACCAAGTTTCATATCCCCATGTTGTTCCGTTCTGTTTTTACCAGAAAAAATACTAGGCTACAAGACTTTTGGGACACCCTGTATGAAAAAAGGCTTGTACAGCTTCTCGCTCTTGTTCAATATGTTCTAGTGAAAGACGGTAGAAATACATATGGACAGCAGCATAAAATCAGAAGTTTGCAGCTGCAGGATATGAAGCTTTCTTTGAAAGCTGCGATCCCCTCCGGACGGAGATGTTAATTGCGGTCCTTAACGGCTATCATACGTGCATACAGGCTTCAATAAGGCAAAACACGATAGGGGATTTGGGTCACGGAATACTTTGGCATGTTTAGGCTCACTGACTTTAGGGGGAAAGGTGTTTGTATGTTTGTACGGCGTTCGAGTAAACTTTCCGCTTTGATAGTGTGCTTGCAGCGCCAAGAAAACGCGGTAAACTTTGAGAATAAACAAATATATATGCAAATAATGCCGGCACTGCGCGCGAATAGTCAGCATCACACGATAGGATAAGATAGACGGATTTTCCAAGTTACGACTTGTACGTGTAGGATGAGCATCACGAGTTCCGCGTAAAAATATCATGAATGACAGCGGATGAAGTTCAGCTTAAAGAACAAGCTGGATGCCACCACATGGACTGGGTATTTACGATTTTGAGGCACATTGAAGTTTGGTTGGTGACCCCTCTTGTAATAGCCGTAAAAAGCCTTGAGCAAAGTCGAAAACATAGTCATTCTGCCAATGGTAGTCGACCAAGGGATGCAGGACTCGACACCAGCTGGCACCGTGAATTTTTTTGAACGGTTCTCGGATTTTGCAGATTTTGTTGCAAAGCCCTGACTTCCAATCAGAGTCAAGCGTGTTGATGCGATCCTAGACCCTCTTCTACGACCCCCCCCCTGAAGGTACCTATCCGTACGACCCCCTCCTCACCTACCCCCCCCCCCCCCTCCCACCTACCCCTCCCACTCTCTTTTGCGATAACCTGCGTAAATGAATGTCAATCTCAAAAGGTGCCTGCCAATGGACCTCAATCAATTATAGATCAGAAATAGATACTACTTACAAATTGGGAAATAATGCAAGTAATGCTTCGCCATTCAAAAACCAACCCACAAATAATTATGCGTAGATTGGGTAAGTAATAAAATTCTACGAAGATTTGGCTATGTTTACTGTGGTTGGGAAAATATGAATGAAAGTTATATGACAAAGCAGAGCATCGATTCCAATCTTAATGATAATTAAGCTTTACTTCAAGATTACCAAACTATTGACGATCACCGTTGGTAAACGTAAGGGATTTTGTCGAGTATGTGAGACTTCAGAGGGGCTTCGGAAGCAGAATTTCTGAGCCAAGGGGTACGTACAACATCTCGGCACCATACATACCTTCAATAATGTTTGGGCTTCTGCAAGTTTTTTGAATTTTCAAGCATACTTCTGGCCAGCAAATCCGGCCCCCGTATGCGACACCATTTTTTTGAAGGGAGAAAAAGCGATATGTTTGGAGCGTAAAATATATTTTCGACCAAAAGGCTTACTTCCTACCTTTTGCACTAATTTTCGTGCGAGAAAAACTGTTCTAGCGCCATCCAGAACGATGTCAAAAAAGTGCACGGCATTTTGAAAATTCGTAACTAAAGGCAGGGAAAGACTGAGAGGCTGCAATGAACAGGATTTGTATTGGGTTGTTACATAAGTCTTGTTTCACTTCAACTTCTTACGGCAATAAGTCATGCACCTCACATTCTTTACAGGGCTTCAGGGAACCGTTCGGGCAAAGCAAGCTCTACAAGATGGCATGTAAACGTTCGCATCAGCTTTGACCCACCGTAATTTCGCATCCGAAATGTGAGTCGCACTGAAGGCTCAAAAATTTAGGGAATTCATATCTTTGGTTAAAAAAAATCCTCAAATCTACAATTTGTTCGCACAGATTGCACTACATCAGACACTCATATGTACCGTTGCCGTATTCTTTCCTCATCTAGAAATTGAGAAAACGAAAATTTTTTGTTTTTACAAAAACGGAGCTATCTGTTTCTATTCATGCAATTGTATACTACAATCCCTTAGAAGTACAACCGTAAATTTTCAGCTTTCCGAAAGCCCTAGTTTTCGAAAATCACCTATTTTAGCAGTGAACACCCGAGTGAAAAAGTTAAACTCGCTATTTTTCGAAAACTAGAGCTTCTGAGAAGCTGAAAATTTACGCTTGTAATTCTAAGGGCTTATAGTATACAGCTACATAAATAGAAACAGCATAGCTCCATTTTTGTAAAAACAAGAAAATTCCGTTTCCTCAATTTCTAGATGAGGAAAAAATACCGCAACGGTATACATGAGTGTCTGACGTAGTGTGCAATCTGTATGAACAAATTGGAGATTCGTAGGATTTTTTGAACGAAGATATGAATTTCTCCTGATTTTTTTTGCTCTATCGAATGGTTCCCTGAAGCCCTGTAAAGATTGTGAGGTGCATGATATCGCCGTAAGAAGTTAAAGTGTAAAAAGACTTAGAATAACCTAATAGTATAATGCCCATACTATAAATTAAAAAAGTTTCAGCCATTGAGGAGCAGTAAGCTCGAAAAAATCTAGATGCGACTCTCGCAAATATAGATGCGATCCTAAAAAGAAAAAACTGGGATTTTTGAGCTTGAAATTTTGTATCTCACCAGAGAAGTTATAAAACAGCCTGAAATTTTCATAATAGAAAGTAGGAGGATGCTCTCGTAATATCGTCGTCTCCCCGGCGTACGTTGGGCGGAGCTTTTGCGGACATTTCAACACGTTGGTGAACTTGTCGAGCCTCTACTTCAAGCATGGTCCCTTGTACTCTCTAACCTGCCACGTTTATATGCTGTTGTCACACGTGGCAGGGTTGGTAGCGAGAGATCACAAAAAACAATGCCTCGTAGTAGAGGGTTAACAAGTTCACCAACGTGTTGAAATGTCCGCAAAAGCTCCGCCCAACGTACACCGGGGAGACGACGACACAGCAAAATTGCAGCGAGCAGGCCTCCATAGCGGCGAAAAAGTTTGGATGCGACCAGATACGACCCCCCCCCCCCCTTTTTCATTTTTTTGTTGCCATATATAAAATCATAAGAAAATCCACAGTTAACAAAATAACACCAAATTTTGCTTTGATATAGCAGAGCATCTCGAAAGTACAGATAAATCATATGGGCCCGTGACAAAAATTACAAAAAGATTTAGAAATTCATGATGCACAGCTGGTAAAGATATTCGCTTTTGTCGAGTGTGTGAAACTTCAGGAAGGCTTAAAAAGCAAGACTAGGGCAATCGGTACATTTAGCATTTTTATCAAATCATACATCCCTCAAAAATGTTTTGAGCTCTTGTAAATGTTTTTTTTTGAAAATTTCTACAGAATTTTTGTCTTTTTTATTCTGATTTCCACTTTTTTATAAATTTACTAGCTGGCTTACCCGGATCCGCCCGGCCCTGTCAAAACACTATGTCAAAGAACACTGTCCCTATTCCTATACGAACCTTTCCCTGCCTTGCAACCAGAGTTGAGCAAGAGGTAAGGCACAGTCATTTAAAAGCGATCCCCCCTCCATTCCCCTAAAAGCCCCAAACGACCTCTTCTTCCTGCTGTCCTCTGGAAGGGTGTGACATTTTGGAAGACGTCATCTCTTACTAAAGATTTTTGAGTTTTTTTTGTACGCCCAATTTTCTGTCATTGCACTTTTATAAGCACACATAGTTTGACGGCAGGTTTTGATCTGAATGGGCTCATTGAAGTTATTGAAGCAGTAGCTTTCCCGGCAATTGGGTGTTTGCCTCCAAATTTCCATTGTAGCATCAAGAAACTATGTGCTCAATATTCATACCAGAAATGAAGCGATTGAAGACATGTTAAAGAGGACAGGCACAAAGCTACGAGAGCTGAGACAGCCTGAGCTTTCGAGGAGTTGTGCCTGACCCCATTACCTTTATCACTGGAGAAGCTTTTCACCCTAGTTTTATGTGAGCTAGCACAAGCCTCGAACACTCTACAGTAGGCGTTTGCGCTTACAACGACTTGTTTCGCTTTGTGGTGATTGGTGGAGTTGAAGCACTCAAGAGATTTCATCGGCACTTCTTGATCCATTATAAAAGCGATATGGAAATCTAATTCCTACCGCAGACGATAGAAAGTACCAATTCGTTATGAGCATTAAAAATGACTTTCTTTCACTTTTGTGACCAAGTTAATCATGTTTGAAAAACAGGCTTTTTAGACGTTGAAATCACTAGAAAATGCAATAGGTAATGATATTTGTAGAGTTCGTAAAAATAATCTGGGATGCTGATTACAGAAATCATACCCAATCACACAGCAAGCTTCTTTGGTGACTTTACGGTATGTGGGAGGTGATAAGAGATGGACAACTGAAATTTAATTAGGCTTTGTTAGTGGGAGTTTATCAATATGCTGTTCGCGACACCGTATCGTAGAATCCAACACAGTGTTCGCGAATGTCAATCCTTCTCTGCTTGTGAAACTCGTCAGTCTAGTGCTTTTCTTGTTCATCTTACTCGACCGTAGTAATTCCTCAATTTTTTAAACAAAATCGGTTCTCGTTACGGCCGTTCCCCCCCCCCCCAGTCCTACCACCCATTACGACTCACCAGGTCGGACACGCCTGACCGCACCCTCAAAGGCAGTGTCCGGGCAAAAACTCGATTTTGAGATTTTGTGCTTACCCGGGCCTATTCGCTACGCTGAATCCGAAAATCCACACTGGAAAGCACGCAAACGGCGAAAAAAGGCTCTAACGCAGGAGGGAAATCAAAAGTGGGCGGGGTCTTCCCCAGGGTGAATTCACGGTCCCAGCTTCCGGAGCGATCTTTTCGCTTCCGACTTCAGATCAGGCATTCGCACTTGGTCCGTTGAGATGTTAGAGCGGTTAATGGGATTGAAAAGATCGCTCCGAAAGCTGGGACCGTGAATTCACCCTGGGGAAGACCCCGCCCACTTTTGATTTCACTCCTGCGTTAGAGCCCTTTTTCGCCGTTTTCGCGCTTTCCAATGTGGATATTCGGATTCAGCATAGGGAATAGGCCCGGGTAAGCACAAAATCTCAAAATCGACTTTTTGCCCGGACACTGCCTGCTTGCATGCAACCACGGTTGCCCACGGGTTGCAGGTTGACCTGCTGCCATTTCCCGCGCCATTGGTAATTCCGCCACTCGTTCGCAACCGCAAGTGCGAACGAGAGTTTAGAGTCTGGAATTATTTCTATTAAGAAACTCATTGTGACTATATTTTTTAATCGAATATCACTCTTCTTTTCAGATCCTTAAATTTGGGTACTCGTTAACGATTTCCTCAGTATCCTTTCTTCCAGAATTTCTGTTGTGTGTCGCTTTTTGTTTGCAGTTTATTCGAACAAGCTGCAAATCCAACGCTGTAATGTATCGTGTGAGTTTCATGATCTTTGCTCCTGAACAAATTCCGATACCTACTGTACCATATAGATGCCCTCTTCGCAAACGTCACAGTCTGGGAGTCGTGCTGCTTCCCCTGAAGACGAAAATGGAAAACCCAGGTACTGATTTGACTTTCCATGCAATACTCCGTATATGTACTTACTTCAGATCTCAATCTCCAGCAGAGTCACTTGATAAAACAGACAAGTATGCTGGTAAGTTGCTCTGGTTGTCATACTTTATCACCATGTGGTGTTTTCAAGCTGTGCGGGGTGTTTCAGTTTTGTATAAATAATTGGATTGTTTTTGAGATTTCCTCAGCTCTCCCTTTATAGAGTTGATGGAATGTGTTTTTTGGAGTGTTTATCTACCAGATTCGAGCCTGTTGAAAGGCTTAGGCCTCAGGCCGATTTCATCGTCGCGATTCATCGCTACAAGACAAGTGTTACGAGTTCACTGCATGCCGATCTTCTGGTATTTCGGTTGTGTTAGGTAGTCACTATTAATCGTGTTGAAAAACTATCACAATCGGCATGCATTGATATTGTTACAGTTGTCTTGTCGCGATCAATCGCGACGATGAAATCTTGTGAACTCTGCCCGAGGGGCCTTACGGTCCTTTAGATCTCTACATTTGGTTGACCTGATCTTTTGCTCAAATGAAACTTTGGCCCATATGCACGTAAATTCTCCGCTGGGGAGGGGATGCGTCATATCTCGCTACTCTGGGTACCTTCTTCTTCCTTCTCTATTTTGCTTATGAAGATTCTCATACCCTTATACCTGCGCATAGTGGGTGCCAGGTTGCTGCCATAAAAGTCTGGTGTTTTGCCATTTTGTGTGAGAGGTGATTTCCTGGGGATACCTTGGGAATCCCCTGGGGATCACCTCTCATTTTATTTATGTTTTTCTGGATTTTCTGAACGTTCAAAAGAGTTGGGCTTTGAAAACCATTTGAGAGACATTTCTCTAGGAGCACTGGAAGTAAGTTCGGCGCCTTTCTCTCGCTCACTAGCGGACGTTAACTCTCCTTCCCCGCCTGCGCCCTCCTCTCTGGAATATGAGCCGAGTATAACTGCTGCGTACGATCAAGCAAAGTAAAAGCAAGACTCTTGCAACAAAAATATTTTTTGTGAACTTCTATCATTTCATTGTTTTTGGGGGGAAAGTGTACCAAAATGTATAGCCGGTCATCTCGACGAAGGGGACTTTCAAGGAAAGGGAGATCCTAAGCAGGATTGAAATCCTAGAGTGTGCCTAAGAAAGTTCAAACTTCCGCAGCAGAATTGCCAAACACCATGTGCTTAGAAACCATCAGCGCTGTTTTTGGTGTCTAGCGAGTCCGTATTTACCTGACAGCTACTGCAGGCAACGTGAGGCAAACTCATGGATGCCTCACATTTTTGCTGTTTTAATCAGAGCGGAAATATCTTTGAAGTTGAGAACGATGTGGGAAACATTTCGTCTATACTTAATCTTGCTAATTTCGTTTTATTTCGTCCGATTAGGTATCAGGTTCTTGTGTATTTGTGAGCACATTACCGCATCTTCATACATCAACAGCTTTAGATCTAAGGCGACGATCGGCGCAGGCGTTTACGATTTTCGCCAATGAAGAGCGGGATAGGTTACTGAAGACAAGGCCTGACTTACCAATGGGTCTTGTTACGCGAATGGTAAGCTTACATTACGAATTTTCTATGTATGGTATCCGATAAATGCTGCAGATGGTAGAGAAGTGGAGGAGCTTTGACAACGACGCTAAGAAACCCTATTTCGATGCACTTCGTGCTTCTCCTCCTTTGAAAACCGTAAAGGTCTGTCGATTGCGCATTTTCTTCGCTTTCCTGAAATTTATGCTTTTGCTGACCTATGAAAATATCATCGGCTCCACGATTCATGTAGAGGCGGGGTTTTGCCAACTCAGAGCGTGGCGGTTTTTGATAGCGAGAGAGTACAAAAAACAATGGTATGACGTGGAAGTTTAACAAGTTTACCTGTGTCATCAGGCGAAGTCTGCAATCCACCTCTACACGAATCGTGGAGACGATCATACTTCTTGGTAGCAATGTGTTTAGAAAAAATTTCTGTTTGTAAAAATGCTGTGTTTGTTTTTCAATTTTACAAAGATGGGTCTTTTAGAATGGCAATGACTGTTCGTCCGAAATAATACCACCGAAGAAATGGCGACCTGCTGCGTCTTACACTCAGCCTATATTCACTGTAGGTAACCAGCCAATACAAAACCCCGAACAGTCTGGACGAGTTATTGTTGTTCAAGGTGATTTAACCGTTTTTTCGCTCTACTAAGCTGCTTTGCACTTCTAAACACGGATATTCGCTGATTGCAGGGAAACTTGGTGCTTCTGTGGCCGAAGTTGTTAAGCCTCGTGAGTTGAAATTTTTAATCTTTATCTGCTTTCTTTTCCGGTGATTTGCAAACAGACCTCGCAGGTTTTTGTTTTTGTTTTCACATTTCTCCTGGTCGAGCACATTGCTCACAAGGGAATGGTCGGAAATCGAAACGGCCATTTCAACCAAGTTGCTTATTTTTAGATGCATCATAAAATACTGACTCTGAATCTGTCTTCCTTGTCTGCAAAACACTTTCGTAGGAGAAAATATAGCCATTGAAGGCCATTAATTTGCTAAGATGGTGCGCGTGAAGGGCAAACTTGGCCGTGCAGAGCCATTCTCGGCTTAGTGCTGGACCAAAACATACAACTAGATCACTTTATGGTCTGTTTTCAGGAAATGTCAGGTAACTTAGTATCGCCTTTCGAGATGAGACACATATGTTTAGAATCAGGTTCAACGCTGATCCAAAATAGGCTGTTCCTAGCTGCGGCGCATTATTCTGAAAGAAGTTATTTTTTGTGTCCGAAATTGCCATACTTTTCCTTATGGTAAAGCTGCCTGTAGATGAAAATTTGCCTAAAATCGGTGCTGGGATACTAAAATTATATCAGGTTTTCTGTAATTAACAAGAGATTGCAATCAATTAGCATTTAAATGATGCCGTAGTACCAGTAGGTTAAAGAGTATGCAAATTTTGCACAAAAGAAAATCGATGGCTTGCTTCAGAAGGAGCGCAAGCGTATGAAGCTGATTCCAAATATATGTCTCTAATCTCGAAACGCGATTCTAAGTTATTCTGACATCTCTTTTCAGAGGTGAGCAAGAAGGGCAATAACGTGTCTAATTTTGCAGTTTTCGATTTTTATACGATTGTTTATTTTTTATTCTCTTGCATAAAGCTGCGTATAACTTCGCCTACAAAGGCATTCTGCAATATGGAAGACAGATTTGAAATCAGCGTTCTTTGCTGCATCGAATGATATGCAGCTTGTTTGGATTGGCCACTTCGACTTCTGGCCATCCCCTTGTTAGTGTCTTTATTCTTTTTTCTTCGCATCTTACTTCTATCCACGAATATCAGTGATGAAGGGATTCAGTTTGTAATACGTTTCGACATATCTTCATTAGCGCATCTACAAATTTATGCTGTTTAACAGTTCACTGTTCGCAACTGATTAGATGCGAGAAATAACCTTTACGTCTAGTTCTGTTCTTTTATTCACGACTGGCCAATATAAGCACAAAAATAACATGGGTTCTTTACCGCTGATCTCATGAGACATTTGTTATGATCCAATCGTTTTGTTTTGAAACTTCATCCCCAACGTTGCCAGTCTCATTCCTTTTTTATGGCACGCGCCATACTTGATCCCTCTGATCCATTTGATCGCTTCGTCACTGAACAGTTCAGTGAACTGACCAATAGCGAAGCGATTATCCATTTCCGCTTGATCCACTACATCCACGGTCCGTTCACTGAATTGATCAGTGACGAAACGGATCAAACGAATCAAGTGGATTAAATAGTGTCCGGACGAAAAGCTGATTTCAAGATTGTGTGCTTATCCGGGCCTATTCGCTATGCTGAATCCGAAAATCCACAATGGAGGGCACGAAAAGGGCGAAAAAAAGGCCCTAACACAGAAGGGAAAAGTAGGTGGGCGGGGTCTTCCACCTCCCCCTGTGTAATCATGTTCCCAACTTCCGGAACGATCTTGTCGATTCCGCTAGCCGCTCTGACATCACTACCGGCCAAGTGCGAGCGCGTGACTTGAAATCGGAACTGAGAAGATCGCTTCGGAAGCTGGGAGCATGAGTTCATAGTAGGGAAGACTCCGTCCACCTGCTAATTTCCCTCCTGCGGTAGAACCCTTTTCCGCCTTTTTCGCGCTCTCTAGTGTGGATTTTCGGATTCAACTTAGCAGGTAGGCCCGAGTAAGCACAGAATCTCAAAATCGACTCTTTGCCGGGACCCTGCCTTTAGGCAGATCAATTATCGCGCGGCCCTATGAGTAACTTTTCACATTTGAAAATGGCAGGATGCTCTTAATCCATTGGATTATGATGAGACTACAATGGCATAAAAAAGGAAACCGAAAAGGCAGTCGAATTCTGTGTAAGCAGTATTTCTGACCAAAACTGAAAAGAAATTTCGATTCTGCATCGTACATAATGAAACGAAAGTTGTACTGTGTCATTGTTGAGTCTAAAAATTATCTTACCCTCATCCTTGCGATTTTGCTGTTTGTGAATGAAGAACTGCTTTCACTGTAGTGTTCCAAGCATATGTTTCCGAGATGAAGCGTCCTAATTATCCGAAATTTGCAATTCTATTGAAATGGATGTTTTTGCGCTACAAACTTCCCGTATGCATGATTTTAGATTGAATAAAAACATATTTATGGCGGTTATCTTATCATGGCAGATTTTCGTCTTGTTATTTTGAAGGTCCCACATTCGTTCGTTTTTAAGCATTTAAAGTGTTCTTTGTCTCCTCTGCGTCTGTTTTTGTACCGTCGATTCATTGACCGTACGGACTGCTCAAACGCTGCGAACCACGCGCGGCGCGGCTGAAATGTTGCGAGAGCACGACTTGTACAATGGCCAGCTTGTATTGGGGCAAGCGTTTCACCTCGCAGCGCGTGCTCCGCAAGATGTCCAGTCCCTGCGGTTACGAATCGGAGGACGGTCAGGAGGTACGATCGGCGCGATTTTTCCGCCAAGCGACGCCGCATCGTACCTCAGCTAATACAACAGTAGCGCTCCTGGCATCAATTCTGAATCTGCCATACACTTGTACGTGTTTTATCTTATTACGCTGATCTGCAGCATCGTCAATATCGGCATCGATAGCTCAAGCATTGGGTATGACCATCATCACACCGCAACATACTTCTATAATCACTGCTTCGGCTCCTTCAATGCCATCCACAGTACGTTCATCTTCTTCCCGAAGTAAATTACATCACGGTACTACAACGGTGATGTCACAATCTAATGTGTCCAACGTGGGTTTGTAGTCATTGATCGTATCTGTCTATCGTAACTCCAGTAGAATCATGCTGTTTATTTCTAGCTCTCCTCAGCATCGGATCCGCTGTTTCGATCAGCTACTGGTAGCTACGGATTTGCTAATTCTCAGCAAGCCCTGGATATGTTCTATCTGGCCCTTTGTGAACCAGCATTTCCTCAGCCAAGTGCGTTTTCGTCTTTGCTTTCACCCTTCCTTTCTTTTTTTTTTGCTCATATAATTCAAAATTTATGTGCTAACAGCATATATGAATGGTACGAATTGTTTGGATAGAAAGTATTCTTTGAATGAGGTCTTTCTTTTTCCGAAATTTGTATTTCCAATTTTGAGCGAATTTTGCGGAGGCTTACACAGATATTTTTCGGAAGGTGTGGTCCTTTTCATGTGACAAAACTTCGGGTGCTTTCCATCTACAGGGAAATGACGGGACTGCAGCTGTTTTGTGCTCTTATCGTATGGAACCTTTCTTCATCAAAATAATCCTTCTGTGTCGTTCGTCCGCTGAGATCTCATCCTGAAACAGTTTTTCTTATTCAGTACTCAGCGTGGAATCCGCACTTTACCGTTAACCCCGTGAAAGTGATAGAAACAACTAGAGTGTTATCAATAGGCCCAAGCTCCACGATCTATTGCACTAAATCGAATCCGTGTTATGTATTTCTGATGATATTCTCCTTTCAGTTTTCGTTTTCAGATGAACCACCTCTTACACCCTACCCAGCCAACTATTGTTACGAGGCTTATCTGAGAATGACCTCGGGTCAATAGATTTTATCAGATTCATAGGAGTTCACATTCGTAACTGATCTTTTTTTATAGCTCCGCTCTAACATCGTGATCGTTCCATTGGTTGATATCATTACTTTCATTTTGATTTCCTCTCATGCTATCATCTTTTTGCCTTGTTCTGATAGTTGTTTAGACAGGCATCTCAATGATTCTGACCGCTGAAGTGTGCAACTCACTGCCAGTCTTTGTCAGCTCGGACTCATATTTCACATTTAGACTAGGAGCCGTTACACTGTTCCGTCAATTTTGAGAATTTTAAATCTGCTTTCTTGAGGAGTCATCCTGCTGATTTCGGCGTGTTGCCTTGCCTTTTTTGAAATTAGCGGAATGTGCGCTAGTTGGCGTGGAGACATGACCGTGGCGACATGTCCAAGATGTTTTATAATCGATATTGTAAACTGCGAGGTCTATTTCTAAACAGAGTATTGCAAGTACATAGTTCCGCATGGTCATGCAGATGTTGCTGGACTTATTGCACACCAAAAATATTTGAATAGTGTGATTCGAAGGAAATTCCACAGAGGAGGATTAGAAGAGTTGCATCAAAGAACTTTTCTTTGTACGTGGGCGGTGAGACATTGTACACTAGCGGTCAGGTCTGTTCTGTAAGCATTGTAAAGATTTATACATAGTCGTTTAGATTTGAAATTTTAAAATGCAGTCAGGTCAATTGTAGTTCGATGATTTGACGTCATGTATATCATCCATTCATCTACCGTGATACTCGAGATCTCTATTTTGCGTTGCTTATTTTTAAGTGACTGTTAACCTCATCTCAGATTTATGATGCTTTTGTCATGAGTCATATGCATGGTGCTCTCGAGTGTGCTAGTCCTTGTTTGGATGATATTTTCCGAGAAATACCGGTGGTCTATGCTTCCTAACTTTATTCTTGTTACATCAGATTCGCCTTATATTTCCATACCTATCCTCCTAGTTCCCGCATAGATTAGGCACTCAAGCTGAGGTGTGACATATGGCACACGAATTGTTTTCATGTCATCAGGAATGGTGGTGAAATGGGTTTATTCTTTTTTGTTGACTGTTGTTCCATATTCTTTGCAAATTGTTATGTTTTTATGTTACATCTATTACAAATACAGTTTATCGTTGCATTATTTACTGGTTCGTATTAGTATCATCACTGGAGAAAGAAAAGTCTCTCATTCATCATGCAGTGTGTATAACATCAGATCATGCTAAATCATAATCTAGGTAGCATGTTCTTCGCGAAAGATGGAAGACGAGGACTTCCCCTCCTTTGATGAGAACGGGTTGCGATGGGAAGTCTCATGTGTTGCACAATAGTCCTGGTATCTAAACTGCAAGTTTAATGTGAAAGCGACAACTGAAAATCCCTTCACTTGCTTTTTGGGAACAGCGGCTACTTGATCGCATAGGTCATACAGTGTTATAGTCTAAAAATGAGCTAGAAACATGAATTTGGAAAGCGTGTCGGTGAAGGTGCAATTAGAGCAACGAAAAATAACGGTGGTCTGTGCTTCCTTTGTAGTCGTTACATCAGATTCGGGTGAGGGAACTTAGGCCCGAGCCCAATTAGGCCGACTCGGGAAGTGCCTGCAGGACACAGTCATGCTCGCAGTCTCCGATTGCTGTCTGGGACATGGCGACAATCTAAGCTCCGCCCCCCCCCCCCTAAGAGCCTGTTTTAAAACCTTACCAAGGAATGCTGAAAATCCCAATTGAATTTCAGTTCACTTAAACTGGCTCCTAGCCAAAACCTTCAAAATGATCGTACGAAGGTCAAATTAGGCTCAAACGAAAGAGAAAAATCGTGCCATCATCATAAAGTATCTACTGATTGAAAATGATTGAAACCACATTCTTTTGGTTCAAAATTTTATTTAAGTGTTTAATTACCGGGAAATTATTCAAGAAACTGTCAAGCTTTTCAGGCAAAAGACTAGAAAATCATTCGAAAAATGACGGTTCAAAACTTCCCACAGATAGTAGTTAATTAGAAAGAAAATCAATCAGGAAATGAAATCTCAACTTCACTATTGATATCGCTGATCAAAAATAGTCTGTCATCGACAGACGATTCTGATGTGCGAAGAACATCCGGCTAATATGCTTTAAGCAATGACCCCTGTCGAGACGCAGACTAAATAGAGCCCACCCGTCTACGCTGTATTGATATCATCATTATCGCTCTGATCCACCTTTCGGAACAGTTGCGGAAGCCTTATCCTTTGATAATTATCCAATTTGTAAGCTTATTTTGCTCTGCTTACTCTTCAGCTCGAGACCAGCTCCTCTTTTGACAGGGCGTGCGAAAGCCGCTTTCTTCCTATGAGCCCTTTTTCCCCTGTCCACATGCATTCGAAGAGCAATCAAGCGACCGAGCAATGATCAACAGCACTTTTCCTTCCCGCAGTCAGTGACAACAAATGGTAAATGGGCAACATCAACTACACGTATGGGCAACGTCAACTGTGCATATGGGCAACGTCCAACTCAATGATGACATCGCAACCATGCATATGGGCAACTTCCAAGCGAAGCCACTGATGACAACTCTAAAATAACCATGGCCAACCTCAAAAGCTCGAAGACGAGCTTTGCCATGGAACAGACATGTCGAGACGCAGATTAATTGAGTCCGACAGTCCTCTCGCCGACTGGGCGGTGCAACCAACTTCAGATGAGCTGGCACTCTCCGGATGCTCGGTGGTCCTCTCTCCAATTATGTTTCCCCACATTTATATATGATATTGACAAATATCTAGTCAGAAAGTGTTATGTTAATACGAAACTAAGGGTTGAGGGATCAAGTTACGAGAGTAATTAACTCGTACACTTGACACCCCAACCTACGGCAAGAAAAGATTGTAAGAACAGTTTGACGCGGAATTTTCCTTATAAATAGAGGGTAACGGATGAAAACCACTTATCGTTGCTACGATAATCTCAGCTTCCCCATGTCTTACGACGACTTTTAATCGCTCGAAATAGTTTGATGATCACCAATTCTGCATTCTTGCACGGAACGCGTCCAAAAAAGTCGATAAAAACGCACAAATTTTGGTTCACCCCCAAAAGTTATCGGAAAAGTCAAGAGAAAGGATGAGAGGGGCTAATCCACTCTTAATGGAGCATATCAACATCATTTTTTGACAACCACGGCTCGAAAAATTTTTGTAGCTTTATTTGCAGGCAACTCTGATAGTATAACTACTGAATGTCATCTATCGAATGATTTTAACCGAAATCGAGCACTCAAATTAACTATTATTTTTGAGAAGTTCTTGAGCTGTCATTTCTTGAATGACTCTGTAGTCTTTTGCACAAACTTCCGCAAATAAATACCCAAATTTTTATTCTTCAGAATTTTGCAAACTGTCATTTCTTGATTGATTTTCCAGTGTTTTGCCTAGATTTCAGCATAAAATTAACTATTATTTGTGAAAAGTTTTTGAACCGTCGTTTATCGAATGATTTTCTAGTTTTTTGCCCAAATTTAGCACTCAAATAAATTACTTTTGAAAAGCTTGACAGTTTCTTGAATAATTTCTCGGTAACTGAACACCTAAATAAAGTTCTGAACCAAAAGAATGTGGTGTTCAATCATTTTCAATCAGTAGATACTTTATGATGATGGCACAATTTTTCTCTTTCGTTTGAGCCTAATTTGACCTTCGTATACGATCATTTTGAAGGTTTTGGCTAAGAGCCAGTTATAGTGACCTGAAATTCAATTGGGATTTTCAGCATTCCTTGGTAAGGTTTTAAAACAGGCTCTTAGGGGGGGGGGGGGCGGAGCTTAGATTGTCGCCATGTCCCAGACAGCAATCGGAGACTGCGAGCATGACTGTTTTCCTGTAGGCACTTTCCGAGTCTGCCTAATCAGGCTCGGGTTCCTATCCGTCCCCCATCAGATTTGCCTTATATTTCCATACCTATCCTCTAGTGGCGTACCGAGGCCCCCCCCCCCAAGAATGGGTCGCGAAATTTTTGGAAGTTACTTAAATGGGCTATAAAAATGTGCTAGTGACTTGTTTATACTTAAAATTTGAGCTGTGGATAAGCAAAGCCTGAGCACAAAAAATTGATGGATCTATGATGCAATTGATAGGCGAAAGTCTACTAGCATGGACAAAGGCGATTTTGCAAACTGAGACCCAGAAGCTCGAAGCCCTACATCTGCAAAAAATTTCGTGCCAGCTGGAAAAAGCACCGCGTCCCGCACAAAAGCAGCCCAGTGCTCACCATCAGGCTTGAGAATAGGATAAAATGACTGAGAAAACCAAAGAAGGCAACCTAGACTTCCTCTAGATCCATGAAAGTGCGCCCATTTCAGGGCTTTAGACTCTAGAGAGACGGGAGGAACTAACCATAAGAAGCCATCTGTCCATGGAGAGACTTGCATGAAAGCGTCCACTCCAGCTGTGTTGGGGCACGGGAAGCTAGGGTTTGATCACATTTGGTATTTCTGTCATTAGCAAACATATCAATGTTGGGGATACCCCATCTGTTCGAAAGGCGTTCAAAAATGATAATACTCATTCTCCAATCGTCGTAATCAACTAATCGGCAAGCCCAGTCAGCTTCCAAATTCTGTTCGCGAGGGAACCATTTTACAATAATATTTATGCCTCTACGTTGTTCTATGTCCCAGACAGTTTCCGCTAGCTCATGTAACATGAGAGAGATGCTGTCTTTTGTTAGAATTATGACGCGGCTTGGCTGCCCGTATTTACTAGAACCCCCGCGTCAATGTGAGATGCAAATGTGCTCAGGTCAAAAACTATAGCGAATAATTTCCTAGCCGTGCTAGACTTCGAAATAATATTCTGTGGGAGTATCCTATGAGTTGTGCTCAAATGATTATCCTGAGCATCTAATAATATAGCTCTTAACGAGTGTGCTGAAGCATCTGTTTGCAAAACTTTATCGTAAAGTTCAACTCCAGAGGGGAATGAGAGAATCTGATTATGGGGAGTCTAATCTATGCGTCCAATATTGTAACTCACGCGACTCTTGTGCGGATAAAGGCCATCTGTGGCTGAGGGATCGCTTCTGGGCTTAAGCACTTGCAATCTCCTTCGCTAATGCCATTGTGTGGCGGCTATCTGCAACGTTCATAATTAGATGCATCGAGGCCAGTGTTCCTGACCGTCGCAACCTATCGTGTAAGGTTCGTCTAGCGCTTCGCAAGAAATTCTTCACTTTATCGCTGGCTCTGGTAACTCTCTCCTGTGAAAGTTGTAGACTGTAGTTGTTAAAAAGTTGACATGAACCTTTGAGAAGGAAAGACATGCAAGACATGCAAAATTTTGCTCGAATACGCAAATTTACACTTTGGTACTTTCACAAACTTATTCAGGTGAGAGAGAGATCGAACACTAATTGCAGTTTCTTATCTGTGGCTACGGAAAATGGATGGATGTGGAGACTGGTGACCTGATGTGGCTCTGTTTTCTGGACTTCCCCTGTCAAAAGGAGCTCTGTGAAGCCTTCGCCGTCACAAATTTAGCATGCCTTATAGCACTTCTCCGATAGCGACAACTAGGAAGTTTAGCTGGGACACTGTCGAAAGGTATTGAGTAACCTGACAAGATAGTGATCTTGACCAAAGTGCTTGGCTCAAGAGCCATCCAAAAGAAGCTTTTATGGTGGATGGAACCGACGAAGAACTTACCATTTGTTGCGTGGGCACCCTCAACCAATGTCTTTCCTGCCCGCGTTTTCTGCACTGACTGCTTGTCTTGGTCGCATGCCGACATCCTGTATTCTGAGAAGCAACGTGGCGGTGAAAATTCTCTTCTGTAGCGGCTTCCGTCCAATGGTGACTGGTACCCATATAACACATTGAACCGCGCGTCGTGAGGGGCCTTCGAAAGAGAAGTTCGGATGGCGGGAAGCACGTGGCCAGACTGCTCCCGCTTGCGAAAGGACGCCGCGGGTGGTCCGAGTTTCTTTTTTATATTTGTGGATTCCTCCTTTGGCTTCACTACTTCCAGAAATTCGCTTAAAGGTGGGTCGGTAACCTTCAACGAGTCCGATTTGCTCTCGTTGTCCAGGAACTAAAAGACTCCTGGATGTTTGTCCGCGATCTTGAGCGTCTCTTTCCGTACCGTTAGATCCGGCACAATGGAAGCTATGATGCTACCAACGCCCTCATAGTTCTGCAAGGACATTAACTTCTTATTGAGAGAAAGATTAAAATCATATTATCTTGCGTAACCCTCCCTTTTGAAGGAATGCGAGGACGAACAACTAAGAAGTTAGCTTTGACTTTCTGACCTGACCGCCTGGAGGATGCATTCAAATCGCGTTTGTGCCGGATTGATTAGTTTCCTTAGTTGGTCCACCTACTTGGCAAAAACGAATTCTTCGTGAATCCTTCCAAAATCCTCGTGTGGTGTTGATCTTCCAGGATCTTTGTTTCCATATTACCCAACTTCAGCATTTGTGCTTGTGTAATAATGTCCTATACATTCCACTTTAAATTGCTCTCACACTTACGCAATTGATTTGCAGTCCTGGAAGTGTAAAAGGCAACACTTAGCTCATGAGCAAACACCAATTCGAACGACGCGTTATGTGATTTAGTTGATACAAGTGGATAAAGTCATTTTATTTTAAATCAAGAAAGTCCACTCTAAGCCTTATCGTTCAAGGCAAGCTTGATAAAGGAAAGTATCCATATTACTCAAAAATAACCGGACGGGTAGACTCTAAAGTCATCGAACTACT
The DNA here is from genome assembly GCA_958299035.1 of Cylicocyclus nassatus. Lineage (NCBI taxonomy): Eukaryota > Metazoa > Nematoda > Chromadorea > Rhabditida > Strongylidae > Cylicocyclus > Cylicocyclus nassatus. Next base: position 43,395,272 of record CATQJL010000223.1, on the reverse strand, counting down.
CCAACCATTATTCTAGTCAATATCAGGAAGAAAACTTTCTGGAGGACATAGGATCATAGGCTTATGGAACATTGATGCGACTAGGAGAATGGGACGAGAACTGAAATCACAAGAACTGAAAGCGCATAGAAGAGTGGGATAGGGGGGGGGGGAGAGAAAATACATGACTCGTTAACTAAATAACATCCCAAAAATGTTTTGAACGGTTGATCTCTTTCGCAAGCGACCTCGTTCGATTGGCTCGGGGCCAAGAAGCGTAGCGAAGCGATCCGGACCCTTTGGCGGGATGACTGGTCGTCCAGGCGTTTCAATGCGTACGGAGCGGTCGGCTCTTTCGATATCAGCAACATTCTGCTATGGACGATTCTCCAAGAATGCTGAAGGAAGCACTAGTACATGATTGGAAAACTCGAACCTTTCGGTCCTACCATGAGTTTGTTCCAAACGAACTGAGTTTTTGAATTTTGGCAAAAAAGGATTTAATTAATGTGATTTCGATGGTATTAGTAAATATCTACTGAACACCAACGGCAGAAATACTGACATAAGTAGTTAGATCTAAACTAAAAGAAGCAGGATGTTCCTTTGTTCAATACGTTCAGGGCATCGAAGAATAGAGTCAAAAATTGTAAACCTATCTTGTCGAAACCTTCAGAGTAACGATCTAATCATCCTCGTTGTTGCGCCATTCGAATCTTACTCCACTGCGTCGGTTTGGGTGAAGCAAGCTGGTACCACTACGTTGTACAACTGTTTATTGAATAGTAGAGGAGCAGCCGCCCACTATCAACAATGACTATACGGAACAGCGAAGTAGTAATATGTCGGGCCAACACCTAAACTCAGCATTCAGGCCCTTCTATGCTACTGTTTTGGGCAAGCTAAATGCTCACTTCTGGTAAACAAAAGTATCATACAGCATGAAGGGTTCCCTACATGAAAGTAGGTGCCTCCATATAGACTATCAAGCACAGTTAAGAGGTGATGTGGCGGCTCAAATGGTGGCGAAAGTAACGTTTGACAACGACAAGTTATTATATACAGAATATAATATGCATGATTATCTACACTGATAAAGGTTGTAGAATTTGTAGAAAAATCACGACCAAATTGTAAACTTGGTCTGTAACATGAACAAATTTTTGTTACCAAACAATGCTGTTGTTACACTATTCCAACTTTTTATACCGTTAAGTTTCAGCCAAAATTTGTGATCTATAATTTTCCCTTTTATACCAAGTTTGGGTGCGTGTCATATGCAAAGAGAAAGTTACTTTCTCTTTGCATATGACGCCCTCAAACTTTCCAATCATGTCGATCGTGAAGTAAGCTACTCAGCTAATCGCCGGGGGCAGGCGGTATTCAAACTCGCGCTTTTCTGCAGGCGGTCAGCAGAACTTTGGGGCGTGGCCGAACCCTCAGCGGGCGGTACTTCCTTAACGGTCACATATTCTGCCAGCGAGCAACACTACAGCATTTTCTGCAAGCACTCGGCAAATAATTTCCTTCAACGAGCGCTGGCTAAGTTTCAGCAAGCGCTAGGACCCTCTTAATGCAGTTTCGGGCGTACGTCGAGTAAAGATTGAGACTCAATGTGGCAGAGGTGTCATCGATGGTTTACTTACTCAAGTTTGAGGTACCTTCTTTCAGCAGAAGGTACCTACGGGCTGTGCGGTCCTTCACAAAGGACCATGCGGCCCTCAATATTTCTGCATATTCTTGCGGAAAGTCTGCGAAAATGCGGCCACTGCGCCGCAACTAGTTTATAGAAAGACAAGATACTTCTCCGAGCATTCCTTTAAAAATTGGCCAACATTCTTGCAAATTTCTGCAAGCGGACCGCATGAAATCAACAAACTATTTTTCCGGTGCCCGCTTGTTCAAAATTCGCATGGCCGCCTGCCCCGGCGATTATTTGAGTACAAGCGCAGCCACAGTTCTGCAAAATTTTGAAGTTGCAGTCAAGGTTACGCTAGGTATATGGTATAAAAGGAATTGTAGCCATGAATTATGACAGGAGTTGAACTAATGATGAGTTTAGTAGTTAATCTAGGAGTCCTGATAGAATTTTCGACCAAGTATTGCTGATTATATCGGTTATGCAGTAAAGAAAGCGTGCTCTAGATCATTCGCATTCAAAATATCCACTCGACTGATGACTAGACTAACGCATATGCAATTCCACATTTGGAGTACTCTCAGGTTTGGAGTCCAACTCTCAAGAAAGATATTTTGAAAGTTGAAAAAGTCCAACGAATTTTCACACGTATGTTAAATTCTCGAATATCTCGGAAAACCTCCTACAAGACATTGTCTGATTACAACGAACGCCTCAACATAACGGGGTTGAAATCGCTAAGTTGGAGGAGATTTATGGCTGATTCAACTTCTGCTTTCAAATTTTGCACAAGGAGATTGACCCCGGACCAGTAGCTTTTGGTGTCTAATGTAAGCTGCAGTGCAGTAAGCTGCACTTGGAGGTTTCATTCTCAATAGTCCTAGACCCAAATGTTTCTATGCAGGACCTCTTCGCCTTTACTATCGCTGTGCTAGGTGGTTTCGTAGATTACCTGCGAAACTTTTAGCTGCGGAAACAGGCCGCTCAGTCAAAAAAAGCTGTCAAACATTGATTACTCTGAACTTTTTTGGCTATGGGTTATATCTTCGTAAATTTTTTCGTTCCAATTTTTTCAGAGTTGAGCTTATGGAACTTCGTCTTGAATTTTGGTTCAAAGAGTTTTTTTATTCATTTTATTTTCACTATTTTCGCTGTCTTCTTTTAGGTTCTAATTCTCTGGTGCTTACTTTGTTCTGCATATTTATTCTGGCTTTTCTGATTCATTGGATCCAAAATGAGACACTACTTCGCCATTATCGGTAGTCACGAGGATTTTTTAAATTCGCCTTGACTACTCAGTTTCACGACTTATTTTCTACCGTCCCGACCTGCATATCTACCTTATGTGTGTTTTATGTTATTATATACTAACACCCGCTTCTAGCCAGCCAGTCACGCTGCACCTTCTTTTTATATACTATCTCTTCATCCTCAAAAACCTATGCATCCACTTTTGTATAGATGACTCGGCTTACACTCAAAACGTTTATTTATACCTATGACTATTTCGATACTTGGTGTAAAGGCAATACCTATTCACTAATGCCCATCTAGATCTACAAAATGGATTCTCACTGCGTTTACTTTGTCTTCTTTTTACGCTGTCAATATCTCTGATCTTGCATTATTGTCAAATTTATTGCATGCGGCTCAAACACGGAAGAAGTGGGGGCGGCGGGTAGTTGAAAAAGTCCTAGGTACGCATGGGTTTTGCCATATCGCCTATGTACTATCCAGCAAAGCGCACATTCTTCGTGAAATTACATGTAAGCTCAAAATAACAGGGTATGTATGATGGGATGTGACCCATCACTCTCGGTCAGATCAGAGTTTTGATTACATCCGATTTACATACACTGTCCTTATGGAGTATAGATATGTTCCGCCTTATATCGTTGAATGGATCTGAGGTTTTTGAGTGTAATAATGTTCTTATTTATTACTTTCTCTTATGTAGTGTGGCTTGGTTGGTCTGTGTCTCCACTCACTATTTTTTTGGTGCACCTCGAGTGTAGTATTAGGGCGAACATTAAAAAATGGGGCACTTACGAAATACTGGAGGTTTCTCAAGAAGGAGAAGTGATTAGACTTTCAAATTTTGTAGATGTTAGAATATGTTATTCTCTTTCAAATAATACCTATATATTTACATAATTAATAATTTTTAAACTCGCTGGAATGCAAAGTTTCACTTCGAGAAATTATGAACTTTGAGCATTTCTGCGCAGTTTCTGTGAAACATGTGAGACCAGCCAAACTACCAATGCTGGAACGGGTGGTGGGATAGTCACCAAACTCACGAAGGCTTGGTGGCCTCAACTTTCAAAGTCAGGAGATATGGCCATTAGCAGCTTTGAGAACAAAGATACGTGCTATTCAATTCTTTGCAGGCAAACGCATGTTTTCTAGGCACCATCTGAAAGAGCTTTCCACCTCTATCCATCCATTTGCAGCTTACCTCACGTTTTATCTATCTTCTATGAAAATATAGGGCAAAGCATGATTTTTTGGTTTTTTATTCCGCCAAAAAACCGCTATTTTTCGAGTTTTTTCGCTTTTTTCTGAAATAAAAATTTCTTAAAATGTATTTAACATAACTTTTGAAAGATCATGAAGAGCTCTTTTGAATGGTATGTCATTTGCTTTACGACCTTACGGTACAGCAGCGCAAGATTGAGAAATGTTCAAAAAACCCTGTCTGAGCTCTTCATGGCGGCACGCGTACGGTTATTAGAGAGAGCGGTAATGTATTGCCACGATGATAGGCGAAGGTCGGTTTATGTATGCGATGTTTGAGCTGCAGCCTGCTTTTTGTGGGTGAGAACAAAAAATCTCAAAATCTAAAAAAAAACCAAGCTGCCCCATTTTTTACCGTTCAGCTTAATAGATAAAGATAAAGATAAAGATAAATAGAGCGGCGCTGAGCGATTGGAGGAATTCTCCTAGCTCCGGATAGTTTTGCTGTTTCTAAAAGATAAATAGAGCGGCGCTGAGCGATTGGAGGAATTCTCCTAGCTCCGGATAGTTTTGCTATTTCTACCTCACCTATCATTCATCTCTTTGATTTTCTCTTTGATCTTTGATATTTTATTTTATTGATGTATACCTTTTCGTGAATGTTGCTCCTTTTGTAAGTATTGTGACTTTGTGGGTTTGGTAATGATTTCGTGGCAAAAGGCTAAGAGCTATTGTATCTATTGTACCGAGCCCGAAAGGGTCGCCAAAAGCGCATATCTCTACCGACGATGACCATCAGCAAATTGTATATAGTCTTGTAATGTTTATCATGTGGCCCATGCTCTCACTGCAGCTTGAAGGTGCAAATGGCAGCAAAAATGAAGCAAAGGGGGTTGTATCTGAGTTGCATCTAAAGTCGTTGTATCGAAAATAACCAATCGATACCAATCGATATTGGCCATACGAATTTTTCGAATCTGGCAATACAGTACGATCTAGCAGCTCATTTGCAGTCTGTAGTTTCTCCACTAACGAATAATTTATTTATAACAAAAATAGCGAAGACACGTGGGTATACTCGTAGTAAATGTTTTGAGATCGAACACTAAGCTTGTTATAACGACAAAAGTTGAGTGTTTTGGAACACGAAATTATATTTGCGCTATTTCTCCATCGTCCGTTGAATATTCAGGCATATGCACAATTGTGCTTGCTTTCGGGATCATTCCCAGACGCATCCACGATTGGATCACTCCTGTCTGAGCGATCATCGCCTGGAAATACGGTATTTGATGCAATGTGCGGCAAAAATGATTACGGTAATCACCTGAAGGGCTCCTTTTCGTATGGTGCTGAACTGACGCCGTTTACTATCGATAATGGAAGAATGTGCAGCAGCAATTTCTTTGTTCATAGCTGTTAATATGACTGGATAGGCAGTACAAGCAATATACGGAAGAAGATGGGTGAACGCAGACACGACGACCATCCAACTGAAACGACAGTACTTTTTTGGATGGTATTTTTTTCTTGGCAACAATTTGGAGAAATGTTGTTATTTCAATGTCTTTATCTTGTGGAAGCATAATTTTTAGGATGTCAAATAGAGAATAAGAGTTTTGGGACATGAGGGATAAAAATAGTAGGAATTCTAGGGAAATTTATGACCAGAGAGTGTTGATGCGAGAAAAGGAGTTGGAAAATGGGGAAGAAAAGTACAAATGATTTGGGATATCATGCAAAAACGAAAAACTTTTCAAGTATCCAAAGTTTTTTTTAAGTATCCAAAGCATTTTTCTAAAATTTTTCAGAAAAGAGCATGCCCTTATTCTCGCCTCCGGGGATAATCAGCAAGATCTCATCTTGTCTGACAAAGAAATTGGCAGAAGAACAATATCGTAGCTATGTTACCGGCGGCAGGTTCTCATCTCCCCTTCCAAATGGACAACGATTTTTTTTTGCAGATGAGCTTTCAAGCTATTGATGTATGCAAGTAACTTGCTCATCTCGCAGGGGTGGATGATTTCATGTATTTGGTTGGATGATTTCATGTATTTGAATTTTTGTAATAATCAGGTTTACCATATTCCTTCGGAAAGTACGGATAACGCCACTCATTCAGAAAATTCTACCCTCTATCCAAAAAAATCTGGAATCGACTCTGATTGCCACCTGCTCTTCCCTACTCCTACTCCAGTTACTATAAGAATTTTATTTCAAAGAAAGTAAGCTTGAGTTCTATCGATTAAACTACCCTGCGGTATTATAATGCCTAAAGTACACCATGGCCTTTATTTATACGTTGGAAATAATTGACTTATACATCACAATTGACTGACCTATGCTTGATTTGTATCATGGATAGGAGCCAGAAAAGAACCCAGTACGGCGTCCAGCAGGTAAGGTAGACAGCGACAAACGCTGTGACTGTCCTTCTTATGCGGACAATGGCTTGGCTATTGATGCGTCCACCTAGAAATTTGTTCTAAGTTCCTGAGGATCAATCAAAAAGTAATTGGTATTTATGTATAATTTTTATCAACTTACAATTGACGGAACAGCGTCGTTTCAATAAGATGGGAACGTTGGCATAGAAATATACGTAAGCGGCACTTGTTAATATATAACCAACAGAAAAAGCGATCAGATTGAAGGCGGTCTCTAAAATTTGTGAATAAATCAAATCTTCAATTTTTCCAAACATGTAGTAATGCAAATGCTTACCCCAGTAGGGAGGTGGTCCAAAATTGCACATGGTCATCGTTTTCTGCCGTATCGAATAGGTATTAATGCTTGAAAAGTACCCAACAAAAAACTGAAAACTTATTTTTCACAACATCAGTAAAACTCAGTAAAATAGACTTACCATTAGCATAAATACGGTAGCAACGGCTAGAATATTCAAGGCAATGAAGCAAAAGCAGTGGTTGTCTTTCTTGGCGTCGGTTTCGACACGAACTGATCTGGAACAATTATGTGTTACTGTATTTACCAAGACGCCCTTGTAAGAAAGCTGGATATCGTTTTTGGAGCAAAAAGCAAAAGTGGTATGGCTTTGAGAAAAACAAAAAATTTTGAAGTTTTTTTTGTCAACGTTCCGTCTTTCGAGGGTATTTAGGGTTTAGGGTCAAAGGGGACTGCGTAAAAATTTGCGAATCCAAAATCGACCTTGCGCCGAGCGCTGATACAAAAACACTAGCTTACCTATATGAAAATCGGCTGATGTGTACTAGAGCTAGAGGGATGAGAAATTTGTTGAGCACTTCGACGCAGTAGAACATCTGAAAAGTTAGTGATTGTTTAGGTCAAAACTCTTAATTTATAGTTGTGGTTCATGCAGTATCATATAATAAACTCACCTTACAGACTGTATCTCCAAAAATCCATTCTTCGTATATTTGAAAATGTACAACAAGAGAAAGATCACATAATACGAGTAAATCAGCACAACAGATAACGAAAATGCAGTAGAGAATTTGTCGTGGGACTGCTGAACGATAGCCGAACAGAAGCACTACTCCAACCTGGAAAAGATCTGCATCAATTAATAACCAGTTTGGTGTCGAAGGGGTGGGGGTTACCAGCTAAGTAAGAATAAGACCCTAGAATCTGGATTTTTTTTTGTGGGGGGGGGGGGGGGGTTAGGTCTTGCCAGGAAAGATGAGGATCTTCTTTTTTGAGGAGGGGTGAAAAATCTTCAGCTATGATTTTTGATCACCTAATTACGTTTTCAGAAAAAAAAACTAGACAAAGATAGATAGATAAAGAAGGAAAGAGATGGAGATTGTATTGTTCTCAAAAATTCACAAATTTTCTGATTTCTCAACAAAAGTTCTTGCTTTGATTTTGTTTGAAAATAATCATGCTCTTTATGAAAGTAATTCAGTGGCTTTCTGTCGAGTATAACCTGCATATATAGAAGCTCAAACTTTTCTTCTGAGTTCGGTCGCAAATTTGAAACTTGCAATAAAATTAGGAGGGAACGGTATGGTAAGTTTTCTATCCTTTCTAACTAGGAGAAGTTTGTGCTGATTATACGTCTTTATGAGAAGTTATGATTTTCGAAAGAAAATGGAAAAAACAAATTTGCTGTTTTGTATAGACTGCTTAAAAATCATAACTACTCATAGAAACATCCAATTAGCGCAAACTTTGCCTAGTTAGAGGTGGCAGGTAATAAAACCTATAATACTGACCTTTCCACTTTTTATTACCAGTTTCAGGTTTTTAACGACTAAACAAAATTTGAGTAATTTTATTCTACAGCTTCAATTTATGCAATGTATGCTTAGTAGAAAGCCTTTAAAACTTTCTCATAAGGAGAATGCTCCTTTACTCTTCCAAACAAAAATAGAAGCAAGCCAATTTGTTTGGAAAATCGGAAATTATAAATTTTTGAATATGATGCAACAGAACTTGTATACCAACCTGATATTAGCTTTGCAAATTGTGCTCAAAGTTTTATGCTCGGAAACATGCCAAAATGCGCTCATAGTCGGAATAAGATAGTAAAGATTGAATTTCTTGTCTACTTAAAATAGCATTGCTATAGACCAAAAGAGCATCGAAATAGACAAGAAAGTCCTATTACTTTACACTCGAGAGAACTATCTCTCCAAATTAGAGAGAATTATGTATATAGTAGGAAAAATTATTTAGTAGAAAAACGCACCTTCCATACCACCCATAGGTTGCCAATTACACCTATGACGATTGTGACTACATAGGCGAAGGTGTTTATTCGTAATATTGTGTCGATCACGGCCCGAGAAACATCGGACATCTGAAAAAAAAACGAAATAGCTTCAAAAATGTATTAAATGTGGATACGTACGGAAAGGTACATATACAATTTCAGAATTTCAAATTGAATAGGAATGTGAAATAAGAAACAATAGCATCTCAATAATTTCTGAATTCACTATTGGAACAAACAGACACAGCAAGGCAGATTGTGGGAAGATCAAGGAAACAAAGTATTTTGATTTATATCAATCTGGCAGACAGGTAATCACAAGCTGAATTTCAAGATGGTAATTTTTCCTGTAAATTGGAGTCCTCAGAGTTTGCAATTACGTGAACTTTTATCGCCCTTGACTTAAACACAAATTCAAACAAACATAATTATCAAGTTTTCTGAACCTTTCACTTCACCTCGCACTTGGCAAGGACTGGGAATAAAGGATGGACAAGAGGATAGGAAGGAAGCAAGTCGTTCTGCTTTGTGGTAGTCAAGGAGAAAGAGATTAAAGGTAAATACAACCTACCGCAGTGTGAGTTATGGCTTGAGCGGATAATAAAGGACTCGAAAAGAAAGGAAGCGCTGCAGAGGAAAGCGCTAGAATTTGCAAACTAGGCTACATTTTTTCCTGGATTTATAGGAATCAAAGGAAGAAAAGAGCTACTTCTCGCTCAGAGCACAGCTTTGTACAGCTATATGCAGCTTATAGTGCATATGATCTCCACTATCACTTTAATGAAAGCTTTCGAAAAGAAAATGGTGCGGATAATTTGGAATAAAGTAGAATTTTACTCGTATATACTACGTAGGTGATCCATAATAGGTCCTGCATCAAAATTTAATTGTTATTAGTTTTCTCCGGTGCGACTTCATATGATTCAATACACCCCAAAGAGAAAAATTATCCTTGTGTTTCAGCAAAATGAAAATAATTAAATGAATATCACAAAGCTGATAAAGAAGGACATCCAGATCTGTATTTCTTTCTTGCAGCTAAGAATGCTATGAGTTAAATAAAATATATTTTTAGTTTTGGCTACCCTTTACCTTTGAGTGAAGAAAAAATTGGGCTGGTGGGGTGCTTCCAGGAATCAGTATGACACGAGTTGAATATTTCGGATTGCTTCGAAGAAAATAGTGAACACCTACATATAGTGGATGGTTTTTTATTATGGGACAAAATTTTATAAATATGATAAAATAAAAGCTTTTCAGACATTTTCAAAATGAATTTCTCATAATCAATGCAGATCTTAAAGAGACCAACCTAACAGTAACAAATTCATCACATGGTTGCATCCCAACTCATAAGTTTACATTCATTCCTTTCTATAATTTCTTGGAAAAAGCTTCAACTATGTAGCCCAAAGTTTATGCTGGATGAACAAATCTTTTGGAACCATACGAAAAACCACAATTAGAAGCTGCAATTGCTTCAAGTTTCTAGAAGCCTGAAATCCATTTGTTGGCAAGTAGAGGGTGCAATTTGGAGCTTATAAAACTACAACTATAACACAGCATAGGAAAAAATTATATCTTCTTTTTTAGAAATTAATTTCAGGCTGTCTCCTTACTGTGACGTTGCTAGAGGCTCTTGAATTCAAATCTCCTTTCATGGATGAAGACGAAATGAACATCGGAATAAGTTGACTTCTCAAAACTTTTTATTTTGAAAAAAAGTAACGAGTATGACATAGTATGGAGGTTTCGTAAGCTTACTTGGGATGATGTTCTTAACAACGAAGGAAATGAAAGTTGAAAAAGGTTAGAAGTAGCAAATATCAAAGAAAATATGGTGTGCGAATATTTGCGCATTTTCAAACTTTCATCAGAGTTTATGTATTCAAATAAGTTCGTAAGTCACAAAAGTTTTCTCAGAAAAAAAGAGACAGAGGAAATGGAGAAAACTGATCTCGAATCCTTTCAAAGTTGATTTGTAGTCTGTGATCCAGTGGGCGAAGATTAGACTCACCAACATATTAGATATAAAGTAGGTGGTGTGCGTTTACAGATTATTTATGTAAACACTAAGCTTGAAGTTCTTAGCCTTGTAAATGACGTATAAGTCTGCATTGAATCATTTCACATTTGAATTATTATAATTATCAGTCACTTCAATTACAAGGTCCCATTCTAAGAGAAATTGATGCATGAGGTTAAGAAAATGAATAAATTTAGGAATTAGAAAGAATTTCACACAGTCAGATTTGAAGAAGGAACCCAAGCGTACAAAACCCTTTTTTGCTAGCAACGTAACCTTCCGGGAGTACGACTGTTGCATTTTTTGACGAATCAGTAAGGTGACAGTGAGAATGAGAACTGTGAATTTGAAAGTATTAAAAAGACGAGAAATTATAAAGCCTTGCAATTTTCCAAATCAGCGGAGAGTTTTTGAAGTGAAAATTTGAGAGGTTTCGAGAACAAGACCAAAGCTCAAAATTCGATCTCTTGGAATTATACAGAAAATTCTGTAATGAGTACTATTGTCGCAAGAGGACAGTTATGAGTTGGAAAGAGAAATAAAATAAAAGGAAGAAGAAAAGATCAGATTCATAGACAATGCTAAAAACATTCTGAAAAAACATTTTAAATTGATGCTTTTGAGTCGATATTAAGGGGATGCTACTTATAAAATGGTAGCTTATATCTTAAAAGAATATTGCATGTAGAGTACACGCTTTCTCCTCGGCGCAATAGAAGGAAAGCCAGGAACATTTTCATGAAAAATCTCCTTATCTTTTCCCCCATGAAATCATAGGTAGCGACATTGCATTTGAACCTTATGGCCTTCAAGGACTTGCAAAAGTAATACTACAATACACACTTGAGATGATGGCACGGAGTTTGGTCCTGGAAAGAAAAAAGCTCTGCAGCTCGGAAAAAAAGTGAAATGAATGGGGCGAAGCGAAATGTTCGCAGTAACTACTTGAACAGAGAACGAGCACAAACTACCTGCAGAGTAATAGGAAGTTTCGGCTGAGTGAACACCGGACCAGGGCATAGATCTTGTGTTACATGGGCCATGAACCGTCTGGAGTTCAAGAGAGGGACTATAATTGTGAGTTACTATGTTTGGACAGTGCGATGACAATTTCTCAGCAACCTTATGTTGCGAAAATGTCATGGCAGTGTGCTCAAATATAACAAACCATGACCAACAGACTGATGTTTTGATATGTAGTAGCGTCAACAAATTGTAGTGCTGCCCACACACTAGAATATATTGCGCATAAGTAATCCCTTTATTAGATGGCTACAATCGCTCCCCTGCATGGAGGGAAATTTTTTCCAGAGTCACGCGCAGCTTCCGGGCTCAGGTATTATGCCTAGAAACATATCAGAGGCCCATTTTCAAAATTATTGATTTTTGCTCCCACCGGAATTTTTGGTAATCCTGTTGCTCTGATATTCGGTTCTGTGAATTCGCTTCAGCGCTGGAAACATCGTAACAATCCCAAAGTAATTTCTGAAGTCTAATTCGCTTGAAGAAATGGTATTCTGTATAAGGAGGAGGGAAAAGGGGGGGGGGGATTGAGGAAGAACTGAATTGAGAGGGAGTGGAAAGAGGAAGTGCGCTGTTATGTAGTCGTTCTGAAATAACTGTTTGAAGAAGATATACCGTTGGAAATAAGAAGATAGCAGGAGGGAGGGGGGGGGGGGGAAGAAGTGTTAGGTACTTTGTCCTTGCAAATCAATTGTACCTACAATTTCTTTCATTTCAATCTCTCTCCCACTTTTTTTACCAACTCATACTATGTACTTTTTTCGCAGTCATAAACAAGAATTTGCACTGAGTTCCCACTCCTTTGTATTCTGACTTTTTTTGTCTTTTTGTGTCACATGATAAACAAATTTATTTTATACAAACTATACCTTTAGTGATTTTCGGAGGGAATTCTAGTGAAACAGATTTTCTTCTCCAGATTGAACAATTACACCAAACGGATTGAACTTTTCTCCTAATTGTCATTTATCGACTGAGATATAGACAATGCGCTAATTTACTTACAAATAAGTAGGTCGCGAACAACCGAAAATAAACCAGAGGTAGAGAAAAACTGGGGGACAACCTATGATTTCCTGAAAAAACTGTACATCAAGCCCCAATCTCAGTTCTTCTATAGTGATGTTATATATTATCTATTCACGTTTGAAGCCATCCTACTGAGGTCAGAAAAGTGCATCTTGGATCATATTTGACATCAATTCCCCCCCCCCCCTTCCCCTGTTCTCGCCTGCCGCCCTTCTTGTTTTAAGAAGCAAAAATCGATATATAGATCGCAGTACCTCTCTGAAAGACACTGTAATTAACACGATGGATAACAAAGTGCAAATTGCAAAGGTGTATGAAAAGAAAATCCATTCTCTAAGTGGGATGATGGACCTGGCACCTGCCGTAACCTTGGCAATGATAGGATTGAAGTAAGGTAGAAAAAGGTTGAAGGAGGACGAGTGGAGGAAAGTTAATGTTGAAAGAGTAATCCACACAGCCAAAAAAACTTGAAAATTTTGACAGGCACAGAGGAAGATTTGACATTTTGTATGGTTCGGGAAATTCCGATCATTGACGGCAAGGTATCATGAGAACCTTGTGAGGTATGTTTGTTAAGCGGACGTGGGACGTTGCATCACGAGTGTAGCAGAAAAACTTTCCCTAAGATGTGAGAAAAGTGCAAAAGCAGTTGGACGAAAATGCGGGACGTCACACATTAGCGGTTGGACTCAAAAACTAGCGAAATACCAGCCTTAAGCCGATAAAACGCATTGTCGTAATCACATGGCTCCACTTTTTTTCTGTTCAGAAAGAAGATTCACGTACATAGCAACTGCTACGTTTTCTTACGTTTGCAAATATAAGATCGTTCCGAATGCTTTATGTTTTTCAGTTCGAAAACATGTGGAATAAAAACGGGCAAGAATCTTGGAAAATTTTCGACGCAGTATTAGTTCCTCCTTTCTAGTCACGTTTACAAAACCATTTGCTTTGGCCCGTATTAAACCCCCATCAGGGCACCTCTCTTGAGGCGGGCCGGAGTTGATCTCATCGCGCCTCAGCACAGTGCCAGGGAGGGATTGATTTGGAGCAGGTCACTTACTGGATGTTCGCGTTTTCAAAGGTGGAAACGTTTCTGCCACTTGTGCATCTTTAGTCAAATGGATAAGGATAATGCGTTTCAAGCGGCAGTCCGTGGTTCGAATGCGGCTAGCGACACCGTTTTTGCTACTTGGCTGGCGACCTTTGATAACGGCCGCTGTCGAAAAAATCGATGATAGCCGCTATCAGAGATTTCACCTGGCAAATAAAGAGATAAAACAAATACGCATATTTTGGCATTCAGACAAAGAAAAATCACTCTTGGAAAAAAATGAGTAGAAAGGTAAATTTACTTTCTTTTTATCTGAAGCGGTTCACTATCAAAAACAAGCAACATCCGCAAGAAAAATGCAAAAAAACCTTTTTTTCCATTTCGTCGCGCAATCAAGCTGTTCATCGATCCTCACTCACTTGGGCGCCCGAAATTGTGCAGTTTTGGGAGTTTTGCACCGCAAAAGAACGTCAGCTGCGATGTTTCGTAAGTTACTCGGGAGCAACTTATGGAGGATTTCTCTGTGCTCTCCTCTTTAGCACAGTATTTACCTAGCGTCGTCGCCCGGCTCATCTCCGATGACTCGGCAGGGAGGTGATCTCCCTACCGGGCTTCATCTGAAGCTCACCTGTAGGGTGACCTTCCTTACTTACACTACGAAAACGCGGAAAGTCCTCATCTCACCCGGCAAAACCTCATATGAGAGCCTCAGGGGAGATCATCTCCCGTGACCGAGCTTTACTACGGGCCATAGTTTTTGCCGTATCCATGTTGGCAGCTTTGCAAAATTTGACTTTTAGAGCTGCGATATCAGATAAATAGAGTTTACAAAGTGCAATAAAAAATTTTGTGGCATCTACAGGTGGATTATCAATTTTTTTACAGATGATTTTGCCGAAACTACTCGTTTGCAAAGTGTTATACATATAAGCTTCAAGCAATAGAATTTGTGATTTTTGAAAGTCCCAAAAACTGATGTTCGTTCAGTATTAATTGTACAAGGCAAATGAGCATTCAACGCTTCAAAATGACGAATTTCGAAACTTCGGATACAGCCCTTTGGCGCGTCCAGAATTCACAACTATGGTTACTTTATCTCCAGAAGTTCAACAAATCGAGAAGAAAAAACGTTTATCAAAAAGCTGCATCGGAGGTAACACTCGAGTAGCTTGTCAATCGATGTTCTGTGAGGTTTGGCACCTGGAAAAATTTTCAGAAAGTCATCTAGAAATGCCAAAAAATTAATTGTACAGCACTTCGTTACTCTATCGTCAGAATTCAGATCGGCTTAAAAAACTTGAAAATTTGCCAGGCTTCATGATAAAATCCATAATTTGGATCGGGTGATTTTTTCGATACCCATAGTGGGAATTAGCCCGAAAACATAATAGCTGAAAAGAGGAAGAGTAACTGCACCGAAACTTGAAAACTTGAAAAACTTGAAACTTGAAATGCTCATGTTTTTTTCACGTGTTTTTATAATAGTCGAATTTCGGGACCTAATATTTTCTTCAATTAAAAATATTCGAAAAGGAAATTTAATAGCGAATGGTTCAAATGCACAAAATATTTTCTGCAAGCGAAATGTGGGTGTGTTTTGATGACTGTGCGTGTTTTCGAGGCGATATCCTATTTCATTGCTTTCTAATGTAATTTATGGTTGTGCGCATGTCCACAGCAAGATTTTATGTCCGTCAAAATTTGGTTTAGCCTTCCGGATTGCATTAGAAATGCAAATTCGAGCACATTGAGTCAATAAATGAGGTGGAAGGAAGAAATAGAAAATTTGCAGTGTTTTGTCAGTCACGTAAACATCAGATAGCACGAGTTGACATAATTTAGAGAATATAGATCGGAAAACTTCATTCGTTAATCGTATAAAATAGTCTTGCAAAGGAAGGGAAAGCATATGCGGAGTGGGCTTGAGGGAAGCGCATACCAATCTTACATCACTTGTCCCTTCCATTTTTATCCATTTTAAACATCAGATTCAGTTCTTCATCAAAACCCAATAAAGTTTAAAAAGTAATTAGTTTAACAAGCTAAACACAGCTAATTAAGAGCATTTTCACGATTGTAGGGATTTTTTCTTGCAGCCTTAACAGAAGAGATACAAGATAACAAAAGACTGGTTCTAATAATGAAAGTTTGTAATATGGTAATAGCACTTTCACTGAGACTGAGAAGTCGTGTAGGAAGTGATGATATTTCAATGCAAAAAGTAGTGATATGATACTCTGTCGAACAGAGTTCAAAAAACCGGATATAAACTTCCCATCATTTATATGGGATGTTTTTTGAAGCTTGCCAGTATGTTCGAATGAACTTAGTAACTCAATCCAACAATCAGCCAACTTCGAAGCCAAACAGCTTGATGGTCGTATTGGAGTTTTCTGATTTGCTTCATGAAGCTCTTTGCTCGTAAAAAACAGCGATTTCTTAATAAAAGAAAAATCTCAACATAATATTTGAAAAGAGAATTCCTTCTACTAAATCTAGATAAGTTTTTTCAAGTCATTTCTTCATTCAACATTATAAGGTGCAACCAAGGATAGAGAAACTATTTTGATAAAACACAAATCATTTTTATGAAGGCTATTATTGGGCATATTGAGTGTAAAATTATATGATCGTAGGAATACTGTAGCTTTGTTACAGATTTTGCAATGTCAGGAAATTCATGCTACTATACTATGCCTTTCTGTTGAAGATGAAAGGATTAATGGAAAGAGGAACACAGCAACAGATTCGGAGGACAACTTTTGTGTCAGTTCAGAAAGAATAAAATTACAAGTGAAATTTAGTCAAATTATAGATAAATTAAGTCCTTACTTTTACTCTTTGAGAATGAACAGTCAACAGTGAAATTCTTGTCACACTCAAGTAAATAAAAGCGCAAATAGTTACTAGACTAGCAAAATACAGCTCAAGAATAAACAGTGTCTGATTGGAATATAATCAGTGACTGATTGAAAAGACTACATAACAAAAAAGCAGAACAACATTAGCATAAACAAAAAAATTTGAAATTGTCGCGACACATGTCTTTCTACGTCATAGCAGAAAACGAATATACGCAAAAGCTCCAAGGGATACGGGGAGGAGATTGGGAAATGGGAAGGGTGAAGGGAAAATTAAGTTTCTATCACGTGTTGCAAAAAATAAGCTGAGATCAATGATAATCCGCAAGTTTTGCATTTCTGACGTTAATGGATGAGAATAAGGAGAATGGGAGAAAATGACGGAAGAGTGGAAGTAGAAGAGTGGAAGGTGAGAACCCAAATGCTAATTTGAATTTTCAAAGGTTTTAAAATAATTATTCTAATTGTTCGTAAGAGTAAACAAGTCATTTGCGCATTTTTATAACCTACGTAAGTAAATTTTAAAAATTTAGCGACTCATTCTCAGGAATCCCCTCGGTTCGCCACTGCCTGTATAATGAAGCGAGGTCAAAAGAGGGATTCTTTTTGTTTGGTCAAGATATTTCTTGGCTTTGACTCTGTAAAATCTAACCAACTACAGCGTAATCTACAAAATTTTCGCTATCTAATGATGGCTACCGAATATGCTTGCCAGTTCCTATAGGGGAGCATCGTCATGTCAAAAAGGCAGTTTGAGGAAAAATGTGGAATACTTGAATTCTTGCTTCTTCTTTACGTTTTCTGCAAAGCTTAGTATTTGTGTATTAAGCCAAAAAACGCCTGATCCGCTAAAACTAAGATTATCGGAAAAAATGATGGCGAACTTACGATATTTTGAATCTGAAAATTGCAAAGTGGGCAGAGAGGGGGAGGGGGGGGGGATGGTAGGTGACAAAATTCTGTTTGTTTGATGGGCTTGACCTGTCCTTCGAGAAAATATTTTAACACGGCTACCTAGTTATCAAATTTGAATTTTACGTAATTCAATGATCTTGCAGAAACGATATCCCTTTGCTTATTACCCAAGAAGATGGCGTGCCCAGTGTCACCTGCCACCTGTCCTAAATCCACATCTTCCGCAGGCTGTGTAATTCTTGCAATTCCGAAATGACTCAAAAACTCTCATCTGCTACGGTAGCTGTCGTTGAAATTGAGGGAACTACTTCTAACTAATTTCGGAGGTTTTCGAAAACACAAAAAGTCTTTTCCGACTGCTTTGCGAAGCACTCATTATATTCGTGCAACTTCCTGTAGAATGACTTTGGTCAAGTTTTATGTAGTTGAAAACAAATTTCAAAAACATGAAGATTAAAATGAGTTGGAAAATGTTGGGGAGATGTGTAATTGCTTAGCAAAAAATTTAGAGGTGACATAAATCTCACCATATTGAGAATTCCAACAGATCTACTCTTCACAAAGAAGTGTAGATTGCGAAGTTGACACATTTCTCGGGACAAGATGTAGGGTTTCAAGACTTGGAATACACATCACACTCCTTGCAAACATGCAATCTGTTAGACTAATAACTTTATCAAAGTCGACTATGTTTCCGAAAGAGCTAGAAAAGCGCTTTTCAAGGATGTATTACCGCATTTGGGGTGATTCCCTATAACAGCTGCTTTCACGAGGCAACAAACAAGAAACTTATGCACTAACCTAGTATGTAGCCCTCCTTTAGCACCTCTATCCCCTTTCATCCCTTCCTCTTCAATCTGCTGACGTTCTCCGTTCTCATCACCGCCCCAGCTTTCAATTCTCTGTGGCACCAACTATATCAACAAGGAGGGATTTCGAAAATGTGCTTCAAAGTATGAAAGTCTTGCTTACAACGAAGAGGAAATAATATGACACCAGTCGATGTGCAGTAAAACGCATATTGTAAAAATTATGGAAGACTCATTGAGTTAGGTAGCAAACATTTCCCAGGTGATGTGTCCTCGAGCTAATTAGCTGAGATTTCTCAGAAAATGCAAAGTCATGATTTCTCCTTTCCTGTGATTTTTCCATTTTTTTACATAACTTTAATTAATATCCGAGGTCCTATAATTTTGGGGTATCAAGGGATGGACGGAGAAGGAAAGAGGGATAGTTGATCATTAAGGAGAAATTTCGTTGTGGCTGAAAAACTCAGATTTGCGAAAAAAAGAAGCAAACGAATATCGAATGGACATCGTATCTGATCCAAGAAGCAATGAGAGACATACTATACATTTCAACTGCTGTAATAGAATTGAATAAATTTCAAGCTGAATATATTACTTAACTCTTTAATTCTTTTATGGAGTATAGAACCAGATTTATTGGAGAATGTCAAATTGTTGTCAATTTGGTTGAGTTGCTTTTCGGGATGTCAAAAAAAAATCCAAAATCTTATTCTTGGATCTACCATTTTATGTAAGTTATCAGTTTTCCTTTATCGAAAACTCAATCGTAACAAAATTACCAGGCCAACTGGTCATCTAGGGTTCGAATACGAACACAAAAGACTGAAAGTTGGATAATGGAAAGATCAACAGTACACCATCATTTTGCTGCAGAATGTGCCGCAGAAGCGAAAAAAAAGTGAAAACGAAAGTCGAGCCGTGGTGACGGGCAATTTGGTTGTAATTCAAGAAGACTTTGATGCGGAGATGGCAAACATTAGAGATTTGAAGGGATGCAAATGCGCAAACGAGAGATTAGGTACAAAGAGGAAAGAGGATTAGAGGAAAATCTACTTTTCCCGATAAAAAACATGTTTAGAAATTAATTAATGATAGCTGTCTTGACATAGTCCAAATTTTTGAAAATCGCTGGAAAAAATGCCAATTTTTTTTCAGAAGTTAAGACAGATCTTCCTACAATGCAAAACTTAAAGTTCTCCATTCAAAGTACAAAGTAAACTTCGCGTTTATTTAACGAGCAGTAGAGCGTGTAGATCACGCAGCAAGATATCAAGCTGAGACAAATTCTTTTCTTTTACCAATGTCTGGGAAGTTCCACTTTACTAGCTAGTATCCAAGGCGAAGATGAATAATTTGGAAGAAAACGTCAGTAGACATGATGGCTGACCGTCTGCAATGGTTAGTAATAGCTGAGATGAAAACTGTAAACAAAATAGAGTCACGAAAGTATATAAGCTGCAGTTATATCCTCCCATAGTTATTATCTGTTACTTCACAATATCACAACAACAGATAGAAATGAAATTTAACCTTATATGACTACCCAGCCAGACTGACATGAAATTCTGAGAAGTTGAAGCTTTTTAGAAACATGAATAGAAGGATTCGGACATTGGTGAGTTAAAATTGGCCAATAAATAAGTTGTATCATTTTTGAAGGTCTACAATAGGGTTATTACAAATTTCTTTAATGTTTGGTATGTTTGGAAAGAAAAATGGGAATCAAAAAATGCAAATTTTACCACGAATTTTCAAAAAAAAACATGCAATAAAAAAGGCAGTCAAATTGAATGGAATGTACAAATGGTACGCATCCATGTTTTTGTTTTTGCAACCTTTTGAGAACCATACTAGAAGGTCAGTTGCAAGCAACCTGGGCCCAAAAATTGTCTAACAGCATCAATGTCAGTAAATTCCTTACCATTTTGGCTACAGAATTGTGCAAACTGCAGAAAGCTTGTATCAGCGGTGGACCAAGAGGGCGGGGGGGGGGGGGGGGGGGAAATGGGGGAGTGGAGGAGGGTCGGAGGGGGGCGCTCCCAAAGTTTTTAAAAGTTACTTACATGAATTATAGAAATTTGCAAATAACCAGGTTATACTTGTGAATGATTAAAATGTAATCGATTTCGAAATTCTTTGAAAATAAGTAGCCTGGTGAAAATTTTGCCGCAGTGCATGTCTAACGTTAACCGTCATTCGGAGAATTTTGTCGTCCCCCTCCCCAGATGGAAGCCCACGCCACTGACTTGGTGTCCAATTAGCAAATTACTCATCTGCTTAGAACAGGCTGGAAATGGAACTTAGAAGGTCAAAAAAGCAAATTTGCAGGAAGCCAGCCATACAAGGGCATAGTTGTTAATTGCTTAATTGCTAATATTTTGAATATTTCTTATGTAAAAGTAGAGGCTTGCAACTGCCCCCATACAAAAAAGTTTGCTGGATAATAATTATTCAAATATACACATGGTTTATTTATTATCTGCATGTCAAAGAACTTACTCGATAGCCAACCTGATAATTGACGGACCCCAGAAGAACCGCCTCCGCTCACTCAGAGATTTGAACAAAAAGAATACTACATTACAGTAAAGTTTTCGTGCTACCTTGTGATGAACTATTTTGTCTCTCATTCAGAGGACAGAACAGCTTTTTTCTTGATTTTGAATTGCTTTTTGGTAAACAGTCATTTTCTAAACTATTAGGTTGTCAAGAAAATAATGTCCGTTTTTATTTGCTTGCTTTAACAAAGCAACCAGACTGAACCCAACAAAGGGTAAGGGGTACTGTTCGATAGAGCAAAGCAAGCTCTACAAGATGGCACTCATGTCTTTGCGCCAAGCTCGATCCACTGAGAGTTCGAACTCAAAATCTAAAGATTTCCAAATGCCCAAAAAATCGAAAAAAATCAGATCTTCGTCCAGATAATTTCTACGGACCTCCCACTCGCTCATATCAATACTATCGATATCAAATATCCATATGTGCGATTGGCGTATTTTTTCCTTGACTAGAAACTGAGAAAACGAAAATTTCCCCGATTTTCTCAAAGCAATGCTGAGCCGTTTCTGCAAGTGTGGTTCTATACTATAAGCCTAGGTAAGTATAATTGTAGATTTTCAGCCCATTCCAAGCGGTAGTTTTCGAAAAATAACGAATTCGGATTTTTTCGTTTCAGTTTCAGTGCTAAAATCGACATTTCTCGAAAAGTACCGCTCGAAATAGGCTGAAAACCTACAGTTATGCTTACCTAGGCTTGTAGTATAAAACTACATATGCAGAAACGGCTCAGCATTGCTTTGAGAAAATCAGGGAAATTTTCGTTTTCTCAGTTTCTAGTCAAGGAAAAAATACGCCAATCGCACATATGGATATTTGATATCGGTAGTATTGATATGAGCGAGTGGGAGGTCCGTAGAAATTATCTGGACGAAGATCTGATTTTTTTTCGATTTTTTGGGCATTTGGAAATCTTTAGATTTTGAGTTCGAACTCTCAGTGGATCGAGCTTGGCGCAAAGACATGAGTGCCATCTTGTAGAGGTTGCTTTGCTCTATCGAACAGTACCCCTTACCCTTTGTTGGGTTCAGTCTGGTTGCTTTGTTAAAGCAAGCAAATAAAAACGGACATTATTTTCTTGACAACCTAATACATAACCCTTACAAAACTGGAAAACCAGTGAGAAAGGAAAAAAGGCTACAAAATATATGTAGTGGCACGGGAATTTCGTTTCTTTTGAGAATTACGTAGATTGTTTGAAATCCTCTCATGCAGCTGAAAAAGTAAAGGTAACAAATTAAGAAGAGAGGGAGTTGATTTTCGTAAATGTGTTTGCGTACGAGCATTGCTGACATAAAGTGAAATTAGAGTTTTTTGAGCTCAAACCAGGATACATTAGGGCTTATCACAATATTGAAGTAGATAGTTTGGCATGGAGATGCAGAGCACGAGTAAAAGTAAAGTTAATGCAGCTTAAATCTTGTGGGAGTTAATATTCTTACCTAAGATTCCCTAGATGCAAACTTCGTCAAATGAAAACAAACGTTCAAAAAATCTTGTACATAAGATTAGGAAAGTAGGAGAAACAGATTACGGACGCGAGTATTGCTGTCTTCGTTTTCGCTGAAAGTCAAGCTTTCAAGCTGTTTGTATTCACATATAAGTAGTAACATTGATTTAAAAAATGGTCAAATATTGTGAAGACTTACTTGAACTTAGCTGAAGAATAAAGCTTAAACTCTATTTTTCGTTGATGAATGAATCTCTACTTCAATATCAATTCGAAATATTCTGATCGTTTTATGTGTCTGTGAGCACACATATCAAGGAAGTAAACTTTGCAAGAATTAATATGTCTCAAATGAAAGAAAATCCACATATTGGAGAAAGTTTAAATTGAAATTGGGAATGAAAACGGCAGCACTGTTCTTAAGTTAGATAAAATCTGCAGAGAGCTATACCGATTGGGACACTAGATTATGTCAGTTTTTGAAGCTTACCAACTTATAGCAGCAATTTCCTAAGCTAAAGAAGGTTAAAATGGAAAGTCATGAACTCTTCTTATGAAAGATGTTCACATTACATATGTATAATCTATTAGGGGGGGGGAGGGGAACTGGAGTGAAGTTCATATAGTCGAGATTTATTCACTGATCCTTTCTTATCAAAGACACAACTACGAGTCAGGGCTTGGAATGATGAACTTTTGGTGATTATTTCTTGAAGTCACCTAATCAGGTAAAAAATCAGAACATAATTCTTATAAATACCTATCAAAAAAGATGAACTCATGCAAGTTATTGAGGCTTTTGACCACAACTTCTGAAGCAGATGATATGACTTAGCGAAATAAAACCTGAATTGCTCGTCTAGACAGTTGCTAGGGAATGTGCTCGACTTTCCACATAAATTAGCAAAAATTGAAAACAATCATTGCAACAAATCAGCCATGACCGCTGCAGAAGGGTTCTCGAAGGCGAAAATGGGAAAAAGTAGAGATATTAATGCACGTTCTGAATGTTATGCATTAAATATTGGAGAAGAAAAATGAGCAGCAAGAGGTGATGTGAGGAGGTGTGGGAGTGCATTTGCAAGCAAAAATAGACGTTGTTGTGACTCATAAACAGAGCAGAGCAAACATTCCACTCCTTTGCGTGGGTCCCCCGGATCTCTGATTTGATGTTGTCACCATCTCCTTCTCTGAACAAAACAAACCAAAAATTACATTTCTTGGCAGCTGATTTGACGGAAACATTCAAATTATGTTTGTTATAGAGAGGAGATGAGAGGAAATCTCGCAAGCCTGCAGAAGTAAACTTGCTGTAGTAACAAAAGATAAATGCTGGGTGGGTAAAACAGAATTTTAGTAAAACCCTGATGCATATATACTTCTGTTCTTGAGGCTTGCTTATTTTTCAATACATCTACAATGAAATTCGAATTTTTAGCGTTCTAGCTGAAAGAAAATATGTCCTCAACTTCCATAGTTTTATGAAACTGAAGAGAAAAGCTGGTCCCAATTTTCAACGTCCTATAATTCTGTAGTATACTGTGAAAGTTGAAATCTAAGTCTGATTTCTCCTTTACTGCAACCACTCTTGATTTTGCGACAATTTTTCTAGGCAGTCACAATAATCGATGCAATCTTTTCATTTTAGTGGTTCCAGAAAAGGGATATTGTAAGAATATATCTGAGTTGAAAAGTAAGCCTATAAATGCACGGTTATTTTAGAAAGATTGCCTTATAAGTTGAAGGCAGTGGCGGTCCCAGGATTTTCGTTCAAGGGGGAGGGGCATAAGTATTTTTGAACGGAGGTGCATGACTGGCCACGTTTTCGAAATTTTTCAGATTGCTTCCTAAAGATTTGCGGGCCTTTGACCCGAAAACCATTTTTACAAGCTTATTGAATTACTGGAAATATTAAAATTTATTCTAGTTACTTATAACTATAAACGAGTGTTTAGCACATTTTTATAACTCATGCTAGCAACTTCCTGAGATTTCATACCCCCACCCCTTTCGACGCCACCTCTGCAAGGGAATTGCAATTGTATTCTGAGAGATCTCTTGCTGATAAAAAAATTCACATTCAAATTTTGTCCAATTTCTCTAGTGAGAGTTACAGCGAGTCAATAATTGCTTGCGAATTCCTAAAACGCTCATAATGTCTGGCATGGGAGAAGTGCTTAGGCAAAAATGACCCACGGTGTGTGACAAATCGTAGCAAGTCAATACCATGACACATTTAGCTCAGATTTTTAGCCTCAGCGAGTCAAATATCGTTTCATCGTGAAAATAGTGTCAAATAAGCATGCAACTGTGCGTGTGCTCATTTATCCATCACTTGGAAGATGGCTTTGAATCTACTTGCACATGCTATTTATAGTTTTTCTCTCATTTACAAAAAAGAAAGCTTCAATAAACGTAGGACTTAGGCTATGAAAATGTTTAATATGAAAAGAAATCTGCTTGAAATATTGCGAAGTACTGCGTGACCTTTCTTCATTTTCTGAAAAAAACTCATTTTAGATTAGATATGATGTAGTAAAAAGTCAATAATTTGCGATCTTCAATGGTAATTACCGGCCGCAGTAGCGTATCCAGGATCATTGTTCAGATTTATCTGCCCGAGAAAAAGCAGACTTGCTATCGTATTGCTAAGAGAAATTGTAGGAGGACACGACTGACGCAAGAATAGATATTTAATTACTTCAAATCATCCCACCACTACAGATCTCCAAAAAACCATCATTACGTGAAGGCATCACGAACGTATGAAGTCATGCAATATGTCATGCAATGTTTTCATGTCATCAGGATGTTGCGCAGAGCATGTATCTAAAACATACTAATGACGGAAAAAAAGCTTAGACCAAGTCTGTTATCTCTAACTGTGAAGCCTTAGCACAAACACAATTGTGGGTCTTTTCTACGCAAAATACGTACTTCTCAACCTGCTTTATCAACATACCAGCGTTCAGGGGTAAAGCATTTCATAATGTTGCCTATCAGCTATAGAAGCCTGATCTGAGTTATTTCGATATCCTAACACCTTTTAAGGCAGATTCCTACTTTAGCACGCCTCAGCACATTTGGTAGTATGGCAGATGACGTAACAAATGCTCATAACATTCTTCAACGTGCGCTTTGCAGTTTGAAATAGTGAGGTTTCCGCGTTTCTAGCTAATTTAAAACATAAGTGTCCATTTTTAGAAGACCAGACTAAGCTATGCCTTCTCTTGTGGATTCACCCGACGGCGAGGTATATTTAATTATCAAAATCACAAAATCCACGAAAGAAAAAAATTTGTGAACATTCAAAGTTTTAAAAGAAGCTTTTAGAGGGGAATTGTTACTAGGATAATCAGAGAATACTTTTTGGCAATTTTTGTCATTTCTACTGAAGGGGTCAAATTTGATTTCATTCTATTTTATCTAAAAGTTTTGTTATTATAGTTTATATTTGATACCTACTTATCGAACATCAAAAAAGTCCCTCAGAAATTCGATTATTTCCAGAAGGGAATCTGCCACATGATAAGGATATGGAACAAGTATCAGTAAAAGTAACAAACAGAGTACCATACCTATGGCTGACAGATAAATAGCTTGATGCAAGGAATTTCAAATATCCGCGATTTTTATGGTGTAAAAAGAGTGGAAAAACATCATTATGGGAAAAGTATAAAGCACCCTTCAAAATGTTTAGCTGCGCAAAAAGCAAGTGTGTGTGTGCATGTTACGGGGACTCTTCTCAGCAATGTCATTACATTCACTTTTATTCCACGGCATATGTATTCTTTATGTATAAATATGGAATCTTACCCGTATGACATTATTCTATCTAATTGCACCTATATGTATTTATGCCGCACATTTGAAAGCGTGATACAAATTCTCATTAGAGATATAACATTGTTTTTTCCTTCAGAAATAGACAAACAAGAAGGTGCCATAAAAACAGTCATGAAATTGGGTCCAATTAAATGTTTCGCAATAATCACCATCTTCGGTTGAATATTGCGAGAAAAATTATAGAAAAAATTTGAGCACAGGCCGGAATGTTTTCAGAAGAAAAATAGTTGTCTGCAAGCCTTCACTTGCTATTCTCAAGTGCATTCCATGACTGATATGCAGACGCAAACGCGAAAGCGCGTGGTTCCAAAACAGTCAGTGATGGATATGATCTTGCGAAAGGAAAAAGTCTTGCACTTATGTCATTTTATAAATACCTGGTCTCAAAGGGCTCATCTTTCACAATGCAACATACAAATTCCCCCGCATGTCTTCTATCCACAAGTTGGACAGCAAGAAATTGGGGACTGGCTGTTTTGACAGAGCTTGCAAGAACTGACATTCGATAAAGAGGGATGCAGACAACGCAGATGGGTAGATGACATTTTTGTAGATTAAACAAAGCGATAAAGCGATAACTAAAATTTTTACGCTCCAATATAAAAATGTCAAGTCTTGGTTTATGCTTGA
This sequence comes from Cylicocyclus nassatus, assembly GCA_958299035.1. Taxonomy (NCBI): domain Eukaryota; kingdom Metazoa; phylum Nematoda; class Chromadorea; order Rhabditida; family Strongylidae; genus Cylicocyclus; species Cylicocyclus nassatus. The sequence goes on along the minus strand of CATQJL010000223.1, from coordinate 43,368,302 downwards.
GGCAGGATAGTTTTGCATTTTGCATAATTATATCAAAGAATGGAGTTACACTAATACCCTTGCTTGGTTATGGCTTGGATGATAGATTTTTTCTGGCTAATGGGCTAAGAATAAATATGATATGACAACATATTCTCTTAGCAAGAACCACACATACACTTCTGTGGTCGAGTACCACCAAAGAAAGACATAAAAGGAATCATCTAGTTTGTAGAAACACAAGAATCTTTCTTTCTATGGCAGAACGGAAAGATGTGCACAACTCTAACCGAGTGGGAGGAGTGGGAGGAGCTTGCCACCAAAGGGTGGATGCATCGATGGAGGCGGGGCTGAGGATTCATTTGAGGGAGGAGTAAGCGTTGGAAAAACAAAAACGCCTCAAAACTGCTTTTTCGAAAGCAGGACTTTCTGGAGATTTCAGCAGCAGAACGTGAAGCTTGTGAAGACTTGAGCATGAGGAAAAAAGATCTAAAAGTCTATTCTCATACATAGCCGTGAGACTAGCGGGCATTTTTGATGCCAACCGATCTAAACAAAGAAAGCTTGCTTGTTGATATTTTTGGAAGTAATATGTTGAAGGTAAAAGGAGAATGAAAAGCATTGCTGTGAAGGCAGGAAAAAGTTGGTGTGCGGTAGAGAAGAGTAAGCTCGTGCTGGTCTTATGTGTACTTTCAAGAAGTTGTTGGTTGCACTATAAATAGCTAGATTAAGCCGTGCAAAGTGCAGAAATCTCCTGGAGTTGTCCCCTCCAGCGCTCTTCTGATTTGTAGCCCTTTCCATTTACTTCAGAATCACACAATGGTGTGCGAATAAAAAAAAGAGATTGTTTACTCCTAAGAATTTTTGGATAAGAGTGGCTATGTACGGTTTTTGAACGACTCTTACTCAGCAACATGTCGGGAGCAAGCGTTCTTGGAGCAGAGTTTCTAAAAGATATCGCGTTACAGCGCTAGTGCCATCACGCCATATATGTCTACGATTCCGTGTATACATAAGAAATTAGGTGAAGGAGTAATTTCTGCTCATATATGTCGACCATAACGGATCCGCTCTAGGAACCATGAGGGTGAAGGAAGAGGAAGAAGAGAAAAGGGGAGGAGAGGGAGGAGCAAAAAAAACAGAAAAAAGACCGAGAAATGCAACTGGATCATTTCTCTGCTTTCACAGGTTAAACCGACATCTTAAAAATTCTGCTTTGAAAGTGGATCCCCTTCTTTGGTGGGCTTAGCACTCTCAAACTGCCTATTTTTTTATTTTGATTTCCATTCTAGGTGCAACAAAAAATACAAACATAACCAAGCGATTCAAAAATAAACTATTTTAAAAAACTAACTATTTTACCAAATGTCTGTATAAATTTGCTTGTAATAAATCGTTCACAGGAACTCATTTCAAAAAAAAAATTGAAAAATTTCTGCATAGCAACTGACGAACTTTAGAACAGTGAAGGTCACATAATTTTCGGGGCAAACAGGAAAATATAGCAAAATAGGAAGAATAGGAATTTTTTTGAACCTCAGCAAGTGAGCGCCTGCCACTTCATGAGCTCCCGAAACAGACGGAAAAGAAGCTTATTCAGGGGATAAAAGTATTAGTGGGTGTTTTGACGTCTACCATAAACATCAGCATAGTTCGTATTTTGCTAATATACACTGTTTGCAAGAGTTTTACATTTTTGCTATAACAGGATGTTTTGTTTGAAGATCAGCCCTCTCCCCCTCCCGATAAAAAAGAAGTCGATGGCTGAAGAAGTCAGTCAGATTGAGAAGCGTAGAAATCAAACCGTATAAACTCGACGCAGGTAATCGATTGTTTTCCTGGATCTCAAAGAAGTTTTTATTTAAAAAAAATAACCCTAGCCTATCCCTCTGCTTTCCATCCACAGATAAGACATGACGAATATTTTTTTTATTTTGTGTAAAATAAAATGCATAGAGATAAAAAGTTCTTGAAAGAGTAGCGATGGGATTCGAGCGCTTCGGAGATGATTCCCAAAAAACCGATTTGTTCAATTTTTCTAATTGGGCAATCTTATGTAAAACCATGCCGTGCTTTTCTCTTGTAGTGATACGGTAGGGCTACGGTATGAACTCAGTGCGGTAGCCTGAAAAAAGCATCGTGAAAGGAACATACCTGCCCATTGCCTAGACATTTATTCGTGTATTACGGTAAGCCATAAATAAAAATTACAGAAAAAAGAATTGCTATCTGATCGGAGTCATAGTTCCAGGCAGGGTAAAGCGGGGGGTGCGGCACGCCGCAGAGGGGGGGTCGTATTGAGGAGTCAAAAGGGGAGGGGGTCGTAGTTAGGTGATCTGATTATAGCGATAACATGATATTCGTATCATATCCATAATTAGCACGTCAATTAACCCCTGTAGACAAAGTGTGAGCGAATTCTGAAGATTCAAGATACTAGGCTACCTAAGTGAAATGGTCAAATTCCAACATGGTTAACTTTGTTTTAAAGGTGAATTAGCTATCCGTTTTTGCACTCAAGACAAAGCACTACTCCTTCTTTGTCCACCTCAGGAATCCCGCTTCAGAAGACCTCCAAACTGTGGAATTAGAAGCCAACCAAAATCTCATTTTTCCCATTTTTCGCTTTTGATGGCTGTGCTTTCACCAAATATTACTCAGAGCTAAGAAGACGAATCAGGCTCAAAACATCCCTATGGAATCTACGAGGTTTAGGCTATCGATTCATATAAATATTGTCCGCTAAAAATGTTTTTTTGATATAGTTAATGGCCTGCGGCACCCCTGCGGCACCCCTGCGGCAGCCGCAGGTTTTGAGGGGGGGTGCCGCAGGCCATTAACTATATCAAAAAAACATTTTTAGCGGACAATATTTATATGAATCGATAGCCTAAACCTCGTAGATTCCATAGGGATGTTTTGAGCCTGATTCGTCTTCTTAGCTCTGAGTAATATTTGGTGAAAGCACAGCCATCAAAAGCGAAAAATGGGAAAAATGAGATTTTGGTTGGCTTCTTATTCCACAGTTTGGAGGTCTTCTGAAGCGGGATTCCTGAGGTGGACAAAGAAGGAGTAGTGCTTTGTCTTGAGTGCAAAAACGGATAGCTAATTCACCTTTAAAACAAAGTTAACCATGTTGGAATTTGACCATTTCACTTAGGTAGCCTAGTATCTTGAATCTTCAGAATTCGCTCACACTTTGTCTACAGGGGGTATTTGACATGCTAATTATGGATATGTTGTCCATTATGTTTGACAGAGCCTTCAGGTAATACTATCTTAAGTGTATAGTTTAGGAGGGGGGTCTTATTAAGGCAGCAATCAGGGGGGGGGGGGTCGTATCCGACGGTCGAGTGCCGCACCCCCCGCTTTACCCTGGTTCCAGGTCCCAAAGTTCGGTGAAATGTCAGCATGTCCAAAATTGCTACTTTTCTCGAGAAAAATATTCTCATGTTTTCTGACAGTGAAAGAGCACAACACTATTACACCTTTGCAAGCTTTTTACGATGTGTAGATTAATGGCCAGTGCTTGATTGTACCAAGCAGGAACCATGGCAGCGGGAGGCAATTTTTCAAGTTTTATTTGGTAGCATATTGCAAGCAATTCCAGGCTTCGATCTCGAAAATACTGCAAATTCAAATTTTACGCCGAATTTGTAAGAGCAAAAGAGTGAGGTTTAAAATTGCTTTGTGCTTTTCCTTTCTTTTGTAATGTTAATCCACTTATAGTTATTGGACAATTAGTACATAAAATAGCCTGAAAACGAAAAAATGAAAAGGAGTATGATGTTGCGCTTCTCAAATAAATCTTAGAGGTCAAAAAATGGATTGGAAGAACTTCTTACTTTTCAACCTCTATTTAAATTCTCCTATAAACACAGCGAAACAAAAATGTGTTGGACACTGCTGAAAAGTTTTTTCTCACTTTCCTTAAATATTTTTTGCTTAGTGCTTAGCGAATTGGACTAACAGAAGCGGGATGCTGAATAAACTTCCAAATTTAGCAAATAAATATGCATGATTCTAGATCTTCTATCCTTACTGAGGAGTTCCGGGAAAGATCTAGAACTCATCTTAACCTCCGTCTAAGGAAAGGAACGAAACGGAGTAATGGTTTTCAATGTTCTCAAAAAAATACTCTGACAAATCACAATTGCACTTTAAAAACGCTCAATCAAATTTCATTCATTACTCATTGTTTAAAAAATTTTGCAAAGAAGGCAAGACTTGTTGTTTTCATGTATAGAGCCAAAAGCCAGAAAATAATGAAAACGGAGGTTGAAGGCAGGAAAACGGGAAGGAAGATGCTAGAATGGTGGGAACGGAGGTTGAACTCTATGACGTGAATAAAGTGAGTAACTAGTGCCTGCTTTGGGATCGCCCTTGTCCGACAAGGGCCTCCCACCTTTTTGTGAGAGGTTAAGGTATCAAATTTCCAGACAGCTGTGAACTCAACTGCGTAGGCGCACGATCACAAAGGGAAAATGAATATGCAAAAAAAACACCATGTTTACAAGCTTTGGGGCCAAGCATTTGACGCAATTTGTTGATTCAACGCTTTTTTATTTTCTTTTACTTGAAGAAATTGTAGACAGTGTTGTTAGCAAAACCTCGAAGTAGTTGCCTATGTATAAACAGATTAGCGAGCAAAACTCGGCAGTTCAAGGAAATATCCAGGCGAATATTTTTTTGAAAAATGGTTGGAGGTTTGACCAGCTTATTGCCCAGGGGGTAGCCCTCCAGCAAAATGTTCAGGTACCCAATGCCTAAGCAATATTGTTGGCAAATCAGTCCATGAGCGGAGTATCCGCAGTTCTTCAGCGTTAGGTGTAGGTGAACAGAAAATTTTGTAAGAACCCTCAATACAATTAATGATGACGAGAGTGCTCAAAGTTAGGCGGAAGAGTTTTGAGTAAATATTTAATGCAAGATTCTAGTAGGGTTCGATCATTACTTTTCCTCTTCATTTTCATGAAAGCTCCTTCAGTTGCTTGTTGCATTAAAAAAGCTTAAGAGTTTACTGTAGTCGTTATCATAGTATATTATCCTAATTCTACTTTTTGATCACGGTCTTCATTTTTTCACATTTTTACTAGATTTCTCAGCAATTTCTTGACTGAGCAAGCTTAGGTGAAAGAGAGTGCTTGCGTCTGATACATGCTAAATAATGGCTATTATTTTACAAAATTTTTCCCAACGCATAGCTGACATCTGTTAAGCTGAAAGGCATGACAATATTATCTAATGACAATAATTTTGTCTAACAGCAGGAAGAATGAAGGGAAGGGAAAGCGAAAAGCATCGAGACCCAAGAATTTCTATCGAAAATGAGACGTAATTTACAAATGATAATGCAAGGCGATAGTCGTTTTAAAAAATTATTTGCATACTTCTGACCCCGAAATTTATTGAAAAAAGTTGATACTGACAAAAATGAATTTTCAAAAAATAGACCACAATCACTTACGGATAAAAACTGGTTACCCGTGATATTTATGGCTCATAAACCACTCGAGGTGTTCACCATCTAACCCAGAAATTTCTCCCTTAGTCCCCATCATTTCTTTCCATTTTCATACTGCACATACTTTCAGCACTACCGCAGAAAAACCACAGAAATTAGAAGACATGACCTTAGGTCTTGGGGAGCCAGAGCAAGAGCCTTTAGAGGAAATGCACTTTCCTCTTCTCGTCCGTGAGCCTCATTACATTTGCTCTTGGTATTACATCTTTCGTTACACGGATAAGTTTCCAAATCTCCCAAAAACTAAGTGAAATGTCAGTTTGTGCAATCAAATCTCACGAGAATGATTTTCACAATAGAAAAAGCGAAAAAAGTCAAACGTTTAACGCCAACGCCAACAAACAAGCAATCTTGTGCTGGGAAAAGAATAAACGATGTTTTCTCTGGTTCCTTGTAAAATATTGCGTTCCAGAAGTTTTCCTTCCCACTCACATGGCAAAAAAAGAACTGAGAAAAACAAAGATTTAGAGCTTTGAAGTTTCTTATGACGTAGCTATAAATCTAAGCTGATTTATTAAACTCGAGCTTGGGGAGGGAAAGAAACGATAGATTGCTTGCGCAACGAGCCCATCTGCAGAGCAGCCGGAAATGAAAACTCATTTGGTTTTCGCATCTATCATTCTATTTTCTCGTTCTCTTTGAACTTATCTTTTTTTCTATAAATCTGGACTGCCTCTATACTTGGTATAGCTTGGGATCGGGAGGCACGCGAGATAATAGGAAGCCGTACTTTCTGAAAGATATTACAAACTCAGTGTAAGAGTTAGGTGAGTTTCGGAGTCAGTGGCGTTCAAGAAGCACCCTCCCTTCCAATCCGATTCACAGAAAATAGCTACGAGATAATAGGAGAAAATCAGCAATTCAAGAATTTCTTAGAACTTTCATTAATTTTCCTGCGGCATCAATTTTTGGTGTAGAGGACCATTGTTGCCTCTTTTGCAAAAGAGGCAAGAATAGAAGATTTCAAATAAAATGGTAAAGAATCAATTTACTCGTTTCCCCTCTTTTCTCCATAAACGTGTTATACCAATTTCCAATCTTTTCAGAAAATAAAAGCAAAGGGATGAAAGAGCTTGCAGGGGATCCATAGCTGGGCGAAAGCTTCAAAAATTAAAAATATGGTTACTCCATAAAAAGAAATAGGAAATGAGAGCGAGTGAGAATGAAAGTATTAGGTTGTTCCAAAAGTAAACCGTATTTCTAAATAAATCAAACTGTTTTTGTTTTCCTGGTATTTGGGGCACCATTCGATTGAAGCGAAGCAAGCTCTACAAATTGACCTCCAAAAATCAAAATTTTTCAGCTACCCTAAAAATCGGCTCTCCCTCCAGTAAATTCCTACGGACTTCGAACTTGGTCTTTATATAGTAGACACATAGTATTACAAAAAATGTTTTTGGTTGATTTTTTTCGGAGCTCCAAATTGAGAAACAAAGATGGTCCCAAACTCCTCTGCCACTGCCAAAATGCCACTTTTTTCGGGTTTCTCAAGTAAAACTTGGTATTTCTCGATTATAAGAGCACATGAAGGAGTAAAATTTTGAGGTTATACTTAGTAGGGCTTGTAGTACACAATGACTGAGGGAGAGGCTGGGGACGGAGTTTCATTTTCAAATTATTTCTTTTTCTCGCTTTCTAAGCTCGGGAAAATCTAGTAAAGGCATATTTGAGTGCTACTATGTGTCTACTGTATAATGACTAAATTTCAGTTTCGCACTATTATTCTTCGCAAAATTCCAATTTTCAGGTAATAGGTTTCTTTCGATTTTTGCTCCAAACTTTACCTGGATTACGACATAGACGGATCTTTTGCGGTCACTGTGAAGAGATTGCTTCGCTCTATCGAATGGGACCCCAAGTCTGCCAGAAGAACAAAAACAATTTGAAGTATTTCGAAATACGATTTACTTTTGGGACAACCTCATAGAAGTGTTGTTGGCAGATCGGTTAGTCTAATTAAGATATGGTATGTAGAAGTTTACTTTCTCCAAAGAAAAACAGAGGAAGGGGATTTAGTAACTTTTGGTAAGCTCATACGTGAATTTCGTAGTTTCATCAAATGAAAAAGAACGTTAGTTTTGTAAAAGAGAACATAAATTTTGCTAACAGAAACTACTTGCAATAAATCTCGGCATGATTAGAATATTCATTTGTTTTGTCAAGATGCGGAGTGGCAAATTTCTTCTTTGGGCTAGCAGAACGTTGTCAGAATAATTATAATAATTTTCTGTGAAATTTCGATGGTGTAAACGTACCAGAAATTTGTGTGAAATAGGGGCAGAAAGTAAAACATATTTCAGGACATGTTTTACAAAAACATAAAGAACACAGAAATTGGAGAAAGTCCTAGCTTTTGCTCCTACAGAACAGTCTAAAGCCTCGCAAGTACTGAAAACATCCCGCGCTACTTGCAGATTCACCCTTCGAAATCTTTGCTCTAAACTTGTGAATGGCCCAGGCGTCAAAACATATTTTCTGCGGAAACTCGTCCCTAGGGCACTAAAAAGGCAGTTTTCGGCGACCACTGAACACAAGTTGGAGCATTAAACTGAATGGCCCACTGGGTACTGCTAGATACGAAAGGGCTTCTTTCGATATTGCAATGTAAAGAATCAAAGTTTATTGAGGGAGTTTGATTAGAAATTCTTGTCAAATTTATCAGCGAGATCTGTTGATAAAAGTGGCTTTACCTTTTTCTTCAGTTTTGTTACAAAAAAAGGGTCGCAAATTGAACACTTCAACACTTCTTTCACACTTTTGTTTTCATTCGAGAATTTTTAGTTTAAAGTTTGTAGTACTCTTAAAGGAAAGTAAAGAGTGGGGGTTGCTTAAAAACCTCAGTTATTGATATACAACACAAAGTACTTATGAGGAAGCTGTAAAGGAAATTGTATTTTGCCACAGACGGTTGTTTTGTCATTTTATATATAAATATAAACGAAGGTGCGCCAAAAAACATAGGAGAACTGGTGCAAAAAATTAAACAAGTAATAAAATCAAGAATTTAGATACAGAACTTGGCATGGATGTTGTTTTTCAAAATCTAGTGCGCCCTCCGTCCTCCTTTAGGTAGTAAAGTATTATGAGCAAAAATTGGGCTTTGAAAAAAGTGCAAGCAAGTTACATGCTATCTACCTCAGCTTCCAATGGTTTGCTGGAGCAATAAAACCGAAAATTTGTGGATTTCTTAGAAATGGCTTACGAAGCGATTAAATAGGGGATTTTATGGCTGAAATCATGAATCTGTTGCAGCAGCACATGACGCAGACGATACCACCTGTGTTTTGAGAGGAAACAAAACAATATTTTGATCCTTTGAGCGTCTCAGATCAAATTTCCAAGTTTGCAAAAAAAAAATCATTTAGCGCAGCAAAGCTTTCATAGAGTTGCCTGTATCGTATCCGTCGGTTTACTGTAGGTTACGGTAGGAGGTCGATTGTCACTCTGCAAGAATTGAACATGAAGCGCCTTGTTTGGCTTACGGTAGCGCAACATTACATAATACCATCAAGGTGTCTTGTAGTCTATTTCCAATCCAAAAAAAAACTGCACAGCACGATTCTCTTAAAGACAGCGTCCAGGCAAAATCCATACTCTTCCGATTAGCATAGTCTACAAAAAGGCCTGTCTAGGACATCTGCGCTGGTCCGCTCCTCTAATGGCCTCTGTATTGATAAAATGGACGCGGAACCGCGAAAGTGCTAGCCACGCCCATCCTATCAAGCTCCACCCACCTAGGTGCTAAAACTCACCTGTGCCTTCAGGATAAGGCCTCACAAAACGGTTTTTTTGGGGTTTGCACTCTAAATTTCACATCTGCAATCAAGGGCATGGAAAATTCCCGAATGACAAAAACATAAAAGACGAAGATTTGAGCGAAAATAGCGCAGCTAGAGGGTCCACGGGTTGCCAAATTCTTTGTCGTTCAGGCTGACCAAGTTCAGAAGAAAAATTGTGCGCCTTGTACCTGTGAAATTAGGGCAATGAATAAGAACTTATCGTCTAAAGAAATAATTGCTTTATCTGCTGTTTTTTGTATTAAATCATTAATCAATAAATAAATTGTCTGCCCTTCTGTCACAGGAAATCATCTGATTAGTCTCTGATCGAAACGCTATAAAAAGCTTAGAAGCGGAAGTGGGATAAGTTTGCTTGTCGATCTCTACAGATGAGATTTTAGGAAGCATCAAATTTTATATGACGTCATTTTTGAGGAGAGCACGAAAAAAAGACACCTGTGGCCGTATTCATCAACGAACCCCGAGGGTCAAACTAACCCTGGAGGGTTAGTTTAACCCTGGAAAGCGTTTAATCCGTATTCGATTTTTTCTTTAAGTGAAATTTTAAAGGTTCACCTTGAGGGTTAATTTTACCCCGGAAGCGACTAACCCGTATTCATCAACGAACCGTGAGGGTTAAACTAACCCTGGAAGGTTAAACTTACGTGATTCATCAGGGTTAATTTAACCCTAGCTCAGAGCAAGGTTAACTCTATCCTAACACTTCATACAAACATTTACTCCCATCTAATAGTTTATGGGAAACGATCAACGAGTATTGTAGTATTTAGTACTCGTCGTTGTTATAGTACTTAGTTTCCTTCGTTTTATGTTCATATTCGAAGTACATGAAACACTGACTTCGCGAGAAAAAGAATTCTAGCTTTGGTGACAAATGAATGCGACGAGGAAAAATGGCGTTCCACTCTGACAAGTGCCAAAACAGAAGAACCCCTTTATAATAACACGCATTCCCCTAAAAGAGTAGCAGAAGCCCGGTATAAAACGAATGCGCAAAAGTAGAAAGTACACTGCACAATTGCACACATGAAAATAAACTCACGCTGAAAATTGGATGCTGCACAAGTTTGTTAGAGATGTATTACAAAAACTAGTGTTAGAAGCTTATTCGTTGACTATACTACTATAACAGTGAAAGAATAGAAGTATAAAGTGAATTTATCCCGTACTTAGGCATTTTGTGATGTGAGTTTGCACAGCGCACGCGTAGCTGACGCCTTAACCCTTCAGGGTTAGTTTAACCCTCAGGGTTGATGAATACGGCCACAGGTTCGTTGATCGATACGGGTAGATCGCGTTCCGTGGTAAACCCTAGCCTATGGTTGATGAATACGGCCAATGAACCCTGAGGGTTAAACTAACCCTGGAGAGTAAGCTTAACCCTCAGGGTTCGTTGATGAATACGGCCACTGGGTGAGGGAATCGAAAAACATAAGGTAAACGGAAGGAACAGGGAGGCCACTTGGGTTATTCAAAACTTTTGAAGTGTGTGTTCCAAGGTGTTTTCTTACGCCAAATGAGAGTCTTAGTGCAATTACACTGTGTTAACGCGAATACTGCAAGGCCGTGGGCATACGTCAAGCGATTTCAGTCGCAACGAGGTTTGGCAGGACTGCAATTGTTCATAACTCATGGGGTTTCTAAATATACGGAAAATAGGGTAATTAATCAACCTACAAAAGCTACACATGCTGTGCATTTGGGATCTGCCTGTATTTGAAGACATCTGGCAAGTTGCCAGGTCGCATGGCGACCGAAATCGCGTGAGGTATGCCTACGGACTAAGTGGGTCATCTAACATACTGTGGTTGTAAATACAACATCCAATTCATTAGACCGTGAGTGTACTGGATACTACTTATTTACTTATTTTTTTTATTACACTAGAAGTGTATTGGAGAAAGAAAAAGGAACTCGAAACGCGATACCAGCTAGTCTCAAAACTCTGGAAGAAAAATATAGAAAAATTACAAATCAAAAAGTACTAGTCGAATAAGAATGCGTTACGTAAAAGTATAGTCTGAAAAATAAACAGTGGTGTCAGACCTTTTATTCCCACATTGTGAGATGGAATTAGTAGCTTGTAACAGAATCGATGCAAGTCTTTTTTGAGTACATAGCAAATTCGCTCTGGATATAATTTGGAGCGGCCGATCTCTAGGGAACAGCTCCTCCCAGCCACGAGGTTTATCAAAGTTCTCAACACTCTTGGATTTGGGTTTGCTCTGCTAAAAATACAGTTCTACCTGTTTAGTTTTGACGGGCCTAAAGAAAGGCCTTAAGCTGAAAAATCTTCTTTTGCACTGTTGTTGTCCAAATCCACGGTTAGCAGAGGTTTTTGAAGTATGACGTTGGAGCCTCTTCATGGTAAAAAATCACCAAAATTATAACATAAATTATACAGTTAAGCTCCTTTTCAATGATCGTTAGAGCCAAGGATTGAACTTGTTTCATGAAGACAATTACTTGAGAAAACTGCCTTAGAAATCTTACTTACTGATTTGAGAAAGGGCCAGATTCTATTACAAAATTGCTCCGGTTGAAACGCCTATGTTTTTTTTCAAGAAATCATACTTTACAAGAATTATGAAGTACTGAAGAAAACTTAGTTGACAATATTCACCGTGTTGTTGAAGGTGCAGTTTCCTTAGTTAGTAAAAAATTTCCCACAAATTTTCTATGTGGATGTTCGTGTACAACTGCGCTATGCCTATAGGACGCAAGCTTTTTTACTCGGCTAACATTGAAGGAAATTATAGCCTGCTGAGTTAAGACTTTTAAAGAAAAGATTTTTTTTTAGAAATCAATGACTCGCTTGTTGATGATACTATATAAATAAGTATGCCCAAATTAGCCATAAAAACGAACTGATGGTGGCTTAGCACCTTGAAACTACAGCAAAATTCTCATAAGTAAAATTTTGCGGCCGCATCAGTTAATGTAATAGTCTCTAGCTTATGACTCAAAACAATCTCGTTTGTATGGAATACTTTGATACAGCGTTTTCATATGAGTGCGAAGTCACATTCAATTCTAAGATGCACATAGGAACAGGTTGTCAGATATTGCATTTATGTCAGATTACCTGTAAAAGGTACAAAACTCCCTTCAGAAAGTAGAACTGTATATGTGAGTACTATGAGAGGGATGAATGAGGTATTCTAAAGAGCAGTGACAGTTAAAAGATTTTTGCACCGCCTCTTGAGCAGACTAGCTTTCCACAGGTGTTTTGCGTATGTTCAGGTTCAAGAATCCTGAGTGTCGATTGAGATTGATCAAAAGGGTGTGAACTTGCACAAAAGTGCGCTTACATTGTTTATTTAATCACTACACTTCATACGGCTTTGAAGAAGATTATTCTTTCATTCTTTCAAGCACAAAAGCGCTTGCGTGGACGCTTTTTTCAGCGTACAAAGATCTTGTATACATATCACGTAATAGCTTTCAGGTCACATGTCCACAGTTGCCTAGTTAAGACAAAGCGAAAAACCAAACTATCGTAAGGTAGAATATGCTAATTCTCCACGAGATGCTTCGAAGAAGTAAGATAAAAAAATAGCTTCTTTACACATTCAGTTGCATATTCAGCATCATCCCCCGCCTTCCGTCCCAAGGCGCGAAAAATCGAATTATTTTAAATTTTAATTTTTTCAGTATGCTTCCTAACAGCTTTCAAAAAGTAACAAGCCCTCCATCGCCAGTATAGGTAGAAACTAGAAAATGGGAACGTATTCAGTAGTGGAAAAACACGATCTTGTGGTATTTGGGGCATAAGAGAGGACAAAGGTTGGGCGGAGCACGCACCTCAATGATTTCGATGCAGAATCGTGAACGGGAAAACTCTCCTTTAGAGGAATAGCCTAAAAAAGGAGATGCTGTTGAGGCCTTTCTACTAACCCATGTCAATCAAAAAACTTGTGAACAAATGGTAATGATAAAATGGAACGAGATTTGAAAATTCTCAGGTAAAATGGTTTTATGGCAAAAAATATATCCAGTTCAATCTCAATCTCTCTTGCACTGGGCCTCTCTATTCTTTGACTCTGTCGGCGATTGTTAGAAAACGTTATTTTCCTTGGTTAGTTAAAAAACTAAAGTTTGAAGAAATTTTTCGTTGAAAAATACTGATCAACTTGGCTACTTCCACTGCAAATTCCACTGGATTAGATCGTTTTTCTAACTACCTTTTATGGAAAGAAACTTTAGCTTCACAGATGGCAAACCTGAAGACAATCATAAAAGGAGAATGTTCATAGCAAATTATAGAAGCAGAGATCCTAAAAAGTATGTCATAAAAAATTTTAGGATATAGTAAACCTTAGTGGATTACTGCAGCTACAGATCTACAGTCATCACTTGCCAAACTTGCAGAGTACTGCAGTATTTTATGTTTTTTGAACTGTTCCTTACACTATGAGAAAAATCAAATTCACTAAAATGCCTTGTCAGTTTCTACTTTGGGAGATTCTTTTGCCAGTTTAGGAAAGCATTTTCATGTAATTTATGTAATGTCTTTATTTTGTAAAAAAACCATGTATAAGCATTTACTCATGAAAAGTTTTATCAAAACAACCAATCTCAAAATCTTCTTACGCCCGCTCACAAACCTACAAAATGTTTGGGGCCTCATCCGTGCTTTGAGGTTTGAATAACAATATCTATCTAGCATTAGCGACTGTCATAGTTCCTCCTTCTCTCCCCCCTCCTTTACGACGTACAATGAATGAAGCAATTTGGATGGTCAGACTCACCCAAAGTTTCGAAACTCAAAAAGCTAAAAATCCCATTTCCTTATCAAACTTTTTTCTAGATGTAATCCGACTCTGGGAATGCGTTTCTAGAGAATGCAAAGAAAAACATTCGGACGTTGCGCTCCAAATTGGATAAGTGCCCCTGAAGGCCAAATGATGCGATTTCCAGTTTTTATTTATCCGGAAATGAGAAAAATTTTGGTTTTGTTTGGGCTAAATTGTGGAAAATGGAAGGAAAATCTAAGAAGTCCATTATCGCCCATTTTCTCCACATTTTCTTATGAAGAGTGGAATAGGGCTCGATATGAAGCCCTAAGACTACGTTATTCAAAGTAAAACTTCTGCCGTATGAGTGAGTGATGAGGTTTTTAACGCTGCCAAAACGTCTCGCAAACACTAATCCCGAAGTTTTGGAGAAGAGATAGAGCTTATGTCAAGAACGCTCGTCAGGTAAGATCAAAAGTGCTATTCTGTTCCGAAAATGCACTAATGACATCTTCTTAGCGAATATTCTAGTAGGCTGAAGAAAAGGCTTGAAGGGAAATACCAAAAGCAAAAAATTTGTTAGAAAAACACTGCATCTAAGGAAGGCCAGCACGTCGACGAATCCACAAATGCCAGTTAATTTCAGTGTTTGCCACTATCAAAAAACAAATAAAAGGAGCGGAGTTTTGAAAGTGCTTAAGTCATTTCTGGTGGCGATCGCTTTGGAAAACCGCATTTAAGCATATTGATATTACTTTTCGAAACAAATTCCGCATAATGTATAGCATCTCCAAAATGAAGTACGAAAAATACGCGTCGAAAGCAGTTTTCGAATTTCAATCAGTTTACTTTCATAAAAATGGTCATTTCCTTGGTTACCAGCTACGGGAAACGAGAAGAAATTTGTCGGACAAAGGCTGGCAACGTGTTTGAAAATCCTGACCATTTCTTTAAAAATTAAGAGCAAGTTTCCAGAATTTTGGGACTGAGACGAAAAGATAATAGTAGGGCAAAAGTGCGGAAAGGCAGTATTTTCACAACATTTCCAAAATATTGTCATTTTGACTTTTTAGTACTTTAAGATTGAAACTAAAGTTTGGAGAAATTTTTCTACCACCGAATTACTACCTCTTCGAAGTAAATATTTTTAAAAATTTATGCTCTGCCAGCCTCCATATGTCAACAACGCAGAAAATGAAATTGATATTTATGAATGATTAGTACTAAATTACGGAAAATTAAAGTCAGTCCCAACTGGCTGCTGCTTGCTGCTGAATTAGTTGAATGAATGAGACTTTTGAAATTTTGCATTTGATCTCGGAGAAAGCTTTCAAAAAACGATACAAAAATCGTAAAAAAACTTTTGGACATGATTAGGGGTTTTGAGGTTCGGTCGTGAATAATTGTGATCAGCTTTCTCCAATCTATGGGTATTTTCATCCTACGAAATATCTGCGATAATATGGGCGGCGGAGGGGGAATTATACAACATTAACTGAATAAATCTACTATTAAGCACCAACGCCTAAAAAAATCTACGAAAAGAAGAATTAGCAACAGCAGGCAAGGCATAAATAGTGAAAAGAAGTTCAATCTAAAAATGTATCTCATGCTTCGTAACGCACCAGATTTTCGTCTGCTTCCAGCTTTGTAGACCAATTTGCCAGCAGGGCAAAGTAAACAAGAAAGTTTGATATTGCTCTGGGGATGTTGTTTGGTGTGAAAATCGCAATAAACAGGGGAAGGGAAGTAGTTAGAGAGTGTTCGCGCGATACCGGAAGGTAGCAGTGCTTGGAAGCAATAGAACCTAGTACTGAGGTCCGCACTGAGAAAGGGGATAAAAGGCGAAGGAGAATTTTGGTTATGGTAAGACTCTTCTATCAGTGTTCTGCATCAACCTCGGAAATTTCCCTTGGAAGACGTAAGTTCCACAGGAAGAAAGCATATGCATACTTACATAGCTTCAGCTCTTCAAAGTTTTCTTCATTTTCTCCTCAGCATAAGAATTCGCTGGTATATGCAAAAAGTGATGGAGGGAGCGAAAAAATAGGAAACGAATTTTTTTGTAGATAGATTCCCCTCATAAGCTGCGACTTCAAAGTGTAGCGACATCCAATCTCAGCTGCCAAAAAAAAAAATAAACATGATCATAAGTCAGGGTTTTTCAGCAATTTCGTAATTTTAAAGCTTTCTTGCAGTTTTGTCTTTAATTTTCACATATCTATATCTTTTCTAGGCTGTAGAGCTGCGCAAACAAGCGCAACATCAAATTTGATGGTTCTTTCCGGACACAGGAAAAAGGTGCAAGTAGATTTTGAGCATGAAGGAAAATTTGTATCTATTGGGCACATAAGTCTCTATTAATTTTATACTGATGAAGAAACTAACTCGAGCTTCCTCATATGCCATAAAAGAGCAAGTAATCTAGTAAGTCCACACAAAAAATTGTTGGTACCAAAATTCTTCTAGACAAAATGCGAAAACAGAACAATGCAAATACACATGAAGATTGGCCGCTGATCGGAGCTTCTAACTGCTGAAATAGAAAGAGCAAAGTAGGCGAAAGTAAGAACAGCAAAAAGTCTGGACCCAAGACAAACTATTGTAATGGACTCGAGAGCTCGCATGCACTTTTCCGCGTAAAATGGGTAAGTGAACAATGCGAATAATTTTTAAGGCAGTGCTAATTTGGCATATTTGTTGGTTTTCCTGGACTCCGCTGTACTTTTTGAACGAGGCCAATTTGTGTCATCATGTCCTCAAAGTTTGTAGAAAATCATTGTAGTTTTGTAAAAATTCGTCAGGAAGTGACGTTGTTGGGATATCTCTAACCGAGAAGAATTTCAGGAGCAGGACTGCTCTTTATATTATAGAAAATACATCTGGGAAGTAAAAAATATTAAAGTTCATAGGCTGAAACGCTCAAGCATGAAGAAGAGATTGACCCAAGCGTTGAAAAAAAACGAATGATTTGAGCCCCTTTCTAAGTAAAAAATTCAGACAAAAACGTGACTTTAAGAATTTTCAACTGATAAAGGCGGTTATTTTCTATTCCACAGTTTTCAAAGAACAAATTGAAGCTTGCGCAAATGACTCAGCATAAACTTCGGCAGAAAAAGGCTGCTTAGAGCGAATCCAATCAGAAGCTTACGACTAGCGCACGACATTTAATCCAACACTGATGACGGATGAGAACTGCCTCACTCTTTGCTTCATCTTCAGCTCTTCCGCAGCACCCTCGTGATGATTTGCGCGATTCACTTTTGGCCAAAAAAATTGCTTTTTGCAAGCTTGTCAGCTTCTTAGAGCGATTAGATTATATTCATCCTGTTAAATTCAAATCGCGAAGGTAAAAATGAGAAATAATGGCACAGCAGCTGCTTTTGCCAACAGGTAGTCTTTGGCTAATTTGTAGATGATTGGAAAGTCCAATAGGGATGCCTCGGGTAATCGAGTATCTAAGGGGTAATGATACAAACCAGAGATTTTACGAGCTCTAAACGCTCAGTGGCGCACCCAGGATCTTCGTCCGTTGGGGGGGGGGCGACACAAAATTTTTCCTAGTGAAGGTGCGTGGCGTCAGCCACGCACTCCGAAAAAATTGTTGGTATGTTTCCTAAAAACTTTCCGAGTTCATAGCTCCGAAAATTTAGGAAAAAAAATTTTTTTTTGTAAAGCGAAATTGAATTTCTGGAAAATTTCAAAAAATATTTCAATATTCGCAAGTATTAGGTTGAACCGAAAGTTCTGTCGACCATTTTCAAAAAATCATAACTTCTTTCCCTCACAACGGTTTTGCACAATTCAAATTTTATCTGAAAGAGTAAAGCACGTAGTTTCCAAAAGTTCTCTGAAGACTTTCCAACTTGCTCAGATTGCAGAGATAAAAATGAAAGAACGAGATCATCCGAAATTCAGAATTTTTAAGCAAGAATTCTAAAAATTCAGAAAGTGTGCGATAAAATCCAGAAAAGCCATTATCCCAATTTTTCTTACATTTGATTACTATCTGAGTCAAGTTTGCGCTGATCGAGCCCTTCTTTCAAAAGTTATGATTTTTTGAAAAATAATGCCG
Source organism: Cylicocyclus nassatus (assembly GCA_958299035.1). Lineage (NCBI taxonomy): Eukaryota > Metazoa > Nematoda > Chromadorea > Rhabditida > Strongylidae > Cylicocyclus > Cylicocyclus nassatus. Next base: position 43,350,188 of record CATQJL010000223.1, on the reverse strand, counting down.
AAAAATCAATTTCCTAAGAATTCTTAAGAAATGGATTTTTTGGCATTTTTTTTCAAAAATTCATAACTTCTCAAAGAAGACCTCGATCAGCACAAGCTTGACTCAGATAGTAATCAAATGCAAGAAAAAATAGGATAATGACTTTTCTGGATTTTATCGCACTGTTTCTGAATTTCTAGAATTCTTGCTTAAAAAATTCCGAATTTCGGATGATCTCGTTCTTTCATTTTTATCTCTGCCGCCTGAGCACGTCGGAAGCTGCCCAAGGAGCTTTTGGAAACTACATGCTTTACACTTTCAGATAAAATTTGAATTGCGCAAAATCGTTGTAATCGAAAGAAGCTATGATTTTTTGAACATGGTGCGACAGAACTTTCGGTTCAACCTAATATAAACAAGTCATTTGCAGCCATGTAAGTAACTTTTGAAAATTTCGCGACCCGTTGTCGGAGAGGGGGAAGACCGCCACTGTGAGCGCTCTATAAATTCTTTGGTCTTCAGAGTAGAAGAAAAATTTGTAACAGTAGCTATTTTGGCTCCCAGTCAAAAGGTCTGTCCCTTCAATGTCTAAGGAATACATGGAGTACAATACAATACAGTGTATGTATCTATTAACGAATTTGCGAATAAATTATATCTCTGACCTTGTATACACTGATTACAAAAATAAAAGACACAGACTATTCTTCTAATTGTAAGAAGCGAAGAAGGAAAAAAATTGGCCTCATATGACTCCGAGGGGCATAAAGAGCTGGCATATAGCTGGCTGTAAGAAGCAAAGCTTCTTCAAAGGTTCTTCAAAGTCCTGCAAAAAGAGATGTCTATCAACGCGGAGCTATGTAAGCAGAGTTTTTTCGACCCCATCTGTAAATTGGCAATCATTCTTCAAGACGCACTTCCATCTTGGCGCGCCTCTCAACGGATTGTTTTAGAGTGGGAACTAGATCCGGAACTAGAAAACTACTTAATACAACCTAATGCGCTGAAGGAATGGATAGAGCTTTTGGTAAATTTGAGAGTGAAGAAAAGATAAATAGACTAAACGAGTATATGTTGTTTGTTCCCAATAATTTAGCTACAAGACGTGTTTCATACAAGTCGCATTGTGACAAGAATTCACTCAACAGTTCGTCATCTGCTACCGTTATCAAACAAGAAAAAATAACGTTCTGTGGCCTACATTTTTCATGGAAAACGAAAGCAGAACTGTGAGGATGTCTGCAGCTTCGAGGATTTACCGCTCTGGACGGAGTCAAAACAAAGCAAAAACGAGGCGAAGAACTTCATAAATGTGCATATTTCGTTCTTTCGCTGTCCTTGAAGGCAGTATCCAGGCAAAGTCTATCCACCCGATTGGTACCTAGTCTACAAGAAGGCCCTAGGAGTAGGACTCTGCGGCACTAATGTGGCCTCTGAATGAAAAAAATAACCTTGAGATCTTTGAAGAATCTAACAAGCCACCAGAGGTGCGATGGGGGGAGCCGGGCTTACCAAAAGTGAAGGTGGTCCCAGCTACCACTGGCCGGCCAAAAGTGAAGGTGGTAGTGCCGGACACTCACCTCCCAAAAACGTCGACCGGGTTGGGGGGGGGGGGGGGCGGGAGCAGAGCATTAACGTCTATACTTCCAGGTCGTTGCCGCCAGTGCGCGGAAAATAAACGAACCAATGCAAAAAGGATCATTGAAAGCATTTTTTTTGTATACAGCGTCATAAATATCTAAAATAAACATGCTTATTAAATAGTATATTTGGAAGTAAAACACAGCGGAACTGTACGTATTTTATTAATTAAATTTTGTTATAATGTACGGCAAAGACAGTAGATTGATCCAGGCAGTAACCGCCGAGAACCAGAATTTCAAATGATAAAATAATGAAAAATCGTGAAAAATCATTTCACTGTTATAAATCTGCTGGCTGAAGACCTCCGCGGTTGCGACTTCATAGGTTTTGAAGGGTAAGTGTTATTCTACCAGACAGTGAAAGAATCAGTTTGATTCGAGGAGTGGCCGCCGAGAACGAGGATTTTGAAAACCCTTAAAAATCTTCTCAATTTTAGGTTGCTTAATGACAACTGACATTTAAACTCTTATAAATCCGGACTTTGAACGTGTGTGATGTTGCGACTTCATAGGTTTTGTAGTCTGACAAGGGAAGTTCACCTAGTCGAAGTGGCGATTCGGAAGGAGATTCATACCAATGGATAGAGCTTGAAACGCTGATCTCAGATATAAATTCTATATCTGCGACGCATTGTTCTGAAAAAAGTTATGAGCTTTTCCAAAGCCAAATTTTAGCGTATTTTGAGTGGCAAAATCGAGATAATCTCTACACAAAAGTGTGCAAACCTAGGCAAACCACTTAGTAAGCATTGTAGGTCTAATTCGAGTTCATCCGAACGCTTTCCAGTGTTTTCCGACCATGTTGTTTATCCATAGGTCGTCATTTCATTCCTAGATCACACTTCCATTATGTGTATAAAAAGCCCAAAACTCCATCTAGAAGAACGCGTCGCAGATATTGGAGATATATTTGAAGGACATCGTTTTACGTTCTATCCATCAATAGTTTCCAAAAAGCGTTCGACGCGTTTTTCTAGATGGATGTTGTGGGACTTTTTTGTACACATAATGGAAGTGTGATCTAGGAATGAAATGACGACCTGTGGATAAACAACATGGTCGGAAAACACTGGAAAGCGTTCGGATGAACTCGAATTAGAACTACAATGCTTACTAAGTGGTTTGCCTAGGCTTGCACACTTTTGTGTAGAAATTATCTTGATTTTGCCACTCAAAATGCGCTAAAATTTGGTTTTAGAAAAGCTCGTAACTTTTTTTAGAACATTGCATCGCAGATATAGAAGGTATATCTGAGATCAGCTTTTTGAGCTCTATCCATTGGTATAGAACTTCTTCCGAATCGCCACTTCGACTAAGTGAACTTCCCTTGTGAGGTTTGCCCTATCAGAATATGTTTTAGCTGTATCGATCCAATGAAACATCGCCGAGATCCAGGCTCTTAAAAAAGCAGGTAAAAAACCGTTTTTCAGCTCATAACTTCTTCAGAATTGCATAATTCATGTTGCAACTTCATAGGTTGGATTCTCCTCATCAAGAGCCTTTACATGATATATAATATGTGGGGGATTCACGCCTCCCACGGCATATGCTCGGGGGTGGAGTACCTCTCTTCACTAATTCTCCACTGGCCTCCCGCCAATACATTGAAATGGGCGGGGTGGAGAATTAGTGAGTACTCCACCCCGGGTTAGAGCCGCAAGAAACATTGAATCCCCCACATATTATATATCATCTGGAAGCTCTTGAAGAGGAGAACCTAACCTATGAAGTCGCAACATGATTCATGCAGTTCTGAAGAAGTTATGAGCTAAAAAACGGTTTTTTACCCGCTTTTTTAAGAGCCTGGGTCTCGGCGATGTTTCAATGGATCGATACAGCTAAGACATATTCTGATAGGGCAAACCTCACACTATAAAACCTATGAAGTCGCAACATCACACACCTTCAAAGTCCGGATTTATAAAAGTTTAAATGTCAGTTGTCATTAAGCAACCTAAAATTGAGAAGATTTTTAAGGGTTTTCAAAATTCTCGTTCTCGGCGGCCACTCCTCGAATCAAACTGATTCTTTCACTGTCTGGTAGAACAACACTTAGCCTTCAAAACCTATGAAGTCGCAACCGCGGAGGTCTTCAGCCAGCAGATTTGTAACAGTGAAATGATTTTTCACGATTTTTCATTATTTTATCATTCGAAATTCTGGTTCTCGGCGGTTACTACCTGAATCAACCTACTACACAGATATATGCTCTTAATACTTTCTTTTACATTCCTTTTGCTTATTTTCCTTCTTTTGAGCTTTAGCAAAAAAAAGTTTTTCAAACCCAAAAGTGAAGGTGGTCACCCTGTACCAGCTCAAAAGTGAAGGTAGGCGGAGAATCGGCTCCGACTATCGCACCTCTGCAAGCTACGCCCGTCATATTAAGCTCCGCCCACCCAGATACTGAAAATCGGCTGCGCCCTCAGGACAGGATTCCCAGAAATAAGATTTTTGGGGCTTTGCACATTTTGAGCCTTTTAAATGTAAGCAAGGCCACGGAAATGCTCCAGAATGATAACATTGGTGGCGAAATTTTGGGTGGACGCTGCCTTAAAGTGAGGGAAGACAATTTTTTGAGCCATGTCAATAAAAGCATACGCTGTAAGTATAGGCTGGTCCAAAAGTCTTACCCCAAAAATTCAAAATTGCTTCAGTGAAAAGTTACGATAGATTTGAGTAGGTCACGAAACAAGATTTTGGTAATTTTCCAGCATTTGAACAGCTACTGGCAATAAAAATGCATATCTCCTGATAAAATGCTCTGTTAGAAATTTCGTTGAAAACTATAGAAATTTTTGCGGAAAAAGTTTCAAGTTTTTCATATTTATGCAGCATTCGTGTGTATGCCAATGAAAACGCAGACAAATGCATAACTTACATCCGGTTAGTACCAATTTTGCGACCGCTTAATAATCATAGATTGTCAAAATTTAGAAGGAGTCATGCTCTCCGCGTCTCTGAAAGTCTAAAACATGGAAAAACAATATTGCCATCCCCTACAGATTTGTTGAACAACAGAACTACACTGTTCAGCTTCTTTCTTCTAAGACCATGATTTTTCATTTCAAACGTGTTATGTTATAATTTACTTTTCATTGCACTACCACAAAATGTCAAAATTATTAAAGCAAGAAACCTTTTGCAAACTGAAGGTTAGCTTCTCAAGCTTCACAGCCTTTTAAAAGAAATGCGCTTTTTATACCCACTTTCTAGGGAAAAGGTGAGGCAGAGAATGAGGAAGTGCAGGGTAAACGAAAAAGCCGTCGGCTTTGAAATGAAAATTGGCAGCATGTCAAGTAAGGATCACTTTGACGAGCATAATATGCACATGATCACTCATCTTAGCTTTATAGTGCTTTAACAGATAAAGGGCAGAAGAAGTGTGAATTGCGTAAAAAATAGAAATTTCATAAGAGCAAATCTCAGCGACAGACAGAAGAGAATACAAAAGATAATTTAGTGATATTATGTACTGTTTGCATGAGTTCCGACAACGATTTAAGATTCAACGAACTAAAAAGCAATTGTTTCAAGTCAGCTGGTAAAATATTCATTCAGGCGCTAAGTTCTTACCATGAAAGAGTAGTGTCTTATTTCCATCTCCGCTTACTTAGATCTATTCACAAAGAGTTACGAACAAAGTTCAACTCCCCATTTTTGCGCTTGAATGCATTCGAGAACTCGGAACCCGGGCGAGACTGGACTAGATTTCCTTTCCCGACGGAGGTCTAGAGATTAGCTGCCCTTGTGAAGATTTGAGTTGTGCCAGTAAATCTGGAATGAGATGAATAAACTCAAAAAGTTGAAATTTGGTATGTCAGGGAAGTTTAGGGAAAGATGATACCTTCTCTCAACTCATCAGACATGCACTCTTTTTCAGTTTTCAGATGCTATCCAAAGCTCTAAAATCAAAGCATAAATGATGGGATAAGATCTAAAAGGTTGCCCAAAACGCAAGTGCAAGTCAATTCGGGACGGAAAGGATGATATTGTCTTACATCGGATCAAATATACATTTTCTTACCTTTGCAATTGCTGTTCAGAGCTGTGAGATCGAAAATAAATCTCTGAAACATAAGTCTTGCAACGAAAAGCTAATTAGTTCATTAAAATTTAGAACATATTTGATTTTATACCATACTTTTCCATCTATGTCTTATATGTTTTGTTACGTATTAGATTTCAAAAACAAAAAAAAACTATGCATTGGTGTTTTCCCGTAGGAACGTCAGATCAGCCCAAAATTTTAGTCCAGAAGTGTAGGTCATGGACCCAAATCTAAGATCAAGTAGTGGAATAGACTTAGCATTTTTAGTTTATAAAAGGCACCAAAACTCCCAAAACTCGAATGTTATCAGCAGGGCTCGGCACGAGGTGGCTTACAAGCAAGCTGGGTATCGTTTTTGGGATGAAAAGCAAAGGGGGTTTCGTTTTTGTGACCGAAGACACACGCAAAATCGGCGATTTGGCGACGTTTTTTTTTAGTCGACGTTTCGTTTTTTGGAGGATTTTTAGGGAAAATGGTGGGGGTCAAAGGGGACTTCGTAAAAATACCCAAAAGTCAAGGGGGACTTCGTTTTTCGCATTTTCATCTAGCCACCTCGTGCCGAGCCCTGGTTATCAGCTGTACTGTCGCTATGTCAACAAGGATTTTTTGAATGCCCATAAAAACGCTTGGTTTTCTCAAATTATTTTTTAAACTCCGAACAACTTTTGTATGGAATACAAAGAATGCTTCAGAAAATATTAATGCAAATGTGCGAACCTAATGATCAGTGTTGTTGAAAACGAAAGCACATACAAAAACATGCAATTTTCTGGACCCGGACCCCTACAATACAATATTTCCTCAATCCAAACGAGCAATATTCTACCCAGAAGTATCTGGAGGGAATGACTACTCGTTATGGATCATAGGAAGTACAGAAAAGAATTGTAAGTTTGCCCATTTTGCACGGGGAGGGAGGAATAGCGGGCATTGGACCCAACTTCCTGCAGGCAAGTGATTGTTTTCTCCACAAGCAGTGGCTTGCTAGGCGAATAGTAGTTTGGCTCCTCGCAACTAACTTTCCGAAGAGGACCACATTGTTGCTAAAAAGGCTTGTGGCTAGTGCAAGGACAAAAGAAAACACCTTGAAGAAAAAGAAGAAAACTAGTACGAGGGTAAGCTGCTCTTTTTCAAGATAAACTTTTTGGACAGTACTTTTCAAAAAGAAATAGTGCGCTGTTATGAGATATGGAATGAATTGAGGAGAGTCCCTTTGTGGCAGTAAGCATGGAGCACAATTGTAAGCAACAATTGAGATTGTTGCTTACAATTGTGCAAATATTCGACTTTGTAACAATTGAGATTAGCATCTTCAAAGATGGGAAGACCCTCAAAAATGAGAGCGCATGACATTAGAAATTCGCAGCACGACTTCATTGGCATGACCATTTATCACTGATCAGTTTCTTGAGATTCAATTAGTGGGAGTTGAAATGAGATTAGAGAGACCTCTAAAAGTTGTTGACACCAAGCAAAGGTGAAGAGATGTTTACCTCTCACAGTTGGATTCCCCGACAAACTCAGGACCATTCATGACTTATCCAACTTTAGAGGAAATGGAGCAGAGGGACATGAAATTTATTGAATCTTTGGATGATCACGAACTTTTAAATATGACTGATACGGTAAGTGAGTGAGAATTACAGTTGTTTGTTATGATTAAGTGCTTCCATCCTACAATACAATGCTTCTCTTCCAGCCAACCCTCCTGTGAGCAAAATTGACTCAAAGCTTCTCGAGCAAAGCAATCACCAACTTTGAATTCGCTTAAGCGTGTCTTCAACTGACTTGTTGGAGTAGAATGCTTAAAATTTCGGTCTTCAAGCCTCAGAGCCTGCGAAAAACAGTCAGTAGAAAATAGTAGAAAGTGTAGAAATTAAAGTATTCAAGAAGATCTCGTACACTTGATATGATTTCATATCATAAAAACATCATAATGACATAATTTTCCAATGAACAATGTACAGTTATTTAGTCCTGGAAAACCTTGCACAATTATCCACAGATACCAGTGGCGGGCCGAGGCCCCCTTCCCCCCCCCCCCCCGAGAATGGGTCGCGAAATTTTTGAAATTTACTTACGTGGGTTACAAAAATGTGTAAGTGACCTGTTTATTTGAGTAAATAATTGAAATAATTCTTAAATTTTTTGAGACTTACTTGGACCAATCGCTCAAAAAGTTCCCATAAAATATCCGAGTAATGCTCCTAAACTTTATGAGGATTGTCTATCTGTTACCTATCACGAAACAGTTGATACGTTTGATTCAATTTAGCGTGTTTCTCTCATATCGAATTCGGTAAGGTAAGCAGCATTTGAGGTGATTCAACACTGTTCAGTTTTTCATACAAGCAAAACAGCCCGAAACGTTTTGAGAGAAATCTGGTTTCAGCATTCTCAAGAACCTTCTCCATCATCTTGTTTCCACTTGGGCCAACTACCCGCTGGCGCTTGTTTCGCCACTTATTAAAGGCAGTGTCTCACCAAAATTTAGTTGTCGAGATTTTTGCATTTTGCAAGGCTGTCGGACCCTGTCTAGCACTGTATGGGCTTAAAATCGCACGAAGTTCCCAAAAACCGTTTTCTGGAGGCCCCGCGGAAGCAACGTGGACGAGTTGTACCTGCCAACTTCAGCCTCAGCCACAGTGGCAGCAACACAGGGGAGGTGGATGCCAAGTGGAGGGACATGTTCAAACGCGCAAGGGGGGAGACCGAAAGAGTCGTCCGCGCGTACCAACTGGCTCTCCGCGTACCACTTCGAGAAAATTTTTCTCAGCGTGGAGGGGGTCAAAGTGGGACTTGTTGCAACGGCCTATTTAGAGGTCCCTATAATAGAATACGTGAAGATCCGCGCGACCTCAACTTTGGTGAGAAACTGCCTTTAAATGATCAAAAAATTATTGTCCACACCTGTCAAATACGTAGATAACATGTCAATCTTTGTGACACGTGGCAGGACGTTTACCCGTCTTCCTGTGAAGTTGAAACCAGAGTTAAGCAAGAGGTCAAGTACAAGTCCTTTTCAATTACCTAGTTGGAATGATGCAGTCAAAGCACTGTTTCCGTTGATCTGCGTTGTAGAAATGATTCCGACACTTAAAATCAACAGCAAAGAATAACAAACTGAATAGTTCCTGATGAACTGGCGCACGAATTCAATTCTAGGAGAGCCCGGATTTTGAGCGGGTACAATGCATCAGAAAAATTTGAGGCAATCAAAAGCGGAGAAAACAAAATATGTATCAGCTGGAGTCGTCGCTATTGTTGAAGCTTACACTCTTTGCAAGGAGTTACTAAAAAAAGACTCGAAACTCAAACAGCTGGATAATCATGACCACTGGTCATGATTATCCAGCTGTTCGAAGTTCGATTCTTTTTTCTGCCCTGAGTGCGATGAAGTTCTGAGTTTTTGATTGTAATCCAGCTAGCCCGTAGGCTCAAATACTCTTTACATACAGGACATTCGCCTTTCCTCGCTATGTATGTGGTAGTGCAGGCTCAACGTGGTAGTGCAGGCGCAGGAACCTACATAAACGCTTGTGTTTCTTGAAAGTTCAATATAGTGTGACGCAACTGCAAAGGTGTGTCAGCCACACTTATTTCATTGTGCCACCATAAAATTTACCACAGGAAGACTTCGAGCGCAAGTTTCACATATCATACAGTAATCTAAACCTCGTGGGTTTCATGGAAGTGATTTGAACTGATCCACCTGCATCAATCTTATTAACGATTTTTGAGCACAAGCGCCTTTTTTAGAAAATGCGATAAACGAAACTATAATCGGAGTCCTATTCCATTGTTTGGCATGTATTGAGAAGGTTTTTAATGTGGAGCAACCAGGAATAGCGCTATTGAGTTAGTTAGGTATCTCATTTCTAGTACAAAGTTTATTAGCTTTAAAAGTACCCGTTTCAGTCAGTGGACCTAATAAAGATCGTTTGATTAAACAAACACCTAGAATTTTACCGTTTGCCGGGCTTTTTGAAAGAAATGCACAAAACCATCGGTACGATGTGAAAGAGCGTAGTCGGAAGCAGTATAAGCAGTACAAGAATGAGTTTAGGGGTCAATCTTAGAGAAGCACAATGTGCCGAACATGTTCTTGGTCAGTTCATAATTGTACGAACACTTCAATAAGGGTTCTTTTTTCGCTCGATGCTGCAACATTTGGCGTTAAAATTTCCATGTAAGGCTACGATCTCAAGGTCTGAGATACATTCTACGTGAACCTAATAGCGTTTGAAAAGGGGAACTTTACTCTACTTTGAGGATCAAAATGGCTCCGGGCCAAGTCGGTGCCAAAAAATGCCTGTTTTATTAAGATTTTAGAGCTTTATCCAGCTCGTTCGGATAAAGAATGAAAGATCATTGAATGTGAAATCCAACGCACACATATTCAAGTTCGTTCCAATTGCCAACCCAGACTCAAAGTCACCATAGGGTTGGCACCCTTTTGAGCCTCAACATTCGAATTCTGTTTTCCGCAAGATTTTGTGATGAGGCTAATGCATCGTTTGTATGATGATGTTTCTGTTCTAGAATTTTTAAGTTCTCCGTAAAGCTATCTTCAAAGCTCTGGAGCTAACTAGGGGAGCTACCTAAATTAGCTCGTTCTTTTGGCAAGGTACATATACATTCTGAATCAGCTTCAAACGCTGATCCTAAAAAAGCTGTTTCTAGCTGCCGAGCACCATTCCGAAGCGAGTTATGGGTATTTTCCTGCGCAAAATTGGCATACTCATCGACTTACTGGCATCACGGCTCATCATCTAAGTGCTAATACACCTGCGTTAAGCTTCTTTTTAGTGAGAAAAGATTGTATTTGTACTATTTTGATACCTCAGCACCTTCTTCTTGCAGACATTTATCTACAGGCAGTCTTTCCATGTTCGGTAGTACCCCAATTTTGCGCAGAGAAAAGCCTATAACCCGCTTCGGAATGGTGCTCGGCAGCTAGGAATAACTTATTTGAAATCAGCGTTTGAAGCTGATTCAGAATTATGTCACTTGCCAAAAGGCCGAGGTAACTTAAGTAGCTTTCCTTATAAGAAGCAAGAGAAGGCATGCTTGTGTTGATTTGTCCCTTCATTTTCTTTGGATGAAGAGTGCATGGTGGAAACGGAGTGCTTTCATTCAAAATTTTCACACAGGATACAAAGTCTTATACATCATACGCAATATCGAGTTTTCGATGTGCTTACAATACTACAAAAATTTGCGGACGGCACAATTCGGTACTGCTATGATGTGTAAGACTTTGTATATTGTTTGAAAAGTTTGAACGTAGAAAAAGGAAATGCTGCATTGCTACCAAGATACTTACTTACTTAGATACATAGATGGCTCGTCTTCGCATGACGTGCGGGCCTCAGCGCAGAATTTGTTAGTGATTCCTGTCCCTTGCTTCAGACTTCCACGATCTTCTTTGTTGTGTCGGTGCTGCGTGCTCGAGTTTCAGATGCGAAAACCCTATCCAGATGATTTCTCAGCTAGTCTATCCATTCCACGAACACGTCTGCCCACCTTATTGGAGGTCTTCCTTGGGAGCTTTCGATTCGCGAGGAAACCACTTTGATGTTCTTAATGTTCATCTGTTGTTTGTTTATGTGACCGGCACATCGATGTTTCGCTTTCGCAATTCAGCTGGGTCACAAAGTCGGAGTCGGGACATTCGTCTTACATCCATACCTCCAAAGGCCGAAGTCCGACAAGATGTTGTTTCTGTTGAGTTATGTTTAGAAGACCTCTAATGCTCTGTGTGTAGTTCTGAGAGCTTTCGACGTGGCTACAGTTTTGGCCTTAGTCTCAGCTGCATAAGAGGGGGTTGGGGAACGATCAAGTCGAACAAATGGCTCGAAGCTCCGCGACCGTTAGTTAAATGGTGCTTACTTCAGAGGCCAAGCTTTCAGGCTGCTCTTTTTCTCCTGTTAAAGGCGCCGTCCCGGCAAAAAGATGGTTGCCGGGTTTTTGTGGCGATGTCAAAGTAGACCCCCCCTACCTAAGCGATGACTGAAGTTCGGAGCAGAAAAGAGGGACTACCAAGCCTAAAATACGCTCCAAAAGTGGCCCGGATCTTACGGTAGGCTCGGGGGAGTACAAGATGCGTGCAAGGTGGAGACGCAGAGTTGTTGCAGGACCCTGCGCTCTTGACTGTGTGCGCTATGCGTGCTCTGGCCTTGCAGTTCCAAATCGATTTGTGGGCGGCATTCGGGCCTACCGTAAGATTCGGGCCACTTGGGGGGAGGGGCGATTTGTAGACTTCGTAGACCCCCTTTCGCGCTGCAAACTTCTGTCTTCGCTTAGTTAGGGGGTCTACCGTTACATTAATACCAGAGCCAGGTACCCTTCAATCTGGTGGGACACTGCCTTCAAGTTCTTCCCTCAAGACGTTCTCCATATTCGCCAAGCCTCCAAAGAATACGTAAGAGAGACTCTTCGTAATAAGGGTGAATTCCATTTCCATTTCCGCATTTTCGAAAGGGACATGAAGTGATTCCCACCAGGGCCCGGCGGGGGTGGCGCTTTCACAAGCTGGATATCGTTTTTGGCCCGAAAAAGCAAAGGGGAAGTCGTATTTTTGGGTCCGGGGCGGAGCCCCGGACCCAAAACACGACTTCCCCTTTGTTTACCGATAAACAATGCACATATCATTCTTTATTCATCATTCCTTGTTGATGCTACTGTCCTATGAACTTAGATTCCAGCAATGTGAAGATTCTGTGCTCCGATTGCTAGCCTGCCCGCAGGCGGGAATTCAAATCGCAATTCTTGTAAGAGGAAAATAACAAAATAGGCTCGTTTTCAATGCACAAGTAACGATATGGCACCAAATTTGCTGTGTAGTTGGAGGACCATGAGCACAAAAAAAGTATGAAGAATTATGAGAAACTTATGTGAATTTAAAAAATGATGAGTGTTTTTCGAAATTAGGTGGCTCCCGGAGCACCTAGGAGCCACCTGGGGTGGCTCCCTGCTTCCCTTCACATAATTTCCCGGATTTCTTTACATAAATGTGGACTAGGTCGAGAATATTACTATATGTTCAAATTCGCTTCCAAGACCACCAAGGCACCGCTTCGATGCAGCCCCAAATAGGGTTCACAGCGTTATGATCGGCCTCGGAAAGCGCGCTCCAATCGCAATCGGCTATTGTAAATTGTAAAGTTTCGCAGCTGACTAATAAATGAGTAGTATCTTAGATATATAAACGTCAAAGTTTGTGCAAATCTTGACCCTATGTTTTTTTTTATAGATTCCTTTGCGGATGAACCCATTGAGCTGAAACCTTGATGACCCGGGCTGGACCAGGAAAGCCAGGTAGTACTACTATAATAAGCGCTAAGGCCGCCCATCTTATTATTTGGGCATATCTGTTTGTCAGGGACTTACGGGGTCAAAAATGGGGTCAAAGGGGAAGTCGTAAGAAATTTTGGCTTCAAAGGGGATATCGTTTTCAAAATTCTGAAATGCCACCTCCTGCCGGGCCCTGATTCCCACTTCGTTCAGTTTCTTAGCATCGTCTCGTCTTCAATGATACTGCTCGAAAAGAAAACGATGTCATCTGCAAAACGAAGGTCCGACAGGAATCTCCATCAACTTGTATGTCTCTCTCGTCAGAGTCCAGTGACTTCATCACCCACAGCAAGCGGCGGTGATACAGTTGCAACAACGGAGTGTGTCCAAAACTGCGGAGTTTTCGGAATTCGTGGGATCTACCATAGTCTCTTCTTACAGATTCGAATAAAATTGTTCCAAAAGAAGTACCCTATTTTTAGGTGTATAAGCCGCACCCTTTTTGCTCTAAACGAGAGCAGACCCAGGCGTGCCGCCGCGCGTATGTCTTGCGAAGCGGTCGCCTTATCGCATACTGCTCTCACTTAACGCGCTCAGTGATGACAGTAGGTCTTTTGGCGTGTTCGCCTATAGAGCGAAAAGGGTGCGGCTTATACACCTGAAAATAGGGTAGTAGCTAAATCTCGCAAGTCCCGCAAATCCCGCGAATCCCGCGAATCCCGTGAAACCGCGATCCTAGAATCCCGCTCAAAATCTCGCAATTTTATACACATTCCCATTGTTACCATTGTAAGAGAGCAGGGTGAGTAATGAGATCTCTCAGATCTTTTCAAATTTCTAGCTATTGCATAGGCTTTGTGTTTATTCTCCCAGGCTCTCTTCTCGCCCTTTGCTTACAGATCGGTGGCACGATAACTCGACGAGCAGGGCATAAAGACCAGAGGCGGAACGGTACGGCAGTATGGTGAATGGACGTCTGGCGACGTGTCCTCTTTGGGTCGCCAGACCCGTCTCCCGTGCTTCGTTCAGGATCCTCACTTCCAGTTGATCTCGATTGTGTTCTCATTGATATTGATGTGTTGTCGTTCCGTTCTTGCCCATAAATGTATATCTTGTTGATGTGTTTGTTTGCTGTACAGCTGAGACTAGTGATTGGTGAGGGCAAGTTATAAGGCCCGATCAGAGAGAGGCTGATCGTGGTTCCTTTAGTGGTAGCAGCGAGTGCGGGCTTTAGAAGCCCGCGTTTTCACCGACCTTCCTCTCAGTAGGGTGAACCTCTCAGGAATAGCCTGAGGGATGACCGGTCAGCCTCAACCGGGGAGAAAGGCTTTACCTAGGTAAGTTTTTAGGCTTGGACTGATCACCCAAGATTACCTATGATTTTTCCTTGTAAATCCTTCTCTTTTTGCTTTTGTGGTTTGGCGTCACGTCGGTGAAATAAGGATTAGGAACGACGGTGGGTACCCAGTAAGTTCATCCTCGTCGCCGTAAGGGACCAGGAGAAATAAACCGGTTTTACTTTTGCGCAGTTAGCACGAGACGTATTCTGTCTACTGTCCTGTATATTCTGTTCGAGTGAATTCAGCTCGCTACGCAGCCGAATTTCAAATTTCCTTCACCATGCTCCTCGCTGAACAAAGAACCGATACGGTTCTACTGCGAGCATGCGCGCATTCAAAGCATCAAAAGCTTCCGGGCAGAGCTCTTTGTCTTCACACGCGTGATTCCTTGAAAGGCGTATCGACTGCAGTTTGAATTTTAAGCCTTGCGCAACTTTTGTACCTATTCTTCGCAATTGCAATTTGAATTGAAATGTTGTCTTGCATGGACGTTTCGTGTAATCATACTGTAGCCGCGCTGTAGCATTCTCAAGCGATAGCATCTAAAAACATCGCTGTTTCCGCTTTCCCATGCTTCTGCTAAATGCCATCAGATAACCCGAGCTTCTCAAAATATCACAACCTTTCACATACTGATCATTTACTAAGATAAGTGTTCCGCTTGTATATATGCCGTGATGCCGACATCTCACCATTCATTTTCGTTGTGTTCAGAACGTAGCGAGGGTATCTCTCCTCCTACATTCGCCTCATACAGCATTCCTCTTACGCGTTCTCAGTGTCATAACCGAGTTACATCGTTATCCACGCAACTTTCGGAGTCCTCTGGTCCTCCTCCAAGTCTAGTAAGCGAACGTTCAGACTCGGCAGTCTCTAGGGAAATGTCTTCCCCCTCAGGGGAATCATCTCCTAATTCCTTCAGCGGCCTGGCCTTCGGGCAGCTCGCGCCCAAAACAATAAATTTATTCTCCGGTTCTAATAACCAAGAATTCGCAGCTTGGCTAAGGAGATTCGAGGACACTATCCGCATGACCAATCCTCTTATTCCAGAGCAATTGAAGACCAATACTCTAGTGGCCTTTCTTGATGGCGAAGCCCGCGATTTAGTGGAGGACATGCCAGATACGGACAAGAACTCCTACGATAAAATAGTAAGTCGTTTAAAAGAGCATTTTGAGTCCATCAGTTTTCGAAGTTTTGCTCGGCAGCAACTTTCTGAATGTAAGCAAGGGCAAACAGAAACCGTTGGGGATTTTGCAGAAAGGGTCAAAAAACTGGTGAAAATAGTAACCCAGGGGCAACCTAAGAATATCCAGAATGAGAGATTACTGGATGAATTCGTAGATAGACTGAAACCAGCCCTCAAGTTCCATGTCCGACCAACAAATCCAACCACTTTTGATGGCGCAGTATTTACGGCATTAACATATGAATCACTCTTAAATGATTACGCAAACTCCTTGACTATCTTTCCAACGAACCCACCACCAGCTCCAGCGGTCAATTTGCTCACCGCAAGTCGAAACCCTGCTAGAGATTATCAACCAACCTTCCGCGGTAATGACCTGCGAAATCCGCCGCGCCCTGCGTATAAGTATCCTTCACGAAATTGGAAGCGCAACATGAACTCTAATATCAAATGTTATCGTTGCGGCCAAATGGGCCATATGCAAACATCCTGTCAGCTAGCGCGACCACGTAGCAACCCGAATCCGCAATTTTGGCGCCGCAGAAACCAGACTTTCATTCCTCCGGCCAACATTAACATCCCTAACCGCCGCTATGTAGACAATAGCTTCCGCTATACCAATACTCGGCAGAACACTGCTTTTGCATTGCAGCCTGAACCGGACATAGCAGCATCCACACTAGGTCCGCCGTCCGACCAATACTCAGATCCCAAGGATGCACACATCGCAGCCCTAATCAAACGGAATAACGAGCTTGCAGACCTAGGGTTTAGAACCCAACAGCTGCAAGTTGACGAATCACCCCCCAGCACATATCAAGCTCCAATGACAGCTCCTCCAAAAGCGCTATTCACGTTTGCACTAGTGCTAACTTTATTAACGCAAGTAGCCTTAGGACACTTACCATCAGCTTACCTATGTTCAAATAAGTCCCCATCCAATTATTGGAAGTTACCATCTGAGCTCGACTGCGCGAGTATAATCCCAAATTGGACTGCTCCCGTAAGGCCCCTAAAGCTGAAAGTGTATAGACCAAACACGATACGGTACCAGAGTACAGCCGACGTTTGTCGTATTATTACGCAAACTGTAACATACTCAGTCAACTTCTTTGGAGCTCGCTTTCAACACTCCCAAACCAAGGAGCATACCGTATCCCCCGGCACATGTAAACATATGGTGCGTCAAAAATCGTGCGCTCACGGCGAACTTTCAGCGGTTGGTAAAGTTTGGAAGACTAATAATAAAGTAGAAATTGATTGGCCAAGCGCACCGTTCCACTGTTGTTCAGAACATATCCTAGTAGTTACTAATTGTATAACATTCCAGGCAAGCGTCTACGCATACCATGGATCCACAGCCATCGAAAGCACAGTTGGCCCACTGGAGGGATGCTCTTACGAAGACGGCACTTGCAACACGAAAGAAGGGGCAGCAATGGTATGGACGCCTGAGGCCCAGGAGAAATGTAAGTATATTTTAGTTGCTTTGATGAAAGGCACTCTAGTAGATAAAGTATGGTTAAGTGATACTAAAGAATTTGCTCTCTCTCTTGCCTCTTCTACTCCTCAGATCCATGATTGTGAACACTTCCTCATCCCTACCGATCAGGGATATGCCGTAGAACTTTTGTCCCCCATGCTTCGTCCAAAACGCTCAATACAACCCCCTATTTTGCAACGTGTGGGATTGACCACAACTAATCAGCTCGCCGCTCAATTACTGGCCGTAGAAGACAATATGCAGAATAGCCTTAGCACATCGTTACATTACTCTATCATGAATTTATGCAAATCCATCAACTCTATGACCTCCTCATTGATCGCTGCTGTATCTGCAAATCCAACCCTTGCAATGCGTAATGTTCTTCACCGCTCTGACATACAAGCTACATTCTTGGGCAATCATATCGTCCGCACCAAATCTTGCATCACAATATCAAATTCTTCTTATAGTTTGATCCGCTTCAATTCTTCTTGTTTCTCCCTCCCTCTCGTTGAAATTGCTCTTCCGGATAAGTCACACTGGAGCACCTTTATCGATCCTACGACAAGTATCCTAACAAAAACAGCCACTAAAATTCCTTGCGAACCCTCCATTTCATTTGAGTTCCCCACAAATTACGCAATTATTAAATTTTTCCCGTTAACGGCAACTTATCAGCGCATCTCACCATCGGAAGTAGTTAATCTGCAGTACACCGCAAACTCTCCACAGAAGGATATTCGCCCAGCGCTTACACTCTTTCACAATCTTGTCATCACAAACATCACTGAATTCTTGCCAGATCAGCAATTTACCGAACTATGGTCGGCATTTGAGAACTCTCACACCACTCTCAACGAGCATCTGCAGATACACTCCGGTTCCTCCTCACATTCCTCATTCTCGCTCCCCAAAACAGATGAAATCAATCTTAGCTTAGGATCCATTTTTGCCACGTATATTTATCAGCCCTGGATCGCCATATGCTGCACCATAGTCACTATTAAACTCCTAGGACGCCTGTTACTCATCTATCTTAAGACACAAATACCCTTACCATTCAATATATACAACCATAGCAGCAAACCCGTAGCGTCACAGCAAAATAGAGCGGAGGGCCCGCATCCTCAAACAGATTTATATCCACTTCAAAATTTCCCAAAGGTCTACAATGTGGCAGGTGTAAACGACACTATCTCCGCACACATTAGAATAAAGGTTAACGACATAAGCGTAGCCGCTCTTATTGACACGGGATCCAGCATAACCCTTGCAGCAAAAGACCTCTGTCCAGCGCTAGGCATTTATCAGCTTGACCCCCCAGTATCGTCTTCTGCTATCGGAATGGCCGGAAATCACGTACTAATTTCAGGGTGTAAGCTCGTTAAAATTCAAATACAAAAGCACATTCTGCATGCAGTAATACATTTTACCAAAGGCCCCTGCGTGCCATCCCTCTACTCCTCCTACGAACTTATCCTGGGTAACGATATTCTTTCACAATTCCCCACGCTAACCATAGATTACAAAAATCAAAAAGTTTCGTTCGGGTCCTCATCCATCCCCCTAACACAACCCCTGAGGCCACCACAAGAAGCAACTTATTGTGTTCGCGTCAGTGACACCATCATAATCCCACCCAATACCGAAAAGTTGATTCCATGTCAAGTGCAGAATGCCTCCTCACGCCAAGACCTAGTGCTAGTATCTCAGACCGCAAGCATTACAAAAAGGGATCTCGTTGTAGCTCCCGCACTAATCAATGCTCAATCACCATTCATTTTGGTTTCTAACCCTTCCAATCAGCCTATTACCCTTTATGGTGGCATGAGTTTAGCAAAGGCACTGCCTGTTGACCACGAAGGGTCAACCTTCAGTGAACATTCTTTTCAGGGTAACCCCTTGAGCCCCCTGTCATGCGTCAGTGAAGCCCCTACTGACCAAAGCAATTACGTCATAGATTTGAGTAATTGCGACATAAACGAACACGAACGCACACAACTACGGCAACTGCTTTGTAAGTATGACGATGTTTTCTCCAAACATCAGTACGATATTGGTAGCTGTACGGCCGGAAAGGTCCATATCTATACAAACAACGATCCTCCTGCCAAAATCCGACCCTACAGGGTCCCAGCAAAATACCGGGAAGAGTTGCAAAAGCATATCAATATGCTGCTTAAGGTAGGCGTGATGAAGGAATCAAATACCCCATGGGTACACAACTTAGTCGTAGTGCGCAAGAAGGATAACTCCCTTAGAGTATGCCTGGATATGCGTCGCCCCATAAACGCGGTCACCTAAAACTATCTTAGACCCCTACCCGGTCCCCCGCATCGACGATGTCTTAGAGAAAATAGGCGGACACCGCTACTACACCACGTTAGATTTAGCTAGCGGATATCTTCAGCTTCCCTTAGACGAAGAGAGTAGATTCAAGTGCGGCGTAATAACAGAGAATAAAGTATACCAAATGACACATTTGCCCTTCGGTCTTAAATCTGCCGGCAGCTATTTCGCACGCATAATGGCTAAGGTATTGGGAGGCCTACATGACAGTGTCCTCACTTACATAGATGATATTCTCATCTATAGTGATGATTTCCCCTCTCATCTGGAAGCCATTGAAAGAGTCCTTTTACGCTTTCGAGAATTCAATTTGAAGGCGTCACCTAAAAAATGTGTATTCGCTCGAAACTAGATAACCTTCTTGGGTCACGAAATTACAAAAACCAGTTATTCCCCCGCGCAAATCAACACAAAAGCCGTCCGGGAGTTCCCGATTCCTAGAAACGTGAAGGAAGTTAAACGCTTCCTAGGCATGGTAGGATTTTTTAGGAAATTTATCCCTAGCTTCGCAAACATAGCCGAGCCCTTAACACGGCTAACACGTAAAGATACCAAATTCCAATGGACCGATGAGCAGCAATCGGCTTTCATAGAGCTAAGAGATACCTTGCTGCGAAAGCCTATTTTAGGTTACCCCGACTACAACCAACCGTTTCACATATTCACCGACGCCAGCGCGGTAGCCCAAGCCGCCGCACTTATGCAAGAGACCGTAACCGGTAGTGGTAAATTTTACGCTATCGCATATTGCAGCAGAACGCTATCTAGCACCGAAAGACGCTGGCCAGCAGTTCAAATTGAACTGGGTGCCATAATTTATGCGCTAAGGCAGTTCAAACCCTACATATGCATGACAAGGATCATACTGCATTGCGACCACAAACCCTTATCGTTCTTGCTTAGCAAAAACAAAACGCACGATAACCTCGCCAGATGGGTGATCGAGTTGCAAAGCTACGATATAAAGGTGGTACACATAAAAGGTGAAAAGAATACAGTAGCAGATGCCTTGTCGCGAGTCTTCGAGGACAAAGGTGACACCTCCACTTCCTGCGACGAACTTAAAGACATCGTAGACTTCCCCGTAAGCCTCTACGTGTCGCCAACGCAATCCACCGAGAACACCAGGACAGCACCCTTGCCGAAACTCACATACATCCGTGGCATGGAAACTTCCATAGATATGGCCCAAGAGCAAAGGAGCGACGCTTTCCTGCACAACATATACCAAGTCAAAACCAATACCCCTTTGCCGAACGCACAGTCCGAAGACGAAAAGTCTTATCTGTTTGAAATCTCAAGCAGAGTGCTCCTTAAAGAGGATGGTTGTCTCTATTACAAACTCCAAAGTAAAAATCGTTTCAAGGAACTTATGCTTATTCCGGATACGCTTAAAAACCTTGTATTCGACGCATATCATTCCAGTAAACTTTCAGGAGGACACATGTCATGGAGAAAAACTCTCTCAAAGATCATGCGCAAGTACTACTGGCCATCGATCTACGCAGACATCCGCGAATGGTGCGCTCAATGTATGATGTAAGAGAGCAGGGTGAGTAATGAGATCTCTCAGATCTTTTCAAATTTCTAGCTATTGCATAGGCTTTGTGTTTATTCTCCCAGGCTCTCTTCTCGCCCTTTGCTTACAGATCGGTGGCACGATAACTCGACGAGCAGGGCATAAAGACCAGAGGCGGAACGGTACGGCAGTATGGTGAATGGACGTCTGGCGACGTGTCCTCTTTGGGTCGCCAGACCCGTCTCCCGTGCTTCGTTCAGGATCCTCACTTCCAGTTGATCTCGATTGTGTTCTCATTGATATTGATGTGTTGTCGTTCCGTTCTTGCCCATAAATGTATATCTTGTTGATGTGTTTGTTTGCTGTACAGCTGAGGCTAGTGATTGGTGAGGGCAAGTTATAAGGCCCGATCAGAGAGAGGCTGATCGTGGTTCCTTTAGTCCATGTAGCTTCGGCGAAGCTGTGTCGCCTTGTCGAACAGATTTCCGCAACATATCTATAGATACATGAGCCATTGATACGCAATTCGCACCTAATCAGTATTGTATGTAGAACTGATTTCCTCGGCTCTGATCTAGAAAGCAATACGCGATTTCGATGTCAATTGGAACTCAAAGTTTAGTAGCAATCATCCGACGAAAGCGAGAATTAGTTATTATTTTTTAGAATTATTTAGAGGTTTTCCATTACTTTCTTCCCGAATATGCCAGTGGTTTCGCTTCGAACCTCCGATTAACGTTTTTTGCGTTCAAATTTTCTTCATGAATCTGACTGCAATTTTGGAATTATTGCTATTTAGGGTTCATTTTCCACACTATTTTCGAATATGCTGATTTAAACGAATTCCTTCCTTCTTGCGGCATTGTGACAGACCTTCGTTCCCAGCTTTCGACTGAATCGTATCTTCGCTCGAAGAAGGCGGTGAACGGAGCCACGCAGAAGGATGGAAGTGCTAAGACATTGAGCACGCTCCCCCTCCTGTTGGTAGGACTGGTGGGGGCCGATCTCCGCGTGAGTCGTTTCGTTAGGCTATTCCTCATGTCCACCGCCGATGCTTTTCATAAAGATGAATTTTTTTTGGACGACGGTTGTCTTTTTTTGCTCTGAGTCCATATCTAGACTTCCCCATCATATATTCCTCTTCTAACGCCATGTTGATTTACGCGTTGAAGTCGCCCACAGCAAACTTGTAGATGGACCTCTCGTTGCGGACGATCATCCACGTCGTCGTAAAATGAATTTATTTCTAAATCGTCAGCTGCTGTGTTGGCGAGCAGCTGTTGATGATGCTGATGGTTTTGCGTGAGCAAGTAAGAATCATAACATTTGTAAGAAGTTGTGAATTTTTCGAGGATTTTCTCAAGCTTTTATAACGCATGGACTTTTTTAGTTCTTATAAACTTTTTCATTGGGTACAAGCCTTTGAACACTATCTTGTAGAGCTAGCTTTGCCCTATCGAAAAATCTACCAGACTCTATCTTGGTTATGATACTAATACGTCAAAGGCTCCAATAGAAGGGTTTTGAATAAGTATCAAAAATGTACAGGCGCGCTTCTGCTCCGACTTGTTATTATTGTATTGATTACATCAATGTAATTGAGTGGATTGTGGAGAATCTAATTTGCACCCTGGAGTGATGTAAATCTCTTATCAAGCTCTAGCTGGATGCTCGACTTTGTCTAGTTTAAAAAACTACGCTTTATTGTTGAATTACAATATTGATTGTTCAACAGGGTAGCCTCTAAATTTTTATCGTTTGCAAATCGTTCAAATCTAGTTGCTTCCATGCTTTGGCTTGATCAGCGCACGATAATATGCAAAGGTTCATAAGTTTCAATTCTACAAGATGATAAGTTGCACAAAACGAATCATGTCGGCTTGTTTTTAATGAAAGAAGTTTTATTTTGTTTTAGATCTCTCATCTAACTGTCTTCGGCATGGTGGTATACCTTAACGCATGAAGCTACCCGATGAACTTGGGGTAATTTGACTCAATGTGACACTCCTTGGCCAAGAAAATAGAGTGCCAGTTTGACTTGGTTTATCGATTTTTCAGACAGCCGAGAGCTTTTACGTTGTGTCTCGTTGCTTTGAAGCAAAACCGTGCAGTTATCATCGAGTCATTTGTAACTTAATATGCGTAGTGCACACCATACACGCTGACTGACGAACTGCGGAACTAGAACCTGTTCATTTCCAGTGATTTCTCCTTGTTTCCTTGTTTCTTTTGTTTTATTTGATTACATGTTAGTCAGTAGAACACATTTCTACATTTTGTTAGGCTAGAAAATGTTTTACTGGGAAGTTACTAGTGTGCATGCCGTCGCTAATAGGGCTTAGTGTGCAATCTCACATATTAAGTTACAAATGAGGTTATAGGACGACAACGCTCTAAATGATTGGCCTCCCCCACATTCTCGCACACGCAGTCAATGTATAAGCAATCGAGAAAGCCAAGGAAGCAAGCAGAATTCACTGCATTCCGACTTTCTTAGGCAAGGTATATGACACTGAAGGTAAAAGTGATCAATATCCACATTGAAGCTAGGTTAGATGATACAAAGCTTTCTCCGTTCTTCGTCTGGTCTGTTTTAGCCTGTTCTTTTTTCTATCCTTTTTTCGTCTTTCCCTTCTTCTGTCCTTTCTTCGTTTGTCTTTTCTTTTCTACTTTTCTCGTCTATCCTTTGTTCCGCTCCTTTGTTCTCTGTCCAGTCCTCGCTAGTCCATTTCCACTTCAAACGCTTTTGCGTTTTTCTTTCCCCTCTTCTTTGTTTCTCTCTCCGCCATAAATTTCTTCGTCGCCATCTTTGTGACTGCTACTTTATTCGTTTTTTTGTTCCCTGCTGTCTCTCTCAAATCTTTTACATACTTCTCCTTCTTCTCTCTATCTTCGTTTTGAATTTTATCTACACTTCTTTTGAGACCAGTGCATCCAAACGACTTCTCTCGTATATAGTTACAAATGGCTGCGAAGAGCGCGCCCCTTGTCTCAGTGCAAATCTGTATTCCGCGCGGGAACCCTGGCCATTAAGCGCGCACACCCTATAACTTTCAGGGCGAGGCAAGGGACACTGGAGGAAAAATGACTCCTTTCTGGAGGAGGATCACAGAAACAAGTACAATTGTGGCGCACGATGGTCTTACCTTTTATCTCTTGCCATCTAGATCATTTCTCATTGATATGGTCCCTCAAGAACTCAGCACTTACAAGAAACTAATGATTTGTTTGTGCTTGAACAGGGGGGTTTTCTACTGAACGTGTTTTTAAACGGCAGCCTAAGGGAAAGAAAGCTGCAGATCCAAATGTCATGAGGTAAGTATCATTCATTCAAAAACAGACTCAAAAACGCTTCGATTTGAATAGCACTTTTGACATACAGTGCTGGACATAATTATAAAGTCATTCCAGAAATCGTCGTAATTTTCGTTCTTGCCATTGAATCTGTCTGGAACTTTGCTGTATTGTGCGCATGTCAACGTACCATGACTCCTCAAAACGGCGTCCAGTCTTGTTGAATTTGAACGGAGGAAAACGAAGAAATTCGAAAAAGCCCTCTTTGAAAGCTGGACAAAATTATAAAGCCACCTGGTTTTTTTAATAACTATCGCATTCGTTGACTCTCAAATTTTTTTTGTACAATTACATCCCAAAATATGAAACATTTGCAACACCTACGGCCTGTCATCCTACTCAAATAGAAGCGACCACTGCATTTTTTGCTTTCAAAAGCACCAAAAGTCAATCTGCTTTAACAAACAACTGGTTTGAAGAGTTTTCAAGCTCTTGTTCATTGCAAATGATAATCGGAGCCTACTGACCCTACTGGATAGATGAGATGAAGAGCGCTTTTGTAAACTCTGCGTAATCGCTGATTTTGACGGACAGACTCCGGCCTCACCATAGGGTTGACGCATTTTTGCACCACAAAACTCTATTTTCAAGCAACAGAAACTACTGTAATGTAGCCATCACGACCGTCATACAACAGTGAACTCGTGTGCATGACTGGGAAAAGATTTCGGGATTGAGCACTCTGGTTCAGCCGCAGTTGACATACACTGAATGCTGAGTGGAGCACCCTGCACAATCAAAGCCAACTCAGATCACGAGATAAAACCCGAGACGCTTAAAACTACAAAATCTTAGCTAATCTCATTCATCGAATGAAACATGACGTGAAACGCAGAGAGAAGTAAGGAGATGTAGGGTTATATCGAATCTTTTGCTCGCAGGGAATTTTCATGGAAAGTATTTCAGGTCTAAATCGCTACCGCATCATTAGGGAAAATCTGAAAGTTGTTGCGAAAGCTGCATCCCCATGTAGGCAATGTAATAAATCAACTTCAGCACTTTGTGGACATTGCAAACTGAGTTTTGTGGTTTAAAAGCGTTTCAACCCTATGGTGAGGTTCGAGTCTATCTCCGTCAAAATCAGCGAATATGCGGAGTTTACGAAAGCGCTCTTCACCTCATCTATCCAGAACGGTCAGTAGATTCCATGATTACCATTTGAAATGAATAAGAGCTTGAAAACTCTTCAAACCAGCTGTTTGTTGAAACAAATTGACTTTTGATGTAAAAGCAAAAAAAAATGCAGTGGTCGCTTCTATTTGAGTGGGATGACAGGCCGTAGGTGTTGCAAATGTTTCATATTTTGGGATGTAATTGTACAAAAAAAATTTGAGAGTCAACGAATGCGATAGTTATTAGAAAAACCAGGTGGCTTTATAATTTTGTCCAGCTTTCAAAGAGGGCTTTTTCGGATTTTTTCGTTTTTCTCCATTCAAATTCAACAAGACTGGAAGCCGTTTTAAGGAGTCATGGTACGTTGACATGTGGACAATACAGCAAAGTTTCAGACAGATTCACTGGCAAGAACGAAAATTACGACGATTTCTAGAGTGGCTTTATAATTATGTCCAGCACTGTATCTCACTTTTGATGATAGACCAATTGGATGAAACCAGTTCGAGCATGTTTAGGACTTGTAAATACAAAACGTTTTTGCGTTTTATATTCCCAAAATGGGTAGTAGCTTGCGGATGAACATTTTGAGTTCAGATGAACTTCGATTAATAAACTGTTCGTGAAAATTACTGTGTACGTCAATTTCGGCTGCTTAGGTAGGCTTAGGTACCACTGACTCAGGTAGAACGCTATCACGCTTTCCCAATTTACTACTTGTCACTCGTCTTTCGCTACTTAGTCTTCGTTCATGTCTTGCGGATGGATAAGTGTACAAAAGCGTAAGTACGGCTACGGCCTGTGAAAAATAGGTTCAGATACCTCTCGCTTTTTTGCCTTTCACTCCTCATCTGGGCGCATTCCTCAGATAGCTATCGCGACGCACTGACGTTAAAACTGCTTTCCATGATGTCATAACCAAAAATATTGTGCATGCAGTATAATGAACTAAACGAACTTTCTTCACAGGTTAATGCTGTACACCCGGTCTCTTTGACGTTCATTTTTGTGGCAGATGAAAAGAAAGCCTGAGTTGTTGAGCAGAGGGTCCACCTTTCATGGTTGTTATAGGTTATTTCAGAGCATGCAGATACTGTCCATTTAGTATAGAAAACGAGATGTGAATCTTGAACTTGCTCAACGTGAGTACGCAAAAAAGGGAACCAGATTTGTCTTCAAAACACAAGCAAAAGCAAAAAACTACGGGCCTCTACAAGTCTTCAAAACTTAGCGTCAAGAAACAGAGTCATGGCTTAGAAAAAGGTCGAACAAGAAAGTCCATGCAAAAAGTTCGCAGAAAAAGATCAATCATACAATCCCTAGCCTTTCATGCCAACTTGTTGCCACTTGCTCAACGACATCCTCACCAACTCGTTCTATGACACTGATAAGCTGTCATCGATCAAGGTCTTCGCTGATTAGCCTGTGCAGCTCAGAAGACATATGTGCCTGAATTGCGCGCTCCGACACCGAACGCCCTGCGCGTCGGTCAAATTTGCATTGGGTCATGGGGCGCGCTCTTCAGCCATTTGTAACTATAGGTACGAGTACGACTTCTTTCTTACTAAAACATTTTGCATTTGTTGCTAATCAGCTAAGCTTACAATGTGCTGGAATTGTGTGAATTTTCATTTTTAGTAACAGCTGTATCGCTCGTTGAGCTAATGCAGCACTGTTAGCACATATCAAGCTGCTCCAATAAGGTGTTGAATATCCAGATATGCAAAGAAGGAAGAAAGGAAGTCAGCAGTCTGCGGATAATCCATATCTGTTCCTAGCTGCTGAGCGTTATTCTGAAGCGAATTAGGAGCTTACCTTTATAAGTATTCGGCATATTTTAGGAATGGCAACACGGGCTGTAGCTGGGAACCTGTTAAAACAAAGTGCTGGGATGTTGAAATAGCACCAGATTAAGTTTGCCGATCTTGGGGGGCATTATGATATTGTAAAGCCACCTAGACGTCGACAACGTAACACCAGTAAGTCGAGAGTCGAGCGCGCAAGTTTTGCACATAAAAAAAACAAACTCGCTTTAGAATGACGCTCAGCGGCTAGTAACAACATTGTCTCATCTCAAAAGACGAATCTAAGTATCTTTTCCTTGTAAGTATGATGTTAGAACTTTACCCCTGTATGTGCTCTTATATTCGAGAAATACCAAAATTCACTGAAAAACCTGTAAAAAGTGGCATTTTGGCGTTTTCGAACCATCTTTGTTTCTCAATTTTAAGCCCCGATAAAAATTCGCCAAATGCTTGGGTACTACTATGTGGTGTCTACTATATATTTAAGTTGGAAGTCCGTACGGATTTTCTGAATGGAGATCCATTTTTATGGTAGCTGGAAAATTTTGATTTTTGGCCCCAGATTTTACTTGTATTACGACTTAGGGGAATCTTTGGTAGTCTTGTTGTAGAGCTTGCTCCGCTCTATCAAATAACATTCTAAGTCTTTAGGAAAACAAAAACAGCTCAATTTATTTAAAAATAAGTTTTTGGGACAACCTAATATTTCATGCCCGAGGAAGCAACTGATTGAGTGCGGGCCTTTTATATGATTTGCAGAGGCTAGTCGGTTATCAAATCAGTGCCTTTATCCTTCCAGAGTACTCTGGTTCCAATTTACTGTCCCAGAGGATAGAAGGCTTGGTTGGCTCAGGGTGGGATCGAACATTGGTCCGATTTGGTCATAGCGGTGCTCACACCACTACGCCACGTTTTTGAGGCTAGCTGACGGACTATAGTGTTTTGAACACCATACTCGAAGTCGCAAGATCTGCAGTGCCTTGAAAGTTTGGTTTTGCAAAGTTAGGGTGCCTTCATACCGCACCGTCAGCTGCCGCTAGCAGCCCGTAGCAGCCGCCAGCAGCCGCCAGCAGCCCGTAGCAGCCCGTAGCCGCCGCTGGCCGCTTTCGTTATATAAGCAAAATTATCAGAATCTTACAACTTTGATTGCTACTGTCTACTTTTCATCTTCTACACTTTTCTTTTGTTGCCGCCAATACGCAGTTTGATCACAGATCATATATGTGTCCAATGTTGTCATTACCTTCTCGCCGTATGGTCATCCTGTTGAACCATAGTTTGCAGAAGTCCTTCAGGTGTAATTCGCTCTAACTTTGAATGCGTCCGGTTCCTGCAGGTGTGCAATGTTTTTGAGTATGCTTTTGTTTCAATTTTTCTTGGCTATTGGTGCATATCTTACCTGGATTCTACTTTTCTCAAGTTCGCCGGGATTCATTTGCGGGTTGAGTTCTTCTGGCTTTGATAATCGCTCACGTCTTTTTGAATAAGACAGATTGCAAAAGAATGTGAGCGCGATAGGATACAACGGAACAGAACAATGAACGCAAGTGTATTGGGGGGAGTTGAACTGCATATTAGCGTAATAAGAAGAAATAAGCAGAGAAGATGAAAAGCGTAAGCAGGAGCACTTAAAGTTGTAAGATTTTGACGATTTTGCTCCTATAGAAAAGGCGGGCAGCGGCGGCTATGGGCTGCCACGGGCTGCTGGCGGCTGCTGCGGGCTGCTGGCGGCTGCTGCGGGCTGCTGCGGACTGCTGGCGACTGCTGCGGGCTGCTGCGGGCTGCTGGCGGCTGCTAGCGGCGACTCCGGCGCGGTATGAAGGCACCCTTAGGCAAGGAAATTTACTATTACAAAAGAGAGTCACGAAGTCACGAAGTTGTTAAATAACTGCCATAAATTCTCCTATATTTGAATACAAAACAATATTAGGCCAGGACTCAAAAAATTGTTGATTTTCTTCGGACTACTCAAGAGCTTTGGTACCAACCTAATTTAAGGCTATCACATCATGCTGCAAATTCTCCTAGAGTCTTTTATTAGCACCTCCGAATATTATGGTTGTGAAACCCCAGTTTGTCACAGATACAGACAATAATAAACTTGTTGTTTCATTTCGGGAGCGAAGCTTTTTACAACTAACGGTTCCAAGTTCGTAATGACTGCTGTATTTTCCTACAATCACACTTTATAAAAGATATCGTTAAGAAACGGATAATTTCTTTCCGTACTCTGCTGTGGTGAAAGCAACGGCTGTCCACCCATCCAGAGGTAGTACATATTTCAAATGAAACGAGGTCGCACTAGCCAGTTTGCGCTCATACTTCCGATGAAAGTATGTAAGGCTGAAATTTACGAAAATTTTCACCTCCTTTGACGATTAGCCCTTTTACAACCCCGAGGATAAGGTGACCTTGGTCTGTCTTTATAATAGAACTAGCTGGCTTACCCGGCTCCGCCGTATCCGGACCAAACTTGGCACACATACACTTCGGGCCCCGGCGGGTGTCACAGTCCACTTTTCGTTATCGATCGATGTCGATTTTACCGATTTTTATCGATTTTTTTGCAGAGTTCACCTACAGGGCTAGGAGTTGGCACAGGGGGGGGGGGGGGGGAAGTGAGCATGGGGATTCCGAATACAACATTAGTTTTCAGGATCGTCCATTACTTTTATCGATTTTATCGATTTTTTGAAAATTTGAGCTAGGGGGCTGGAATTTGGCACAGGGGTGTAACCCTTGGGGATGATCAGCATGCTCGATTACCCCCCTGTGCCAACTCCCAGCCCCCTAGCTCAAACTTTGCAAAAAAATCGATAATAGTAATCGATAATCCCGAAAACCAATATTGTATTCGGAATCCCCATGCTCGATTATCCCCCTGTGCGAACTCCCAGCCCCGTAGCTCAAACTTTGCAAAAAAAATCGATAAAATCGATAAAAGTAATCGATAATCCTGAAAACCAATATTGTATTCGGAATCCCCATGCTCGATTACCCCCCTGTGCCAACTCCCAGCCCCGTAGCTCAAACTTTGCCAAAAAATCGATAAAATCGATAAAAGTAATCGATAATCCTGAAAACCAATATTGTATTCGGAATCCCCATGCTCGATTACCCCCCTGTGCCAACTCCCAGCCCCGTGGGTGAGACACCCGCCGGGGCCCGTAGTGTATGTGTGCCGAGTTTGGTCCGGATCGGTTCAGAAATGGAATTTTCTATTCGGAACATACGTACAGACATACATACATACAGACAGACAGACATACAGACAGACAGACAGACAAACAGACATTCAGCTTTATATATAAGATATATGGTGCTTCAAATTTAACACATTCACGACGATACGACCCACCGGTGGGTCGTACGTGCCCTGCCGTTTCGGATAATACTACCCAACAGGGGTAGTATGCTTGTTGAAATTTTTTGATTTTACTGAATTACGACGAAACTTTTCAGGCAAACTGAATCTTCTGTACACATCTCTCAAAATACTTCCCAAAAGATTAACACTTCAAACCGTGAGACCCATCAGAGGCCAGAAAATATAAAGCAAACTCAATATTGCAAAATTTGCTCTGGTCCGAAATGGCAGTCATCGAAAAATCGCCTTGTCGTGAATGTGTTAACACCGGTCTTTTTCTTCAGGTCTGGAAACTGACTGTAGGCCTTGTCGATCGACTCGCTTAGTTCCTGAAGACTCTCATATTTGTGTAGACGTTGGATCAGCGCGTACAAGCGTAATATGCTGTAATTGAAAGATTTCGAGGAACGATTTATAAAAACCTCAATCAACTGCGAACTGCGAACTGAAATTTGCGAATACACATCAAAGCGCATCATTTTTGGCATGAACAAATTTATTGGCACTACATATCAAATTTGAATGGAACGAAGAAATTATTGGAATGAAATGGAAATGCAGTTGCTGAACTCCATCACTGAACCAGCAAACTGTATCGTTTCATTTTCGTCGGCAATGCTGTGAACGAAATATTGAAGAAAGACTACGCTGCAATGGTGATTGCTCATGTTCTTCTTTAGGAAGTATCTCTACATGGAAATGCTTGAAGTCAAAAGTTGCAGGATTGGGTACTACAGTCAATAAATAGAAAAATCCTTGAAACACGCACTTAGTGATATGAGACTCATTACGAATGGTTGCGGTAACTAATTATCCTTCTCTTGTCAGATGCTTAGAACTTAAACGTGCAAAAATCTGGACTGAAAGATTTCGACGAATGATTCACACAGTCATTACGCAGCATTTAAAAAAGGAATTTTTACCCTTTTATCATTTCTATAAAAAGACTTGGGTCCTAATAAAACCAATCAAATTCAATTAAAGCTTTGCTTTCGTGACGAGTTCTTGCAATGCATTTGAAAGTAAGACTGCTTTGACGCCCCCTTTTGCAATATCGATAGACTGCAAATATAACAAATTCTTCGTACCTTGACAAAGAGTACGAAAAGAAGTGGTTTTCGAGTGTGTCCAGCCTTCAACGACTTTCTCAAATTCTTCTGCATTTCACTTGGCAAAAAATATAATTGGCCGTAGCCTTTTAGATACTGGTAGCCTTTGAAGACTGACAGTCATTCATAACTAAATCTAGCACTGTATAGTCTACGGTAGGAGACGAGGGTTTATCGCAAGAAAAGTCACTTCCGTCAAGCCTTCTTGCTTGACCTTAAAATAACAAAAAAGGGGAGAACACGAAATTATGGAATCAATTCAACATCATGTTTCCAACCCAGTCCTTGCCGAAGTGTATCTGGCATGTCATATTACGCGATGGCAAGAAGGAGCGAGTACGATTCAGGACCTCTTCATTTAGCTTATAAAGGCAACGACCAACACTGAGAGTGAGATTTTCGAAGAGGGTGCCTGCAACTGCTCTATCATCCTGCATATAACGAAGATTGATACACTCACCACCAATCCAAAAAGGGGAGCTAGTTCTGTTACCTCGACAACGTTCGGGAAGTTTAGTGAGATCAAGGTGAAGGAACCGATAAGGAAAATTGGTAGTCGTCTGTATATCAAAATTATTACATATGTCCATCATCGTGATAAAATATTTTACATTGAGAATTCCTAATCCGACGTACATAGCGTTAGTATATACTGGATTCTTTATAGGCTCGTAAACTCGCATCACCTCGCCGACTGAAAAAGCAATCTTTCAAATTGAAATCAACGGACTTGTTACCAAGTGTTAATACAGACTGATATGGAAAGCGAGATGATGTAAAATGCCAGAAAAGACTGCAGTCTAAATGATTTGATATGTGACTATTGAAGTGGTTTTACGCGGTATAATTGTGGAACATTCTTTTTGCTTTTCGAATTATTCTTGTCTTGAGCATTTTAAGTGCTTTAACAAAGCTTTAGTTAAATCTTGAGCGAGAAGAAGATCGTATGTTTTTGCGCAAAGTTAGAGCAGTTACCTCCACAGTTTTTGAAGGTTTCCTAGAAAAGTCATTTACCTTACATTTTTCAAATCATTCTCTAAACAGAGCAAAGGTTTGGTTTACGACATCATTTAGCATGTTTTGGTGCAAGTCATAGACGATAGTATCAATGTAAATCGTCTAATAACTCACAATAATTGCTCTTGCAGAAATCCTCCATGGTCTGGCGGTAATCACATTCGCATGGTTCAGGTTCAGCAGCAAACATAACGTCACGGTAGGTCACTAATACGTAAACAAACATTGTGATAGTGATTATCAATGAGTTAAAGGCAGTGTCCGGGCAAAAACTCGATTTCAAGATTTTGTGCTTTTCAGGGCCTATTCGCTACGTGAATCCGAAAATGCACACTGAAGAGCGCGAAAACGGCGAAAAACGGCTCTAACCCAGGAGGGAAATCAGTGGCCGTATTCATCAACGAAACCCGTGGGTTCCGGAACCCACTGGGTTAGTGCTTTTGATGAATATCGATTCTGCTCCAGGGAAGAATCGATATTTATCAAAAGCACTAAGCCAGTGGGTTACGGACCCCACGGGTTTCGTTGCAGCAGGTAAGCGGAGTCCTCCCCACTGCGAATTCACGCTGCCAGCTTCCGGAGCAATCTCTTAAGCGATCTTCTCGCTTCCGATTTCAAGTCAATCATTCGCACTTGGTCGGTAGCGATGTTAGGACGGCTAGCGAAAGCGAGAAGACCGCTCCGGAAACTGGGAACGTGAATCCACAGTGCGGAGGACTCCGCCCACTTGCTGTTTTCCTCCTGCGCTAGAGCCTTTTTGTCGTTTTCGCGCTTTCCAGTGTGGATTTTTGGATTCGGTATGACGAATAGGCCCTTATAAGCACAAAATCTCAAAATCGAGTTTTTGCCCGGGCATTGGCTTTAAGTATCACCAACTCATAGTAATTATGAATCACTCTGACTTATAATAACTCTTCACATGACTTACTGCATTCCTTCTTGCAGAAGCTCTTCATGCCTTTTTCAGATACACATTTGAAAAGTTCAGGTGGATCAGCTTGTGCTTTCTCTATACCGGATGCAGCTGCGCAGTAGTGGGAGATTGATAAAAGGAAGATAGAAAATAACATGGTATTGCTCATGGTTGTAAACGTTCTGACAACGCTAATCACGAGGCTGAGTGACTAGGTGAAGCACACAGTGCACGATGCTACGGCAAACATTCGTATTTGTATCGCTCCCGGTTCCTGTCACCCCCAGACCAGTTTTAATTACGCTCGCTTTGTGACTTTTCAAAAGTGATCCATGACCAAAATAGAGTTCAGCTCGCTTTCATAAGTTTCATTTTAGTGCACTTATTGAGTCATTTGAAATGGATATGGGGATAAGCGAGCTACGGTATCTGCATAAAGGCTCCGTCACAAGCTACGGGCACTTCATTTTTTTTTACAGTATCTGCAGTGAGCGAAGGTCATTTACGAGTCACATGTGAACTCAATGATCTTGTTTTGCGCAGTGTATAAAATGGCGAAGCGATCAGCTATGTCAGTTCCCCTACGACCGATGTTTGCCTTCATAACTGCGCTGACCGTGACTCTCACTTTTACGCAGAGTCTCTTTGTCAGAGAAAGCTCCGAGAGCATCGCCAGGCTTGCGCAGTGTCCTGAGGATATAATGATCTACCGTGATGTTAATGGTACAGTACAACGCAGCATCGAAGGAATAGCGCAAAAGCACGCCTACTCCCCTGTTCTGGTGAGTTGACGTACATACACTAGCAGCGTGTGGCAGGAAATAAAATTTGCAGGCACGCAGTTGCGAACTTATTAACATCATCAAAGAGTACATATCTGTGTTCGAAAAAAGCAACGCCGACGCGGGCCTCGTAAGCTTCGTGGAGACGTTGAACCAAAGGGGTCTAGTGGGTTCGATAATAAGTTAAATTTGACTCAAAGCATCAAATGATAGCAGTTTAAGAAAGTATACAAAAAGAGCTATTCTGAGCCTCCTCGTGAAGGTATAATGGTTTCCCGTGATGTGATCGATTGCTTCTGGGGTGGGAATGGCGATACTTGGGTAAGTCGTCAAAGGTTCAAATAATAAATTGTTGGTGTCCAATGCTGCGTCTGAAAACTTTGTTGTTTGTCTTCATGAGGCAATTCAAAAGAAGCAAAATCAATGACAGATGGACGCCATGCGTCCAAGTCTCCAGCAGTCTCCCTGGAGTATTTACAAACTCTTCGGCAACGTTTGGGATTTCTTATTAGAGAACCAATGATTGAACGAACAGAACTTTCCAATCAGCCTCTTACCGAGTAATCAATTAATTAATTCAATTACCTTAGAATGCCATTGTTTTTGGAAAAACCATTGCGCACGGAAATGTAACGAGCCATCGTTGAGCAAAGTATAAAATTTCAGCCACCTTATTCCTTATTCGTGTAGTGTGAGTCTGTCCTTAAGTCTGTTGAGAATATGGGTCGCAGTACTTCAAGTCGTCCACATGGGTTATACAAGTTCTTGACGCAACTATAAGCTCGCAAGTGTCCCGGCGACTTTACTTCACAAGCTCGCTTCTCACTGTCATAAGCTGGTTTGAGAAGTTTCCGACAGACCAATTCCGTACCCAATAGTACCACCTATATCTCAACTCGACGAGTCGCTCCTGTCATAAAGAAATGCCTTTCTGATATACAATACCCAGATTTCCGCTTATGGTAGGTCACCCGATATTCTGATTTCAATACGTACATTGCCCGCTCGACGCTGAGAATTGTCTCCTACGCGTATTATTCTACTTTGAACCGAAATATGAAAACGAGTACGAAATACGAACTAATTACGGAGTACGCGAATTTCAGCGAACTCGACGGAGTTTGCGGTCATTTTGGTCATTTTACTCATTCTATTTTTGATAATGCAGCTTGTGCAGCTTGGCAGTAATTTACTACTGACTACCCATTTATCTACTTTTAGGGTAAACAAGCATTGTTGTTCGGATGCGCCGATAACGGAAGGAACACCTCGTATACAATCGTGTGTCTTTACTTGACTAGACCAAACACTCCAGGGAAAAACTGTATTTAATGATTGTCATATGTTTCACTTTTGATGCGATTTTTCACTTTTATGCCTTCCTAATACCTTTTTTCCCTTTCGAGTTTTCTCTCAGTTTCATCTACGTTTTCTCCAATGCATGGAAAACTGCATTTTGCGATGTAGGCTGAGTACAGCAGCAAAGCTTTTTGTTGGGTCAAATAATCTTTCTCCTTTCTCTCCGCTCATAGATAAACATTTTGTATTTCTGCCCCTTCCGTTTGGGGCATGTGCAGGTTTTCGTATCGATCCTCTTAGGGACGCATGCATAAATATCTCCACCAGGAGGGGATCAAAGCTTGAAAGAAAGCTTGATATCCAAAAGCTTCAGATATCTGGGTTTCAGATTGTCCATCTATCCGTAAGTATTCCCACCATCTTCTACTGCGAACATATTGAATAGGAGTGAGAAGCTAAACAAGCCGCGTATTCCAGCTTTTTGTATGACCCCCTGATGATCCCCAGTGGCCGACCGTCTTTTGTTTAAAGTCTCTTTTACAGCGGGTGTTTGAAAGTCGGATTCTTTCTTCGAAGTTAAAGAAAACATTCCAAAGCTATACCGATTATCTAACCTCAGCAGTGCTAAGCATGTTGCTGATAAGAACAAATGTTGTTTTGGAATTATGAAAGTTGCGATGAACCACGAGTTCAAGATTGGGGTTTATCGAGAAATTCGATATTCCGAAAACTCACTAGTTCTTCAGCAACATGCTTACTACTGGGTTAGACGAACAATACAGTTTTGGAAGGTTTTCGTTGACTTTGAAGAAAGAAAAATGACTTTGAACAAAAGACGATCGGCCACTGGGGATCATCAGGGGATCATACAAAAAGCTGGAAAATACGGCTTGTACAGCTGCCTGCTCCTTCCAGTATGTCCATAATGAAGGATGTTGAGAATACTTACGGGTATATACGGTGTGAAATCCAGATATCAGGAACTTCAGGATATGAAGCTTTCTTCCGAGCACCCCTTCCCGGCGGGGTTAATGCATACGGTTCTTAAAGGCAGTGTCCGGGCAGATTTGGACATTTTCGCATACTATCGTAACCGAGACTATCGCGCAAATCCACCTTTCAAACACCACTGTAAAAGAGAAAATTAGGCGCAGAAAACATCAAGCTTCGAGAACCACGCCCACTTCCTCGTCCGACCCGCCCCCTTGAACGAAATCTCCCCAGCCCCTGACGTGTTTTTACGTGGCAAACTCATCAAACAGTGTCTACTTGTTAATGTTTATTTTTGACAGTTACATTATTAAGAGCACTCGTCCATGGTTTTCAGGAAATTGCCTTAAAGATGGGGTTTTTTGAAAAATTCACGTATTTGAGTGCGATATTAGGAATCAGCGCCATAGAAAGGCATGGATAAGGCTGGGTCGAGAGGTCGAGATTCTGCCCGGACGCTGCCTTCAAGGGCTAGCTTATCTAGTTGAAAGGAAGAAGTCTAGATAGAAGATTATTTCTGTTTTGAGCGTTTTGGATCTTATTTGTTTAAGCATATTCAAGCTCGTCTAATCTGGAATGGAATAAAAGGTGCCAACTTTCAAATGAACTCATTTGGGTTTATTATCCACACTATATTTAGGTCCGAATCACATGAAAATTCTGTCATTCAAATAAAGCATTTAGATATATCCACAATCGAATTTCGATACTCGGGGTTCTTCCATTTTGGAATAGAATCGAAAACTCAAATAATCAAAAAACGAGGGTTCGAACAAAATTAAAACTCGAATTAATAAGAAAAAGGTTTTTTCAATAGATTTTATTCGATTGTTTTATTCGAATTCGTGTTCGAATGAAATCCGTGTTCAAATTATCCGAGTTTGTTGCAGGGCCAAGTGTTGAGTATCTATCAAGCTCGCTTTATTTGCGTTTTTTCCCGCAAACTCGAATATGCATCTTTTTGCATGTAATCACCTTTGAACTGTATCGACATTGCATTCCTCCAACTGCTTGCGACAGTAAAAAAATAGACATGGATTCTGGAATGATATCCACGAGAATCCACTCAAAAATGGGTTTTTCCGGATGAAGCGCGAGTAAAATGGGCTTAGTCCATGCGATAAGATATCGATAAGATATAGATAAGATATACACCCGCGAACTCATTCATTCCATACAATAATGCTCTAGAAACCCTTCTTTAGCTTGTCTGAATCTGTTTACGCTTTTTAGTAAAATCATTCCCAACATACTAGTCATATCCAGCCAAACTAGACTTTACATTACAATGTCAGTTTCTCGTGGTATTCTATTTTTCCTCATTGCTTTGCATGTTGCAAAATGTCATTTGTGATAACTATGCATTATATTCAATTACTTCCAATTTAACTCACAATCAGAATCAAAGTATTGGGATGTCCCGTAATTTCTTACCGTTTTTGTCTTAAACATCAGCATTTCTTGAGAACTGGGACCCCTTCAAAGTTTACAAATATATGGTCGTACTTATGTATATGAACTATATGATTACGTGTGTGGGAGGAGCTCAAGATGTCTAGAGGCGGAGTTTGCTATTTCACCCCATTCATTTCTTTATTTCTAGCCATGGAAAAAATAAGAAAATAGCATAATTGAATGTGCGATGTATCCAGCACGCGCTAGAATAAACGAAAAATTTTCAGGAGATTTTGAGGCGGAGATACGATTTTTGAAAGAAAAGTTCGTTTTTAACTGCTATCAGATTTCAGCTCAAAACTTCCGGTGAAATACGATTTGG
Organism: Cylicocyclus nassatus; assembly: GCA_958299035.1. NCBI lineage: Eukaryota > Metazoa > Nematoda > Chromadorea > Rhabditida > Strongylidae > Cylicocyclus > Cylicocyclus nassatus. The sequence goes on along the minus strand of CATQJL010000223.1, from coordinate 43,311,813 downwards.
GCGGATTCTTCATAGATATCTTGTCGAGCTTGCTTTGCCCTGTCGAATGATTACGCAAGCCACAGTTGAAGAAAAAATAAAAAACGGCAAAAAAATCATGGGACACCCTAATAGTTTCCACTTATTTGAGACTTCTACTAATTTGTCCACTTTTTTCAAGACTCCTACTAATTTACCCTAGAGCAAAGTCGTAAATTGTACTTTGCGCAGAAAGCAAATTCTTGTTATATTTGCACTCAAAAAAGCGCTAAGTTTTCTTGTCTAAGATAAACCTTATACTACGTACAATCCTTAAGCTTCTAACTCGAAATCAGCTGAATTACAGGTTTACAAAAGACTGATGGCATCGCATTGCTTCAGTTTAGCTCTTTTTCCCTTTTACCATTAATGTTCAATTATAACTCTATTCCTTCTTCAAACCTTATCAAAACAACTTTCAAACCATCTCAACGCATAATAGGATTAGTGCCAAAGACAATTTTTCTACTATTCGTAATTCTTTTTTAAAAGTAAATTCTATAGTTTTCAACTCGGTTCAGCAGAAGTTCGTGCGCAAATTAGAAGAAATTCTAAAACTTCCCTCTCAACTAATTTCATGCTTTGTATTCAAGATAGACAGAAATTTGCTTTTTACGATAGTTATTCAAAAAAGACCTTTCATTGTCTAATCTCAAGGAACCAAGATTCCAAACTGCACCGTAAGCTGATTTTGAGTCTGGTCGTAAAAAAATGTTGGAAATGTCGTCGTTCAGCTCCAAAAATTTGCAAACGTTTTCTTCATGGCGGTACCTACCTCATACACTGCAGTAACATCTTGAATTTTCATAGAAAAGCTGAGACGAAAAATGTCATCCTGCAGAGAAAGTTCTTTTATTACTACTTTTTCTTGACAGGAGTACAATTCAAAGACTAAAATATCCTATAACTGCGCATCAAACAGTGCTATGGTGAAAAGTTCCGTTATAATTATAACATAACCTCCTCGATATGACATTTTTCACAATATTTTGTCCCGTTCATTTCCGCGAACAAGGCGTATGAAACGCAACGCATGGACTATTGGTATGCAGAACTTTTGAAAGAGTTACTGCGGCTAGCTAGCGGTTTCCTCTCTTGAATCGCACCCAAAATAAGAGGTAAGCGCCAGTTTGAAAATTTAGTTCTCCAAAAGGTCAATGAAGGATGGCTTTTGTATGATTAAATAAAACGCGAATTCTTAAGTCGGAAAAACTACGAGTCTGCAAATGATGACTTCGTAAATTTTCTACTTTAGGACTTCTTTGTTTCGCAGAACTAATGTTTATATCTCTAAGTGATTGAATGCGTGGACTATTGCTGGTAGGAATTTTTCACAGAATTTTTTCTTGCTAGCTAGCGCTCTTTCAGTAATTCTTGCGACCAAACTCAAAACCGCGTTCGAAATGCCGTCTTTGAGGTCTGGTCAGCGAGATTAGTCAAAAGATAGCTTCTGAGTACTATATTAAAACGCAAATCTTTTTTTGGATACAAATCATGAGCCCATTTTTGGTTGATGATTTGAAGAGTTAACAAACTTTATTTAATTCACATAGGAATTTTCGCATCGACTGATATTTGGAAGCATTTGAGTTTGTTAGAGAATATTTTGGTGAATTTAACCTTCTTCCATGATTTTTACAACGTTCTTATGAGTTTAGAAAGAGACACTTATTTCGAGCTTTATAAAAGACATGAAACTTTTTCCACTCACTTGTTACCTCAATGTTGGCTAAAGAACACATTCTCAAAAATCCCCATCAAAAATGCGCAAAAAGGTCAAAAATGGGCTTAGTCCCAGTTCGCCTTGCTGCTGGGAGTAAAATGGGCTTTCAAGTCCATTTAAAATGGAGATAAATTCCATTTTGCCCCATTCTAAATGAACTTCTCGCACGATTCTTTCGAAAACGAGAGCTTAGGTAACCTCGAGTCATTTGTAACTTAATATGTGAGATTGTACACTAAGCAATATTAGCGACGGCACCATTACTAGTAACTTTATAGTGCGACGTTTTCTAGCCTAACAAAGTGCAAAAATATGTTCAATCAACCCACATAACCAACAAGAACAAAAAAGACAAGGAAACAAGGAGAAATCACAGGAAATGAGCAGGTTCTAGTCTTGCAGTTCGTGAGTTAACGTGTACAGTGTGCACTAAGCTTATTAAATTAGGAATGACTTGATGATAGGTTGAATCATTACATCGTTTTGCCTCGTGGTTGCGATGGGATAAAAACTTTGGATAACGCTAGCGAAAGCAGATTCCGACCAATTTCTACCGCGAACGAATAAAATGGGGTTTGGAAGTCCTTTTTTCTTCATTATGAACTTTCATTCTAGGAATGATATTCACGAAAGTCCAAGGAGAAAAAAAGACTTCCAAACCCCATTTTATTCGTTCGCAGTAGAAAGTGGTTGGAATCTGCTTTCGCTAGCGTTATCCAAAATTTTTTATCTCGTCGCAACCACGAGGCAAAACGATGTAATGGAAATGATTCAACCTACCTGAGCTCTCGTTTTCGAAAGAATCATGCGAAAAATTCATTTAGAATGGGGCAAAATAGAATTTACCTCCATTTTAAATGGACTTGAAAGCCCATTATACTCCCAACAGCAAGGTGAGCTTTGACCAAGCCCATTTTTGATCTTTTCGCATATTTTTGATTGCGCTTTTTTGAGAATGTTCCTTAGCCTATTTTGATATCACAAGTAAGTGGAAAAAGTTTTATGTCTTTTATGAAATCTAAAATAAGTCTTTTCTTCTCTACACACAGATAAACGCTATGGAAATCACGGAAGAAGGTTGAATTCACCAGAATATTCACTAACAAAATCAAATGCTTTCAAATATGTCGATGAATTTCTATGTAAATCAAATAAAGTTTGCTAACTCTTCAAATCATCAACCAAAACTAAATTCATGACTTCTATTTGAAAATAAAATAAAAAGGTTTCAACGTAGTTACTCAGAAGTTATCGTTTGACCAATCTCGTAAAACCGACCATCATAGGCGGCACATCAAAGTTCGTGATTTTGAATTTGGTCCCAAGAAATGCTGAAAACTAGTAAATACAGATAAGAAATACTTTGCATGCCTTATAACTCTACATTTTGGAAATTTGGAATCTTGTGCAATCCACTAATTCTTCCAATGATACACTCAATGCAGAATGCCGGTGATTGAAAAATCATCACAGTGTTTAGATGTTTTTAACCCCCAAGTAAGTGCGAAAAAAATATGCCCCGTCTATATGAAGTTCTAAACATTGAGATGATTTTTCAATCACCTGCATTCTGAAGTTAGTTTTCGGATTACTACAAAATTTTAAAAATTGGCGACACATGAATTCAAAATGTAGGTTCAAAGTTGTTCAACTATTTAAAGATATGGACATTTGTGCTAAAAGGGAAAGAAGAGCTAAAGTAGAGCATTTGTGAAGTCATCTTTTTGCAGATTTGTATTTTTTCCGCTCAAAAACTTTTTGGTTTGTAATGCTGTACAAGGTTTCCTATGAGATAAGCTTTTTAAATCACAGATTGCAGTGCAAGTCTAGCCAAAGTTTGCTTCTTGCAGAAAGCTCTGCATATGGATTTGATTTCATGCAGATTCATAGAAGTCTTCAAAAACGAAAGCTTGGATGTTACATGCATTTGAGTTGAATGGAAGTATTTAGATGCATAATCATAGAAAACAAATGGCATAAAATATCCGCGTGACTGTCATTGTAGTAGGTCAACCCTAATATACCGATTACTTGGAGGAAGTGAGTTTGCAAGAATGGGTTAACAGGTTGAGGCAAGTTGGAGAAAGGTTTGCTCAAGCATTTTTGTATGGAATGAATGGATTCGCGAATGCGATATCTTATGACACCGCATGGACTAAGTCCAATTTATTCGCACGCAAAGCCCATTTCGCGGGACTTTCGTAGATATCACTAGATGGCAAACCCGGCTCCGCCCGGGACCAAACTTTGCACACATACACTTCGGGGCAGGGAGCGTGTCATAGTCTAGGTGAACTTTGCAAAAAATCGATAAAAATCGATAAAAGTAGTGGACGATTTCAAAAACTAATATTGTAGTCGTAGTCAGCATGCTCGATTACCCCCCCCCCCGTGCCAAGTCCCAGCCCCGTAGCTCGAACTTTGCAAAAAAATCGATAAAATCGATAAATAGTGGACGGTTCCAAAAATAATATTGTAATCGTAATCAGCATGCTAAATTACCCTCCTGTGCCAACTCCCAGCCCCGTAGGTGAACTCTGCAAAAAAAATCGATAAAAATCGATAAAATCGGTATCGATCGATGACGAAAATTAGCCTATGACACCCGCCGGGGCCCGAAGTGTATGTGTGCCAAGTTTGGTCCGGATCGGTTCAGAATGGAATTTTCTATTCGGAACATACGTACACACAGACAGACAGACATACAAATAGACCAGCTTTATATATAAGATATCGGGTTGGCCAGGTTTTGGTTCGCCACTACTTATTTGGATAACGACTTTAGCAAATGTGTTTCCATACATTGTGAGCTATAAAGCCAATGCATTCAAACATCCTTGCCATGGTTTCGAAGGTGTTTTGAGGTTTTTTTTAATCCTGGAAGCGCTTGGGTTGTTCCTTGTTCAACATAACTTACATGCGTTGATGAAGTTTACGAAATAATTTAACGCTTAGGGAAAAGCAAGCTACGCGACATCGTCTACCATAGACAAAGGCCTAACTCATCGAATGCACGAGGAAACAGGTGGAAAGAAACAAACGAAAGGAAAAACCAGAAGTTCTCAATAACACGCTTTCTGTCAGGTTTTTTGTTTGAATGAGAAAATGGTATTAGCGTTTTCAGCGTGAAAGAGTTACTATACAGAGTGTCCCAAAAGTAAGTACACAGTTTTTTATCGTTCATAACTCTTTTTTCACAAAGTCTTCTGATTAGCATTAAGTACCATTAGATAGAGCAAGGTTCAAATTATTGTTAGATTCACAGTACGGTGCGAAATATTTCAAGTTCTTCACAACTATAGGATTAAGGTGAGTGAAAGAGGGTTTTGAACCATCAATGGCCACGTGCCCCAGAATGGATACAGTCGAGTAGATTTCCAGCTTAATATAGTGTGTTTGCAGAGAAGATGAAATGCAGTAAAATTTGCGCGTAAACAAATGGTTTCGACTGTGACGCCGGCCAGTTGCGAGCGCAAAATGCCGGCAGTACTGGCGTGGCTACTACTACACGCGCAAATTCTACCGCATTTCACCTTCTGTGCAAGCAACCATATCAAGCGGAAAATCTACTCGACTGACCAGCAAGCTGAAAACTTCATAATTAGACTGAACTATGTTGCTGATTATGTATATAAAGTTTGTACTTCACCGTTAGTTGTTTCCGTGAGTCATGCAGGTGACAACGTTTCTCGTGCTAAATTGTGACCAAATCATTAAGACGCAAATTAGTCGAAAAAGGTTGTCTACCAAATCGATATATCTGAAACCAATGCTAAACAGCTTTTCAGATTTTTGGGTATTTATAAAAAGTTTAAATTTCCGTTTTACAAGACGCTATAGGCCAAAGTCCCTACCGTAATCCTATTGTATTGAAGAGCATTGGAAGATTCGCTCCATACTGTAAATCTTGAAGTATGCTCAGGTCGAATAGTATCTAAAGCTACGCAGCAGACTTTGTGGAAAGAGAGTTATTAACGATAAAAAAAAGTGTGTACTTACTTTTGGGACACCTTGTATGATTTACAGTTTGCTAAAACTAGATGAGAATAAAGAGGAAGGGGGTACCAAAGTCAAACGCTCTGTGCCCCGTGTAGCAGGCCAGGTTGTTTGCTACATGTAGAGACGCAGATGAGCAGAGGAGAACAGGAACGGGGCATTTGGACTGGTTGGAGATATCCGCGAATTTTCAACGAAACCCTGCAACTATATTTATCACTAGCTTGCTTACCCGGCTCCGCTCGGCCCTGTCAAAACACTGTGATAAAGGTCCCATTCCTATTTACAGCCTTTCCCTGTGTCCACTTCTACACTTCATTTCCCGTTCCCTGTGTTGTTTTCGAAATCAGCCCACTTACCCCCCCCCCCCCTTTGCCAACTCCCAGTCCTGTAGCTCAAACTTTGCAAAAAATCGATAAAATCGATAAAAGTAATGGACGATTTCAAAAACTAATATTGCATTAGTAATCCATGCTCGATCACCCCCCTGTGCAAACTCCCGGCCTCGCACGTCAAAATTTACAAAAAATCGATAAAATCGATAAAAGTAGTGGATAATTTCAAAATTAATATTGTATTCGTAATCAGCATGCTCCATTACCCCCTGTGCCAAATCCCAGCCCCGTAGGTGAACTCAGCAAAAAATCAATAAAAATCGATATCGATCGATGACGAAAAGTAGCCTATGACTCCCGCCGGGGACCGAAATGTATGTGTGCCAAGTTTGGTCCTGATCAGTTCAGAAATGGAATTTTCTATTCGGAAAATACGTACATACATACATACTACATACATACATACAGACAGACAAACAGACAGACAAACAGATATTCAGCTTTATATATAAGATTCTGTTCGCCATGATACGACTAGGAGCACTGACGAAGTTGCCGACGTCAAACTCCTAAACAAGAGGAGCAGCATTCTCGTGCGACTCTCTGCGCAAGAATCAAGGGCAGTCTTCGTTTTTATTGAACTTAAACATCTTTCGTAAATTTTTGAAATTTGCTCGTAGTCTAGAAGAGATTGACCGAAAAACGGAGTCCTTCTTCCTAAAAAAAATTTATACAATTTTGTTTTTAGCACAAAAGTCTGTGAAAACGCAATTTTTGGTGGTTTTACTGAGATATGTTTGAGCTATTATTCAATATACTTGCTGCATTCACAACCATTCCAAATTACAAGGGTAGAATAATTGTCTACCGTGACCTTTTGATGACTGTCATATATCAGAATGCTCGTCTTAATACGCTTATGTCAAAACTATGTTCGTTATCAACGAGTTTTTTTAGAAGAAATCGAGCTTATGAAAGCGAACCGAATATTCGCATCGGCAGAAAGCAAACCGGCATTTGTTGTGCAACAAATGACAGCGTTAACCATTAGACCATTCGACACTATTTTACCAACATCGCTCATTTACTCGTACTCTAGTGCAAACTTGTAAGGTCGTTCCGTAAATAACAAACGCAGTTTTGTGATCAACCCTTCGAGACGAATGCCTCGAATATCCTATATAGAAAGCCCACGGAAAGTGTATTTTCTCGTTGGGTATCAGCTCAACATCCGAAGCTTCGCCGCAAGTTTCTGTTTGCAAGTGAAGGCTGTGCGCTTTTATATACAGTGACCGGCAAAAAGTTGCGGACAAGCCGCCTTCCCTTTTTCATCGCTCGATGGAAAACAAAGATGAAAAAACGACTGGATTGCATGTGGTGTGAGAGCTCTTCAAGAGGTGCAACCCACACATTGCGCTTTTTGAGAAATAAGTATTCTAATAATTCTAAAAATCGTTTTCTAAAAAAGTCCGAAAGTGGCCGCGTCACAATGTCGCGGACAATGATTCTTCGAACGCGGTTTTAGATCTTATCTTAAAGCAAAAACAGAAGTTTTCCGGACAGGTAAGCATAATATATTATAAAGCTCTTCGAGGACAATAATCAGGTAGTGGTTACTTCCAAAAAAACGTAAGTTTGAATTTTGTTTTGCTTTTAAAAATAACTTTTATACTTTTCTTTCAAAGCAAATTTTTTTACATGGAAACCTATTCAAGGCTCGGATAAAGTAGATGCTCTTTGCCATTCTCTATCTTTCGGACGTGTGCTGATGAATTTCTCGGCTGAAAATGACTCTTGACAATGCGTTCACATGATTCTACCTGCTCTCACCACTGACTTGAACCGCTTTGCAGGCTTGTAGCTCACCCGTTAGGCAATCTACGAGCCTGTACTTAGGCTCATTCGAAAGGGCATGACTTTCTCGGCACAAGCAATCCCAGAGATTTGACGGATGGGGTGGGTGAGGGCAGCTTCAGTTGTAGGCTAAGCATTTTTCAGCTAAAGTTGAAAAGAGCTCCTTTCGCTACCAACTTCATCCTGGAGGTTCAAAACTGTCAATTTTCTTGTAATAGATCCATTTCGAAGCTCTAAGACTGTTCTAGTGTTTATAAGAGCCTTCATTCCAATTACCTCTAAGGCTGCCCTCTTCCCCCCCCCTTCCCATCCGTCAAATCTCTGGGATTGCTCAAACTCAACTTATTTGCATACTATCGTGTCGAGAAAGTCACGCCCTTTTGAATGAGCCTAAGCACAGGCTCGTAGGTTGCCTAACGGCTGAGTTACAAACCTGCAAAACGATACAAGTCAGTGGTGAGGCACAGGTAGGGTCATGTGCACGCATTGTCAGGAGTCATTTTCAGTGAAAAAAACTCATTAGCGCACGTTCAATGCATGTAGAGTGGTAAAGAGCATCTACTTTAACCGGACAGATTTCTTGGGATGGCTTGAATAGGTTTCCATGTGAAGAAATTTGCTTTGAAAGAGAAAAATAGATGTTATTTTTATTAAAAAGCAAAACAAAATTCAAATTTGCGTTTTTGGAAGTAATCACTACCTGATTGTTGTCCTCGATGAGCTCTATGATACAGTATGCTTACCTGTTCGGGAAACTTCTGTTCTGCTCCAAAAACAGACCTAAAAGAAAATTTTCGCGTTCGAAGAATAATTGTTCGCGACATTGTGACGCGGCCATTTTCGGACTTTTTGTAGGAAAAGATTTTTGAAAATTTTAAGATATATTAGGTCGGTCCGAAAGTTCGCTCGCACCATTTTCAAAAAGTCATAACTTCTTTGCATCATAACGATTTTGCGCAATTAAACTTTATTAGAAAGCGTAAATCATGTAGTTTCCAAGGGTCCCCTGGTGACTTTCCAGCATGTTCACACTGCAGAGGTAAAAATAAAAGAACGAGATCATCCGAAATTCGGATTTAAGCAAAAATTCTAAGAATTTGAAAACTGTGCGATGAAATCCAGAACAGCCATCAGCCTAAGTTTTCTTATATTTTATCACTAACTGAGTCAAGTTTGTGCTGATCTCTTCTTTCAAAAATTATGATTTCTTGGAAAGAAAGCCGAAAAATCAATTTCCAACGAATTCTTAAAAAATTGACTTTTCGGCATTTTTTTTCAAAAAAATCATAACTTTTGAAAGAAGAGCTCGATCAGCACGAACTTGACTCAGTTATGATAAAATATAAGAAAACTTAGGCTGATGGCTGTTTTGGATTTTATCGCACAGTTTCTGAATTTTTAGAATTTTTGCCTAAAAATTCCGAATTTCGGATGATCTCGTTCTTACATTTTTCTCTGCAACCTGAGCATGTTGGAAAGCTTTGGAAACGACATGCTTTACGCTTTCTAACAAAATTGCGCAAAATTCAAATTGCGCAAAATCGTTATGACACAAAGAAGTTATGATTTCTTGAAAATGGTGCGAACGAACTTTTGGACCAACCTAATATGTTTTCCAAAAAGCGAAACATGTAGATTGTAGCTCTTAGAGCTTTATCAAATCTCGCAGTCCAATCATTTTTTCATCCTGGTTTTCCATCCGAAAATGAACGCTAAAAAAGGAAGGTGAGTCGCGAGATCATTCTCTTGAATTACTTCAACCTCCAGATCGATTGGGCCTCGAGAAAACCTTTGGAATAGCGCAAGTAAGAAGTTTCTTGATTTTTTTTACTCTTTCGAGTTTAAACAATGGATAACATTCCCTACCTACAGACAAACATCATTAGACCTGATTTCATCACAATCCGATATGATTTTCGATGTTTCTTTGTTATCCCCTTTGCATTCTAATCATAATATCGTTCATTCTTGTTTTTGTCAAAGTTCCCTTGCAAGATTAAAAGTTGGCTATTGTCCCCTGAATTCCTGTTTGATGAGTATTGTTTCGTGTCTTTGATAACTACATCTCTGCCACGGATGTCTGCCGCAGATTTCGCAGTCAAGTCTATAGCGCCCTGTCTTACTTCGTTACTTTCAAAGCTTGTGGATCAAATCAAATTACTTAGCCACCTCATCTTTTGAAGGTTGTTTGCTAAAAAGGCGCATTTTTGGATCGAATTAGAATCCACTGAAACACTCATTGTATATCAAAGTATGTAATGATATCGATTTCCATCTCAAGAAATACCCACCTCACCGATGAAAAAATTAGCTTCTAGCCCGAACCTCAAAGGATTGTTCATTTATCTATGACATAAAATGAAATCGGGGCAATCCTTGCCGCTTTAGAAGACTATACTGGCAGGATGATTAAGTTGGATGAGAGTAGAGCAGTGAAGCTAGCTGACAAGGGAACGATACTCGGTGTCCGTGGCCTTTTGAAATGAGATGTATACCATTACACTCGTCTCGGAACGGTGATTCCAAACCCTACTTCCGTTTCTGCTAATCGCTTCAAAGTTGTTATCATGGATCGCGCGAAGTTTGGCTCCCCAGTGAAAATCAGTCGGAGCACCAATGCCATAGCTGCTGCGGTGGTCTAGTGGTTAGTGCGATAGTCTCATGAGTTGAAGGCAGTGTCCAGGCAAATCTGGACCCTTTGGCTTCTTGCGTGGAAACTGATGCGGAGCCACTGACTAAACCACTGCCCGAGTTGCAGCGCACGGGATTCACTCACCGCAGAGAAATCAGCCTTCGAACCCGTCGTCCCCGCGCCGTGACCGTAACACTTCAACAGCCTAAACGCACATCACGGTCCCGGCGCGAAACCATGAGGACAGGGTGTAGCGCGGAAACTCGTTGGCAAAACCCTACAAATTTCTAATCCTTCTCTTTTTTGTGATTTTCCCTTGTTTTCGCTGTTTATTACGGCGGTACTCTCGAAGCTGTCTTTTCTGTTTTTCAGTTCTCGTTGGTAGGGTAAAAAGGGTAGGAAGGGTAGGGAATGGCACGGAAAATGAAGATAAATAAAATGAAATCAACGACACCATGAAAAACACGAAAAAGAGAGCTTCGGGAGAGACCGCCGCAATAAACAACGAAAACATTCTTATCTCGGGACCTCCAATTTCGTATCAGGTATTCTTTTCCTTGCATAAGTCGTGGACCTTTCCCCTTTTGGATGTATTTCTCTTCTGTTTCGGTTTTGCGTGTTGTTTCTTCTGTGAATGTTTCATATTATTCACTTTCCAGAGTGCAATCCTTGTGGAGCAAAATGTCCGGTAGTCGATGGCCATGTCTTGCCACTTTCTCGACCAAAATGACCAGTGGAAGCGGCGTCCCTCTGTCGGATCGACTGAACGTGGAAAGAAATAAGCTGGACGAGAGCATCAGAAACTACTGATATGTTCATCAATTTTTTGATCGAAAGTGGCAAGACATGGCCTGTTCTCGGCGCTGTTGCTCAGTTTAGGAAGCCTGCTGACCATGCTGGTCGATACATTATGCTTTGTAGATGTCATCGGGTGTTTACGATGGGTGTGTGATGGGAGGCCCAATCAGGAGTTTGTGTTTTCGATTCACTTTCGATGGATTCATCTGACCACCATTCTCACCTTGACGATTGCTTAACTTGTTTCATCTTAGCTTTTTGCAAAACCAACGTTGTTTAAAAAAGCAAGTTGAATGTACTCGAAACTGAATTTCGGCTTACCACTGCTGAAAGTTGGTTGTAATGTCTCTCGATTTGGGTTTCTTTTTGCAAATCATTCCATTTTCGTTCAAACTTTGTCGTTGTTGTTAAGAGCTTTGTCCTTTCTGACTTTATTGCTTACAACTCTTCTCGTTTTCATTTGGTCTAAAATTCGCGTTTTGTTTTTTTTCAACGAGTTTCCGCGCTACACCCTGTCCTCATTTCGCGCCTGGTGTGCATTTAGGCTGTTTAAGTGTTACGTTCACGGCGCGGGGACGACGGGTTCGAAGGCTGGTTTCTCTGCGGTGAGTGAATCCCGTGCGCTGCAACTCGGGCAGTGGTTTAGTCAGTGGCTCCGCATCAGTTTCCACGCAAGAAGCCAAAGGGTCCAGGTTTGCCTGGACACTGCCTTTGATGCGGGTCTAGGTTCGAATCCTTTTGTGTTTTTTAGTTTTGCGTTGTCTCAATTAACCTTCTTTCACATCTTCAAGTTAAGTGAACGCTCTTACGCTCGAAAAAATGTGGAATTTTGGAAAAAATGGCTACTGTTTGCGCTAAAATGTATTCAATGGTCATAATTCGAGTAAAGCTTTCTCGAACAAGCTTAATTGAGGCAAAAGTAATGCAAAAGTAAAAACGCAAAGGATTTGAACCTACATCAACTCATGAGGCTATTGCACTAAGCATTAGACCAGAACGTGGTCGCGGTAGAGGCCGTTCCAATGACCACATTTCCCTTAAGCGGCCAAACTTAGATCGAAATTCCTTCATAACTTCTTTCAAAGAAACGATTAGCAGAAACGGAAGTCAGATTCGGAATCAGCGTTCGAAAAGAGTGTAATGGTGTACATCTCGCCTCAAAAAGCCACGGACATTGAGTATCGTTTCAAAATAGAAGGTCAAAATAGAAGCACTCGTAATAGAAAGGCATTTTTTGAACTGGTTTAAGTCATACCCGGGAGCAAGATATATGACTGTTAGGGCCGGTGATAGTTTTTCCAGAAGATTTCTGTGCGCTAGCGGAGTGCTTCAAAGTAGGGTTTTTCATCGTTGCTTCTTTTGATATACACAGTAGACATTGTTGGCCTTATGAGGGACTTTGCTAAGGTAAGCATCGATTATATGCTGACGATTAAAAATCTACGGCGCCTACAGTAACGACATCAAACTAAAGCCTATGCTGATCTTGAAGGTGCGTTTAAGTGCATTTTTGAGTGATCCATAAACATTGACCCCGACCTTGAAGGTTGACAAGTGTTACTTTGTGAACTTGGGCAGTGTAGATGTGCTTGAGTATACAGAAATACGCCGTTCTCAAAAGATCTGAGATGGTGAGAGATTTGGAAGTTTGGGTCGATTTCAATTTAACTATAGAAGAGCATATTAAGAAAGCGGTTAAGAAAGTTTACAGGGCTTTATTTGCATTGTTTCGTCACACCCACGTTACAATATTACAATTAATTAAGTTATACAGGGTGTCCTAAAAACATGTGCTTACTGTCTAATTGTTAATAAATCTCTAGTAACGAAGTATCTCGAGGAGCCTTAGATATCACTTTGAAGAGCTTGTTTCAACTTAGATGTATAGTGTAACGCATATCCCCGATCTCTTTTCATTACTGTGGGATTATAAAAACTCTAAGCACATGGTGTCAACTGTGAAGACTCTCAAAGACTCTATTTCTATTGCAGAAAAGTGCAAGACACAATTGCAAAGAAGTTCAGACCTCGCGATGGGGGGCACCGCAAGGCCCTGTGCAGCGTGCCAAAGTTCAAGAACATGCTTCGACAAAGAGAATTGGATGCCAGGAATGAGCACCAGGAACTCGAACAAGAGGGCCAGCGATTACAAAAAAGACAAAGACTTTGCAGGCAAGCCCAAACCAAAGTGAAATGTCATCGCAAATAGCATTAAGCTGGCGACAAAAACAAAAATGCTACAATTGGCCAGTTACAGTTTCTTTTATTGCAATCTTACTTCAGCAAAAACCATTGCGGGAGCTAGATTCAGAAGCCAGTTGCACGTTTGGAATGCGTTTTAGAAGGATCATACTGGAAAGTGGCGAGTCAGATGGCCTGTTGATGGCTTGCAGTCAGTTTATCATTCTTATCACTTTTGTTTCCTTACAGGTTAGAGCACAAGTATTGAATGAAAACAAACAAGTATTTGAATGTTCCCTTTGCTAAAAATCCAGTAATGTTCACAAAAAAAGTAGAGGTGATCGGAAAGTAACGGGACACTTGAACTTTTTACAATTTCGATTTTTTTTGATGAACAATAAACAACCAGCAGTAAAGATATATTTGCATAAAGTGATCTTTGTATGTTATCCTGGCAGCAACTTGCAGCTCATCTCCTGCAATCCTTCGCGCGACGCTTCAAAAGAGTCAGACAGATTTTTTTTGAACTCTATTCGAATGTGTACTACTTCAGGGTACTGCAGTACCTGAAGTCCCTGGGTATATGGCATACTATTCGAAAGTGCTTTCCAAGCTCTTTCTAATGATCGCTTGGACCTGCAGCAATTCTTCATCATTTTGTTTGAAAGAGGCGAATTATCCGTCAAAGTGCAATACTTGGCGCAGATTTTCAGGCTAGATAACGTGTTTGGCACACAAATTTCTAAAAGCGAGGTTTACTCGAGGTTAATTGCGTACCCATGGATAGGGCGCAAACAGCTTTATCAGATGCCACTCGTCAAAGTTTGAGCCCTTGAAAACCTCGATGAGAGGATAAATGATTTGTCACCCAATACTCAATGCTATATCTTCTGTTGCATCGATTGAGACCATCAGCCTATCGTGTATTTGGTGACAGCTAACCCATTGCAACACTTATATTTGTGGCGGCCTCACTTGTTTTAGTGCGGCTTTGTCAAGTTTGAAATTACATGAAGTGACGAGCTTAAATTTTAACCACTTATAAACACGACGTCATACGACGGTGCCTATCCATAGACACCTATCAGAAGGTTTTGTTATGTGCTAACATCTCCCAAAACTTGGACATCCATTTGATTTTTCTGTTTGAAAAGCTACATTGTTTTTCAAATGTCCCATACTATCCGATCCCCTAATATTTTCCCTCGTGTGGTTGCACATAGCACATATTTGCGAAGCAAGAGTGCTACGGTTTGCCAGTTACAGTTCCTTTTCTTGCAGTTTTACTTCAGCAACAACCACTTCTCATTTTTAGTCTCACTTTCGCATTTTCCAATACCTTACATAGTCTTATTAGAAGTGAAGGCTCAATCAAGCGTTAAAATTTTGTCTCTAAACTTTAGATATTCTAGGTAAATACGAGAACTTCATCATGTAGGGGCTTGCTTTGGTCTATCGAATATCACCCCACTTACTTTTTTGATGTTCACTACTGCGATATTGTATTACAGCACATGATGCGATGTTATCTTACGGAAAGCCCAATGCTTGCCTATGATTTTGCCAATTTATCTATTAGGGTGCTCCATAATTTTTTACCGTTTTTACCCTGAACGTTAGCATTACTTGAGAACTGGGGCACCTTCAAATTTCACAAACACGTGGTCGTACTTCTGTATGTAAGAGATATATGATCACGTGCGTGGGAGAAGCTGAGAACGTCTAAGGGCAGAGCTTGTCATTTTGCTCCATTCATTTTTTTCTATTTCTGACTATGGAAAAATACGGAAAGTGTACAGTCAAATGTTCGATGTGTTAAGCATATTCTAGGATAAGGAGTTTTTAAGAATTCTTGGGGCGGAGATACGATTTTTACGGAAAACTTTGTTTCTGACTGGTATCTTTAGCTCAAAACTTCACGCAGAATGCTATTTGGGCAGACTCATGATAGCCATTTTGTACCAATAACGACAAACTTTGCACACATATGTTGTGCGGCTAACCGTTCTCTTGCGGCATTGTAAATCATTGCGGTATGGTCCATTCTGAGTTTTGTAATGAGAGCGCAGTTAAGAAGAAGTGTTTCGAAGTTGGGTTTTATATTTTTGCAAAAATGATGTTGCCTTTGCTCGATGTCGTGCACAGGGCCCGGTATAGGTCGTCTGGAAGCAGGCTGGACTTCGTTTTTGAAGCAAACAGCAAAGGGGATATCGTTTTTGACGAGTCGGGACCGAGCACCAAGAATAAGAACCATTTAGTCGAATACAAGCTTTTCGGACAGGTTATCACACAATTGACATGCTCTGTCGTGCAGGCAAAAAGTGCGCGCAATTTGAAGGCAAGGCTTAATAAACATATTGCTTGTTTACAGCGCACACAGAAGCATATGACACTAAAATTGAACTGTATACATGGAAAATTTTTTGCGAAAATATTATGTAAAAAGATTTGAAAACTTATGTGAAGTAATACGTTTTCCAATTAGATCGTCTCCAGACGGCCACCAGACGATCTGAGATCGTCTGGAGCAAATATTTTCGTCACTTCACATATCGGATCCTTTTAGCATGGACGGATTCCTCGGTCAAAAATCTATTTCTGAGCATGGAGACATTTTCAATCATTGCCTTCCCTTTGTTTTTTGCCCTCATTTCTTCTCGCTTTGTTAAATATCGCGCTCTAATGCCAAGTCTTGTGCATGCGTAGTATTCAGCTCCATTTTCAATCTCTTCTTGTGTCTTTTCTTTCAGACTAGTGAATCTTTCTTGTTTTCATCTTCTCCTAAGCAGATAGGTCAAAGGGGACTTCGTAAAACTTCCGAAAGTCAGGAGAGCCTTCGTTATCAGAAACCCTAGAAACCGACTAGTGCCGGGCCCTGGTCGTGCATGCTTCGATAGGCCTCGGACAGAGTTCACGCGATCTGATTGTCGCGATTCAATCGCCGCGATTTCCATTCCTTTTTATTTTAAATCCAAAAATTTCGGGCTCGAAAAGTATCGCAACCGAAATGCAGGCTGGTCGGCATGCAATGAACTCGTAACACTTGTCTTGTCGTGATTGAATCGCGACGATCAACTCGCGTGAACTCTGCGCGAGGCCATAGCTCTATTGCCTTCTCGATATTATCAAGTTTGTTTTGGCAGCATGACCGTGTCAGACTCTATGTCTACCATATACATGCGTTTTCATGACTGATTAATTGTGGCAATAACTGAATCTTTTTTACTCATCTAGAAGACATGAGAGGTGTCCCAACAGCAATGTTTTGCTATGAATTGAGCAGATGCGGAGGGGATTTAGAAGTCATGATATTTAGAAATGAAAAACTAGGCTAACTTTTGGAAAGCCATTTCTTTGGAGGAGGATAATTCAAGCACTGAGCTTGCTGGACCTCTATAAAGTGAGCGACAAAGCAATGTGAAATGGATGGTACAGAAACAACCGGATAGCGGGAATACACAATAAAAAAGTGATATGCAACATTGTGAGCGGTGATACGCCAGTCATATCCATTCTCCACTGCACATTCATTGTAACCGTGCTCTCCTGATGAGAATGGTAAACACAAAAGATTTTTAACTTTTCTTACACAGTGAACACAAAGAAAGCAGGCATTAGAAGGGCTGACCTAAATAAAGCAAAAAGATGAGGGTGACAAGAGAAGGGGACGCCTTTGAACAAATCGCTTTTTGTTTTTTGTTTAGACTTTCTGTCATTAGCACTATCAACATATCATGAAATTTTCATCATATAATAGCTCGGTAAGGCTGGGCACACCAGATAGTAAGGATCCAGAGGATTTGCGTTTTTGTCAAGAGAATGCCACTTACTAAATTCTATTCAATTAAATCAAATAAAACACCGTCCTTGATGACCATCAAAGATTTCTACTGACCACTTCGTTGCGGTGAACTGTGATTGCTGCTTGAGTTGATTGATAGCTCAGTTTTTTTCTTCCTGCAACCATATCATGAAATCGCGTTATTCAAAAATGTATGGGTTGTTGCCCGATCAAGGAGCAATATCTTTGGATGCGAAAGCGGCTTTATCAGTCGCAGAGCGCATAAGGCGCAGGTTCTACAACTGTGAAGTTACGCACGCCCCGTTCGCGGCCGCTCAACTGATGCTGCTTCCGCGCCTTCGTTCGGCGTCCTGATTACAA
Organism: Cylicocyclus nassatus; assembly: GCA_958299035.1. Lineage (NCBI taxonomy): Eukaryota > Metazoa > Nematoda > Chromadorea > Rhabditida > Strongylidae > Cylicocyclus > Cylicocyclus nassatus. Next base: position 43,294,114 of record CATQJL010000223.1, on the reverse strand, counting down.
ACAACGGCGCTGCTTTATTTTTCCGTGTAGGAGGCGGAAGTTGGTGAATTATGGATGACGTTCCTGTTCTGGCAAATTGAACAAATTTTCCAGCTCTATTGGGCAGAAAAGAGTGAATATAAGTACAGCTTTAGAACTTTATTGATAAAAATGCTGGACTTTGATGCTTTATTTTTGGTAGGCGTTTACCGTCCTCTAGAGAAGTAATAAAAAGCTAGTGTGGCAATATTCAGGCTGATTTGTGCTAACCAAGTTCGTATGTACTGCACTTTCTGTAGCGACATTTCAATTAACGGAAGAGTAAATCGTTTTTTTTTGCCCAATAGAGATTAAAGCGGTACCAAAGCACCGAAGCTTTCTGAGATAACTTGCAGTTTGTCCCAGTTGGGGTTTCAGTACTCTGCGTTGATACCACTGCTT